>CM057340.1:493463659-494063659 GCA_030015575.1 Agapanthus africanus
AAAATGTGAACAGTGAATGTCAGGAAACTTTGCAACAAGAAAGGAAGGGAAAAATAAAGAAGAAGAGGAGGAGGCTTACAAGGTACTGCTCTGTGGTTACAGAGAGGAGACGCGAGAACGACAATGAGGTCGACGGGCTCCGGCGGTGGCCTACAGTGATGGCTAAAGAATCTACAGATCAGAAAATAGCAGAGAAAAGGAGAAATGAAGAGAGGAGGGGAGGTGAAACTCACCGAGGGTTGCTTGCGAAGCCGGGCTACAGAGGAGGGATCGTCAGCGGCAACAGATCCGGCGGTCGAACACGTGCAGGGGATGTGCAGGTGGCTATGGCGCTGGTCGGGGTGTGCAATCACTCGGGAATCAATGGGAGAGAGGGCGAGGATGGTGAAGGAATGATAAGGACGATGGCGGAGGCGACGACGAGGTGATCGTCAGCGGCGAGACGCAGGAATGGGTGCAGGTGGTCGCGGGTTTAGTCGGGGTGCACCGGGAGAAGGGAGGAGGAAGTGGGCCTGTGGTTGAGACGAGGAAGAGGAGGCGAGGGTGCTGGTGTCGTCGGCGTTGGGGTTGCGGCGGCGAGGAAGGAGACGGGGCTAGGGTTGCCGGGGAGTTTAATGGGTCTTCAGGGTTCGTAAGAAAATATATGGAGGAGGGAAAGAAATTTAAATATAGGAGAGAGAGAAGGAGATTTGAGGGATTGGAGAGAGAGAGATAGAGAAAGAGAGAGAGAATGGGAAAGAGGCCCACGAAAGATTGAGGGCTTCTGATAGGTTGAGCAGGAGAGATTTAGGTGATAGGAGAAATTAAAAAAGATTTAAATGATATAGGAACAGTAAAATATATATATGGTTAGGAAAAATATTCGACGTTTAAATTAATAAAATTTGGGATTTTGGCGCCAAATAAAACATTTCCAAATCGCGCCCGGGTCGGGTCCAAAAATTTGAAATTGAAATAATAGGATTTTAAGCGGGTTCCAAATTTTAAAATTAAGTGTCTTATGATCAAAACGCCTACCCCCAAAACGGACACATGCATGCGCGCGTAGCCGTCCAAACTCGCCCGTTTCACTGAACGGGACAAGAACACGATGCACGGACGCTACCACAAGGCTAGGGGTATCGAGTAAGCCAAGATGAATATTTTTAATTTTAGTTTAGATGCCAAAATTTGTTATATGTAGAAATGAATCTGCCGGGTAAAATTTTACAGTAAGTAACAATCAAGCAGGCTAAATGAAATGAGTACCATAATATGCTCAAATAGTAACTGAAAATAATAGCATTGGGCTCGGGTGTTACAGTCATGAAAGGTACTCTAACAGGTACAACTAACACATGAAGCAATGCATATAAAAATGTGAAGTATGGAATGAAATGTGTCATTTCCACGGAATCCTGATATCGTGGTAGGATCAAAATCCATCAAGACAATCCAAATTCCTAATTCCTCAAATTAGCCCCCAAATTGGCTCTCATATCATATAAGTCTCACAAATCCTTAATGTACAATATCGAATAAATCTCATATATGTTGAATGTACAAAATCAAGTGAATCTTATATATCCTTTATGTACAATATCAAGTAATCTCAAATGTCCTAAATCCAATATCAAGTGAATCTTTTATATCCTAGGTATGTTTGCATGAATAAATGTGATGAAGTATATGAATTTATATGTATACATATATATTAGCGTCCCATTCCACTAATATATATATATATAACAGCGTCCCATTGCACTGTTATATATACTTAGAAGTAAAAATATCATGAAAACTATGTGTCAAGTATCGACACAGAAATACTCAAATCTATACGTTCCTCGAAAAGTGTCCGGTATCGACACCCGTGATTCACGTATCGGTCTTTCTCATATTTATGCGTTCCTTGAATCATAAGTGTCCGGTATCGACACGCTTGATCCACGTATCGGTTTAAAACAAAACTCAGAATGGATGCATCCAAATATCAAGTAAAGAATATGAAATACTTGCATAATTCATGAAAATCCATATCTCAATGCGAAAATCCATGAATATAATATATGCAACATAAAACTGAAATGCGAGCATATAAAGGAAAAGCCGCTATGTAACTGCAACAAGTTAATATATAAATCATGTGATTTCCTAATTTAACCAATTCTATATAACATCAAATAAAGGTAAATATGTAGCTACAGCCAGATATATGTGTAACATAAAGGTATAGCAATGTATATGTATCTACCTATCAGTAATGATGTAATATATCCTCCGGGTATAAGTGAAGTATGTATGCAATGTATACATGTAGCTATGTCATTACGTGTGTATGTACCTATCGATAATGATACAATACCCTATAGGTATACTGGTAACTAGCATGTAAGCATGTCAAGACATATGTGTAAGCATGTAGGTATACAGTATGCTATATGTCATATGCATAAAGAAATATGAATCAATGTCTCAATGTCCCTAACCAAAAAATATCATTTCTATATGTGGGTTGTGCGTGACATGGCAATTATTGACGGTGTGTTTGGCATACAATCAGTGCTCGTGCAACAAGAGCCGTCAATAATAGTGCAGTGTCCTAAGGATAGTAGTCCAAGCACAACAATTAACTAAGCAGTAAGGTGAATGCGCAATTCTAAATATGAAATAGAATATGCGACAAGTCAAGTCATTTCTAACTCAGACGCATAACGCCATGCGGGCGATTTCCATGTAGATGTTAAATCTACTCACTAACGCTCCTGGCTAAGTGAAGCTAACCACCTGTTTTCCCTTTGTAGCAGTGTCCGAAGTCCCCACCTGCGAGCCTATAACATTAAAACAATAAAACAAGTGTATATTAGTAAAAGACCCAAAACGCGTACAAACTACATTTAACCGACGCAACAACACAAAACATACTCTTAAGTGTTCGTATTGTGGCTAACGTGCGTAGCGACACGATGAAAACAACCTAAGAGCAAAATCACATAAAGTGCACGATCCATGTCGTATAACGTATCGCGCTTAAACGAAACACAAGAAACTACCTAGGTGATTCCAGATTTTGCATACTGAGAAAACCCAACAACCAAACAAGACCAAATACACCCAAACCACAGTAGATACCTACCCACAAAAACCCAAATCCCAACTCAACCCAGGGGCCGATGTCGCCGGAATTCTCCTTAGTGTCGCCGGCCGAGTCCGGGCTCTAGGGGTTCGTGCTCCAGGTGATGTCTTATGGTCTCAGGTACAACACAACTATATTGTTTGGTTTTCTAGTAAAATCTCCGGGTCACAACAGATCACAGATGTCATAAACGACATTAAAAATACGATATTTGCATATAAACTTAATTTTAAACACTCTAAACTAAAACTAACAAGCTAAGCTATACAAAAAAAACATAAACAACGGATAGAGATCATTACCTACTCAAAATAACTCAAAGATCCAAGTTTTGCATGCTCCCAGGCATCCAAGAGGCAAAAGGTGATCAAAGATGTGATTTTTGTGAGATTTGTGAAGTTTGTGAAGGTTTTGGTGTAGGAAATGAGAGTGTTCAGTTATGAGGTGAGAGATATGAGAGAATAAAAGAGATAGAAGAAATGAGAGAGTGTGTGAGGATAAGAGAGAGGGAGATGAGTGTAGGGTGAGGTTAGAGGTGAGTGTAACCAATGCATTAACTCCTCATTAATGCCTTCACACACACCTCATCACTCCAAAAGAAAATATCTTCTCTCTCACACAAAAGATCTAGGGTTTAGGTTAAGGATTAAAGTAAAGATTAGATTAGATTAAGTGTCAAGGTTGCTAAGAACTAAATTAACACAAACAAACCCCCACATTAACGTGCACACATGCGTGCATGTCCATAACAAATAATAATAAATTATTAATTAAATGTTATAAAATGTGAGGAACCCGAATTGGTAAACTTTTTACTGTAAACCCGCATTAACGTCTAAACTAACACTAACCGAAATCTAAGGCGTTACAAGGGGCTACCCCAAAACGGCTAGCTCTCCATCTCCTGCTACAGGCGAAACCGTCAAAAGTGCTTCTTCTTCAGAAAGTCGGTCCTCGAAAGATTGGTCGGCCCTTCCCAAACTATAACAAGGACGTCGGTCTTCAACAGGACGACAACAATTGCAGCTCCTCAGCACAACCAGGGGCGTGATGAAGCCATTTCCAAAACTGAGGCGGTCCCTTCAACAATGCACGCTCGACGTCGTCACTGGCGCCGAGTGAGAGAAGCTGGGGGCAACTCTCCCTCTAGACTCACTCCACCAGCTCCAATGGTGAAAATTGACGCTGTTGTTCCAACCGGGAACAACTTTGATCCGCTTAAGAGGGTGCAAAAAAACTCTCCGACGGCGGTGCTGAAGAAATCACCTCTGCCAGTAGAGGTCCCTATGCAGGCAAAGCCGGAGCAGCCACATCAGCGGCTCTCCTCGCAAATTCATAGGGTCTGGCGAAAAGTCCAGGACTCTGTATATACATACCCTCATTTCCATTTAAAAATAAATGGAAAAGCCCATGATGAAGGGTCCTCCTAGAATGTTTTCCATAAAAAAATACGGATAACAGTCTACTGTATATACATACCTGCATTCGCATAAAAACACAAATACCCAACGAGATAGAATAGCACAAAGAATATAATACTAGAATATACATATTGAAATATATATATATATATATATATATGTATGTATGTAAATTATTAAATCAAAACCTGATTTAATAATCCGGCTCAAAACCCCAGCCGGCTAATATTATCAATTGTCCGATCGAAAGTCTGAATACATAGTACCATCAATCAATTGGAAACCTACATGTATCCAATACGGCTGCTACATCATTTCGCATGAACCATAGAAACCCTCTGTGTGGGACTCTAAAGACTCGACAGTACGCCGACAGTGAGTTATTGGATAAATCCACCACAAGCACGTCAGCGGCACTAGCTGTACGTAACGGCTATCCGGGTACCTGTCGAAAAGGAAAGCCGACGAGCAAACTCATCCGGATCCCTACCGAGCATATCCGTGACAATCTCCGTACAGTCCGGTCTCTTCGTCTGAGAGTATCGCATACCGGGTTTTGGGGGTGGTAAATGTCAGACCCTAATAACCCGATAATTCGTGCCGATGCGGCTCAGGACCAATACGGGAAACTACTGATCAACCTATCAGTAAATCCCAATTGCCTTGGCTAAGGTCTTATGGTCCTGACTAATCGAACACAATGCGATATCGACTCCCTATACTGGGAGAGACGAATCCCTAAAAATCACTCACTGCCCCCATGTGGGTCGGGACTGTACCCAACCAAAAGCTATTTGCACGACTCAGTAGAGCCGTAGTAGGGTAGTGATCAAAGCACGGTGGGAACTCACACGAGACAAATGATGATCTCAGGTCTAAAGACTAACATGTACTCATGTCACCTGAAAACTTCCATCTGACGATAGGTATAGTACCATCTAGAAGTTCTCGGCGAGTCCTTCCAGTGTACTCACCCCCAGTGAGCACCTGTATACAATCTTAGGTGATCACACCAATAGTTGTGAGACCTACCACCACCCTCGTCGGGGTCTAGAAACGTATACACTAGTCTACTCCAGAATATCGATGCCCAGTCTCGACACTCACACGACTAGAGACCTTTTAAGGATGTGTTTATCAACTACCATGCTCTCATAAGTATGATCGCCATCACAACACAGGTAGTCAAGCAATGATCATACGGGCTTTATCAACATGTATAGATGATACATAATAACAAGTAGAACATATGCACATGTTAAGATAAAGACAAACTGGATAGCATACTATCATATCGAGCAAGATTGTCCTATACATACATATGTCCAAGTATCCACATGTATACATATACAATAATGGCCTCTAGGGCATACCTATCCAACAATCTCCCACTTGCACTAAGGACATATATTGACGTACCGAGTACCCAACGTCTGCTCTAGGGTCAGCTTGTTGGCGTATCGCATACCTAACATCTCAAAAAGTCGCTCGAATAGTGCTTGAGGGAGGGCTTCGTGAATGGATCCGCCGTGTTGTCTTTTGTGTCCACTCTCCGCACCTCGATCTCCTGGCGATCAACGATCTCCCTGATCAGGTGATACCGCCTCAAGATGTGTCTGTGGTTCCTTCGCTAAAGCTATAGCCCCATTATTATCACAATACAGAGGTATTGGATCAACAATGGACGGAACTACCTGAAGTTCAGTAATAAACTTCTTCATCCAGACCGCTTTTTTGTGGCATCGTTTGCAGCAATGTATTCAGCCTCCATCATCGAGCTTGCGACGGTGTTCTGTTTGGAGCTCTTCTAACACACCGCCTCTCCATTGAAGGTAAACACAAACCCCGAGACAGACTTACTGTCATCCTTACCACATTGGAAGCTTGAATCAGTAAAGGACTCGACCTGCAGGTCTCCATTACCGTAAACCAAGAACATCTTCTTAGTCCTTCTCAGGTACTTGAGAATGTTCTTCACAGCTGTCCAGTGATTCTCACCCGGGCTCGACTGATACCTGCTCACCACGCTAAATGCGTAAGCTGCATCTGGTCTTGTATACAGCATCACATACATTATAGATTCTACCACCGAAGCGTAGGGTATAGTGCTCATGCGAACCCTCTCCTCATCAGTCTTGGGAGACATCTTCTTGGAGAGGGTGCCGCGCTTGGAATCTTCCATACTAAATCTCTTTAGTACGGTCTTTATGTACCTAGACTACGAAAGTCCCAATAATCTCTTGGATCTATCTCTGTAGATCTTGATCCCCAGAATGTACGAGGCATCACTCAGGTCCTTCATGGAGAACCTTTTTGACAAGAACAACTTGACCGATTGTAGCATGGGAATATCATTTCCCATCAAAAGAATGTCGTCCACGTACAAGACTAGGAACACGATATTTCGTCCTACAATCTTCTTATATATACAAGGCTCATCCTCATTCTTGATGAAGTCAAATTCCTTGACTGTTTCATCAAAACAAATGTTCCAGCTCCGCGATGCCTGCTTTAATTCATAAATGGATTTAAGCAACTTGCACATCTTTCCGCTGCTCTCACTGTCCACAAGACTTTCTGGTTAATCCATATAAACGCACTCTTCTAAACTTCCGTTTAGAAAAGCCGTTTTTACGTCCATTTGCCAGATTTCATAGTCATGGAAGGCAGCAATGGCAAGTAGGATCCGAATGGATTTGAGCATAACCACTGGAGAAAAGGTTTCGTCATAGTCCACTCCTGGTCTTTGACGAAAACCTTTTGCAACAAGTCTAGCCTTATAGGTTTCCACCTGCCCATCTACACCAAACTTCTTTTTGTAGATCCATTTGCATCCAACGGGTTTTACCTATGGTGGAGCAATATCCAAGGTCCACACTTTATTGGCGTACATAGACTCCATTTCGGATCGCATAGCATCCAGCCAGTTATCAGAGTCCCTACTGATAATGACATGCTTGAAACTAATAGGATCATCTTCTTCCAAGATGTAATCCTCTCGATCCCCGTCTATGAGAAAACCGTAGTATCTCTCGGGCGGATGAGAAATCCTACTAGTTTTGCGAAGTGGCTGAGGTTCGTCTGGGATTATTGAATTCTGTGATTCTATCAAATCTTCAGTTGTTGTTTGTGTATCTGGAATCTCTTCCAGTTCTACCATATTTCCACTGGTTTCTTTTGCAAAAAACTGCCATTCCAGAAAGGTGGCATTCCTAGAGATAACAATCTTTTGTTCCTCTGCATGGTAGAAAAGATATCCTCGTGAATAGTTAGAATATCCCACAAATTTACACAACACTGATCGTGCCTCGAGATTGTCCGGATTGTGCTTTTTAACATAAGCCGGACAACTCCATATCTTAATGAATTTATGACATGGTTTCTTTCCACTCCATATTTCATATGGAGTTTTGGGCACGGAATTAGACGGAACTTGATTCAATAGGTATGCTGTTGTTTCAAGCGTAATCCCCTAAAATGAAAGAGGCAACTCAGCATTACTCATCATGGAGCAAACCATATCCAAAAGGGTACGATTCTTCCGCTCCGATACACCGTTGTGCTGTGGTGTATACGAAGGAGTAAGCTGAGAGAGAATTTCATTCTCTTTTAGGTATTCTAGGAGTTCCGTGTTTAAGTATTCTCCTTCTCTATCAGATCGAAGGATCTTGATACTTTTGTCAGTCTGGTTCTCTACTTCGTTTCTGTATTCTTTGAATTTCTCAAAAGTTTCAGATTTTTGTGTTTCATAAGATACACATACCTGAACCTAGAGAGATCGTCAGTGAATGTGATGAAGTATGAGAACGCACCCCTTGCATGTATAGACATTGGACCACACACATCACTATGTATGAGTCCCAAGTGTTCTGCTGCTCTTTCTCCGTGTCCGGTGAACGGGGATTTGGTCATCTTTCCCTTAAGACAAGACTGACAAGTTTCATAAGATGAAAATTCGAACGTATTCAAATATCCATTTTATGTAACTTACTTAGTCTTTTCTCTCCGATATGACCAAGTCTACAGTGCCACAAGTAGAATTCGTTCACATCTGAACTCTTCCTCTTGCGTGTGTTTTGTATGTTGAAAACTGCGTTTTGATTTAGAACATAGATACCATTACACAGTGTACCTTCTGCAACCAATACCTGATTAAGGTAAATGTTCATGATATTTCTATTAAGAACAAACTTATATCCATTTTTATCAAGTAAAGAAACTGATATGATATTACAAACCATGGAAGGTACATAGTAGCAATTGTTCAAAATCATAGTATTGCCTCTTGGCAATGCTAGGTGATATTCACCGACAGCAGCAGGATCAACTTGTGCTCCGTTCCCTACTCTGAGGGGCATATCAGCAGGTCCAACTATCCTACTTTTTCTCATTTGTTGCAATAAATTACAGATATGAGATCCTGATCCGGTATCTAGTACCCAGAAGGTAGGACTGACCGAAAAGCAGTTCTCAATAATAAGAACACCTGAAGGAGACGCAATAGTATGCTTCTTCTTCGAAAGGGTCATCAAGGAATTCACGCAATCCTCTTTCCTCTGCTCATACTCATAACTGTTGTCACAAGTTAGAGTCAAACCGACGTTCTCCAGCCCCGAATAAGAATTCGGATCGGTCAAGCGATACATTTTATTATCTTGATTAGGGCATAAAATGGTTGCTACCTAAAGAGAGAGAAAAGAAACACTCGGCGTGCACTCTTGCAAGATTAAATTGGTTTATTAGTTTATCTAATCAGGATGGCTCCCACCGTTTTCTCGAATTCTTCTTCAAACCCTAAAAGAAGAACTAGTCAGGACTAATCGCACGTCACAATACTTGCTTAACCTTTCGGTCAGGCTAGTGTCGGTACTTCGAAGGAGGTGTTCCAACGCTTTCATGAAGTTCCTTAATTACATAACATCTTTTTCTTGGAGGCGTAGCCCTGCTAACACCATTCTAGACACCTACTTGGTTTATAGCATTGATTGTTAAGTGAGAAAATCTCCCAAGAGTAATCCTACTCATCAGTGGGATCGTGATCCAACTATTATTGTGTGATGACCTAGATGGAAGCCACTCTATTGACCACACTCCAGAAGGTATGCAACACTAGCAAGTTTCCTGTATATTTGAAACTCCCAATATAGTTTTTTTTTGCCCTTAAGACCCAAGTGACCCTGACTAAAGATCAAAATGTCAAAATGTCCTAGTCAAGTTCTACCCGTCATTATCTTGATTGCATTAGACCCACCCGTACGAGCCTTGACTAAAGATCAAAATGACCGCACGACTATACTAACCAATCGCATTATCATGCAACAAAAAAGTATTACATAGCTACCGAACACTATGCCTCGACTAAAGATCGAAATGCGTAGCACGAATACTAAGCACCACCAATCCGAAATGACGGAGGGCTACAGCTGGGTTTTTGGCGAAAAACCTTTTAACGTAATAAACTTGATATCGTTGAAGGAATCCGGTAGTTTTGAAAATGAGTGGTTTAGGCTCTGCTTTTTAAAACTTGTGGTTTTGAAGAAAACCGAGTAATCTACAGTATAAACTTTTGCTCAAGAGGTCACTCCCCGTGAAGCGCGAAGGGATCTAGGCTCTTGCCTCCTCGAATGAGGTGCTGGATGTTCATGACCGAACACCACTATGCAAAGCGAAAGAATATAGCTATAGTTTTTCGAAATTTGTTCCAACATCTTTTTAGGTTTCTTTTCTTGCATTAATCAAAATTAATACGGTCCCATCAATTAATTCCTCACACCAGAAAAGAACGAAAATAAAATGTACGTATATGCCATCCGCATTCGCCACGGGGCCCCATCATGCACCGTTGGGTTACTTAACTAACAGCAGAGCGGGGGCTGGACTAGCGCGGGTGCAAAACATATACAACATCTACTAGTATATATATAAATATATATAACATTCGTCCCAGGCATGATATAAGCAACATCACAGAACCTCAGCAAGTAACAAGAATGGTGGATAAACTTGGAGCCTCGGGTTTCATTTGAGCCGCAAATGAGATCCGACGTTCCCGGTCGTGTGGATAGCCCGTGCAATGAAAACCTAGATCCCTACGAGCGTGGCAAGTTACCCGCCAATCTCAGAAGTGAGGCAACCCCAATCAACAAAGTGAATGGGCCACCCAGCACTTCACGGGATCCGGTAACTTGAGCGCCCCTCCATGGGTTATCCTATATGTTAATGTATATACCCTAGAGGCCATTACTGTATCATACTAGTTTGTATATTATTTAATGGAAGCTTGGGATATTCACAGTTGTATAGACAGTCTTGCTCAAAATGGTATTATGCTATTTGGTTTGTTTCTACTTCAATATGTGCATGTGTTTCTTTTAGCATATCGCTTATACATATTAGTGGAGCCCTTAGGATCTTTTCTTGATTACAAGCGTTGTGATGGCAGTCACACTAGTGGAGGCTGGGTAATCTACAAGCACATCCTTATACAGGTCCCTAGTCGTTGGATTATCGAGACGGGGCATCGATACTCCAGAGTAGACTAGCGTATACGCTTCTCATCCCAGCATGGGAGATGGTCTGTCTCATAGCCATTAGTACATCGTACTGGAGATAGTATGCGGGTGCTCGTTAGGTTACGAGTACACTGGACAGGACTCGTCGTAAACTGTTGGTTGGTACTATACCTATCGTCAGATAACAATTCCCAGGTGACAGGACTACATCTTAGTCCGTCGACTTGACACTGCTACTTCGCCTCGAGTGTGTTCCCACTGTACTTTGGTTACTACCCTACCACGGATCAAAGGAGTCGTGCAAACAGGTAGTAGTTGGGTGCAGTCCCAAAGCACTTGGAGGCAGTAGCGGTTAGATAGGATTCGTCTCTTCCGGTATTGGGGGTTGATATCGTGCTGTGTCTAGGAGAGCCATTACACAAAGTCCCTGGCCAGGGCAAGCGAGATTTACTGGTAGTGTTTTCAGTAGTTTCTCAGGGTGTTATGGGCTACACTCCGGCACGACCTGTACCGCTATTAGGGGCCTGACGTTTACCGCCCCCTGGGCCCGACATGCGATACTCTTATATGAACAGACCGGACCGTACGGAGATTGTCACATTCAGGCTCAGTAGAAGTTCGGATGGGTTTACCTCATCGGCCTTCTTATCGACATCTACCTGGGGACCATTACATACAGCTAGTGCCGTTTGCGGTCTGTGGTTAAACCCACTGCCAACGTAGTGTCGTGTCTTTAGAGTCCCACACAGAGAGTTTCCCTGCACTGGGCAAAAAGGTGTAGAGGCCGTATGGTTTTACGGCAGGGCTACGATCACTTACGTGCACTTGTGCGCGTATGATGTTCGGACAGACAATACTAGTAGGCTTTGGTTTAAGCCGGATCCCAGTATTGTACAGATGGATTAGTTTTGTCTTCTGTGTATTCGTGTTCTACGGAATGCGGATGCGGGTGTATATGCACGGTTGTGAGGACCGAAGAAGGAGGTGTCTCATTAGGGTTTTGACTATTGACTTTGTCAAAACCAATATGAGGTGAGGAAAATGTTTATTAATCTTTTTAATGATAATTGTGTTTTGGCTAATTGGTTTGACCATTTGACCTTGCTTGACAATTTGACCTAGTTGACCATTGTTGACTTAGATATTTTGCAAGCACTAGACTATTCTTATTCTTTTTTATTTATCTTTGAGATGATAATGGTCAAATCAAGAGTAGCCATCATAATTCATCATGATAAAAGATTACTAAATATTTTTCTTATGGATCATTATCTTGTGCTCATTCTCTCTCATCCAAAAGAAAACTCCCATGGTTCCTCCTCTCTAGTTTTTTTTCTATAGCTCTCATATGTTGAGAAAAATAGAAATAAAATAGACAAACAAATCCATCTTCTTCCTCCACATCACCTAGGACATCAAGCATAGCAAACTTGTTGCCCTAGTTACCTCGGCTTGGGGTGGAGCTCGGACTATAGACTCTCGGGTGGATCGTCTTCGACTCTAGAAGGCCGCGGAGGTGACCAAGATCCGGATCGATCCTCGGAGCTCACACGGACGAGGAGGACAGCGGAGAAAAGAACCGAATGACAGTTTTCTTGAGGTATAATCTATACAACATAGTAGATTAAACCTCCGTAGTTCGTTAGTAATGGTTAGGCAAAGATCCTTTAGCTTTAGTCTATGTTGCTATGTAAGAAAGTTTCGATTTTTACTTGTTCCACCTCCTCGCTAGCTTGCGGGGCGAGCGACATAGACTTACTCTATACTCCTACGAGTGCGGCGAATAGCCCGCCAATTCTAGAGTGAAGACCCTCCGTCTCAACGCCATGAGATGCGAGCCCGTTGCCTTCTAGAACCCGACTATTCGAGCACTTCACTGTGGGGTAATCCTAGTACAGAAAAAGAAAATATATGTACAAGGGTAATATCGACCTCAACCCGGTCGTGCCCCAATTAAATAATATACAACGCAGCAGAAACGATTGTTCACATGTCAGGCACTCGTCCAGCAATAGCAAATGTACAAATGAATATTAACTGTACCACGACCATTTCACCGCAAGCTATCCACCACGACAATCCAACCACAATATTAGCACAATCACAAAATATCAACATGAATGTCACGTTCGCAAACCCGTCTAAAAGAATATATAGCAGTTAGACGGGTTATATCGCTCAAATGACATTTGTGGTCGCAGAGAGTAATGTATGTACTGAACTTATAAACGGTGTTAAAATAACGACTTCAAAATACTCCGTATTGCCCCAATACCAAAGATAACAAAATATCCAACCTGGGCAAAATCAAACATATCCTGAAACCCTAAATCCAAGTGTTATAGAAAACAAACAAAAACGAGCAACATTTGCAATGGTAAAACCGGCGAAGCTGGTCTAAAAAGAGTTTTCGCCGGCCAAGTTTAAGAATTGTGTGCTCGTTTTTCTCTGGTGTTCTAGTTGTGGCAAAAATAGCACTCTGCGGTTGTTTAAAAAAATTTCAGAGGCTCTGAAAAAATTAACAGAAACTTGGACTTTGATTTTGTATTTCGGAATTGTTTCGGTTTCGTTATTTTAACAACGTTTAAAACTGCTAGTTAGGGGTTTATGGGCTGGCTCTGATACCATGTTGGGTTACACTAGCGTCCCGGCCATCTACCGTGGCCATTTGCGGAACAAAATGGCCACGGTAGATGGCCGGGACGCTAGTGTAACCCAACAGGAAGCCCCCACGTGGATCATCTTCGGCAAAGAAGATCGAGTTGCAAGCTTGATCCGGAGGAATCGGAGTCTAACTAGAGTCTACTACAACTGCGGAAGCACGCTTCAAAGGTCGTAGTTTCGTAAAACTTGGTTTTAGCTAGAAATAGTTGTTGTTTTGACGGTTTTTAGTGTATGGATGTTTTTGGGATTTCAGATGCTTGTGCAATATTTCAAAAATCGTTGTTTTTCATTCTGCAAAGGTCCGTTCGGGTAGCGACCAGCGCATAAGTTTCCAGCAGAATCTTGATGTCATGCCCTGCAGTCATTTTGTACGAATCCATCTTGATAGTCAGCGTACGGATCCGCATCAGTGAGACATGTTCTAAGCGAGCCTCAAGAGCCTCCCATAGTCTCATCGCTGTCAGATAGCCTTTAAACTCACCGATGAGATTGTTCCTCATTGCGGCTAACATGATATTCCACGCCGAACGATCTTTCTGTACCCAGCTCTTGTACTGCTCCGTAGCTCTCCTATGCTGCTGAGTGGAGCCCTACTCCAGTTCATGCATTTCTACCTCAGTACAGTCTTGCATTTCTTACCCGTTCAATAGGAATCGGATTTTTCGACGTCGGTCGAAGAAATTATCACAGTTTAGCTCGTCACTCTTGGTGAAATCGGCGATAATCGGTTTAGAAGTCATCTTATCAAGACAAAAATTTATTTCAAGTGCGTTGAGACTATTGGTTTTTAATGGAGTATCATTCTTTCTTAAAGAACGCTTCATCTTCAACCCATCTTAACAAAAATAATAAACTTACATCTTGAAGAAAGAGAAGAAAGCCTTCGACCCCAACCACATCCTTCAAAATATTAAATTTAAGATTTTGTTAAAATGATTGAAAAATGGTTTAAAGATTTCTAGAAGCGGAATAGATAGGGTAATTGAATCTTAATTCACACTTTTACCACGAAATCTCCCACTTGTAAGTTGTCAGATTTTATTAATGAATACAGCATGCGTCTTTATTCATTAAGTATACCATGTACATCACAATATGCAACAAAACAATCTAACAAATTTCACTTTTTATTACACTGCCCTATTTAATCTTGTCCGTTTTATTAGGGATTTTCGTTTCTCATGAAATTGGCACGCGTCCCGGACGCTCCCACTGGACCACCCATACAATCTCCAAGATTTTACGTGAGAATATATTTTAAAACTTTTGGTGAAGGAAAAAACGAGAAAAAAATATAACTCCCAAAATTAAAATGGTGTAATCTCAGAACCCTACGTAAAACCTTAAGTGGGAAATTCTTTTCCTAAAAATCAGAAATAATTTATTTTTTAAAAAGTTTGGTTAAAACCGAGCCTGCCTTAGAAAAAAAATATTTTGAGCCTGAATCGGTCCAAAAAAACCACCCGAGCCCAGCTAGGGTGGCCGAGCCCGGTTTAGCCCAATGGAGAAGACTAAGCCTAGCTCAGACAAGCTCATGCGGCCCGGCGCCTGCTGTTCCCACGAGCTCTGCTTGCAGGAGCAGCACTGCCCTGCCTTCCCCCCCCCCCTTTTAATATCTTGAAAAAAATTCAGAATTTTTTTTCCATTAAATCCAGAATAATGTTCTTTAAAAAAAATTGTTTTGACCCTTACCAAAAATATAAAATCCCACAATCATTAAGGCTAGGGTTGGTTTTTCCAAAAATATAGCCTTGCCATCATAAAATTTCACCAAAAAATTTTTGCAAACAAGATAACATTTTTAGCAAAAAATATACTCATAATTTTGATCCATGTCCAATCATCGAAACAATTTTCATTTTAATTATCACATCACAAAAAATATATATCTAATTTAGACGACATATGATGCATGAAATAAAATTTAAATAGATCTAAAGATCTATTTCCATCAACCACCCTAATAATTACAGATCTATAAAAAATTGATAAAAAATTTGATCTAACTTTTAGATAAATAAAAACACAAATTTGAATTGCAACAATTTTTAAAATATGCGTCTAACTACGAATTACGAACGTGAGCATCTAGGCTCTGATATCAATATAGCATTTAGGTGCAAAGATCAAATTTGATCATCAACAAATCATAACAGCGGAATAGAAGATCTACACACAAGGTTCTATAAGAATTACCTTAACCGAAAGTGGTGGAATCGTTATCCTCGCACGTTACCACAACGAATTATGAGTTTCGTCTCCTTGCAACGGCCGGAAAGAAACCATACTCTTGAAGAGCGAGAATCTCACACGTGATCACCTCACAAGCCAGCTCTCGATAGAACTTGGAGAAAAGAAAATAACGGCTCAAACCCTAACAATCTCTTAGATCCCATCCTTTCTTTTAATTAGATTAATTAACCCTGGCACCATATATCACACATATATATAGGGGCTATTAGAAGGGACGGATATTGGGCTGGGTGAAGCCTAATAGCCACAGAGTAGGCTGATTTAGGGCATGATTGGTTACATCCCGAGTGTTTTGTCCATTCAATTTCGGAGGTTTAGGATTTTTCTTTGCTTTGTTTCTTTGTTCAACTGCATGGTTTTTTTTGTCCTTTAGGAAAACATGCTCTCTCTCTCTCTCTCCCCCCCCCCCTCGAGTAAGAGTATGTGGTCGATCTTTTCAAGCTTTCACATATCAACTGTGGTTGGCATTTGCAGTTGCTGTTGCATTCATTTTGAGCATGATTATCACTTGCTTTTAAACCTACTCCTGCCTGGTTAGGCAAGAAGGTTCCGAAATCATGTTTCAATTAAGTTAAAATGGAACCGCGGTTTAACATGTGGGTAACATGTGGTTTCATAAAATTCGGGTTTCATAAAGTTTATGGTCGTTTGAGAACACAGTTTATGAAATCGAGGTTTGATTTAATTTGTAACTTATTTTTATGGGTTAGAGAGAGAACAAAAGGAGACAGCGCAAACTTCACCAAATTCTTTATTTTGGGGGTGGCGGGGAGCAAGGGGGGTGATGATGCTCGATATCAGTGATCTTCCAAATCATGACACGTGGCAGATGGCGTGTCCCAGAGCATGCAAGAAAAGACCTACAAGGACCGACCGGACTGCTCCTATGCCCGTCCTACCGACGAGGCTGGCTCGGCTCTGAGCCCCGGCACAATTGGCCTCCTCGGCCTCACAGCTCGTTCCCGAGCTATCGCAGAAACAAGATGCCTCGGCTCTCCCGCTCGTCCACGAGCTCTCCCGCCGAGGGCATCTTCCTCGGTCCATCGACCGACAAACAGCACCGCTTACAGGCGCAACCGCCATCCCGCGAATCAAGTCATACGCAAGATCTCCACCGGCCACATCCCACGTTCCACGCACCACGATCCCCCATTAACGAGCCTGTCTCGCCATTAATGGGAGGTCCCACTCATCACGCGGGCTTGACGACGGGAGCGTAACGGTCGGCGTGATTCTCGCGCATGCTACACCTGCTGCCACCACTATTTAAACGCCTCTTTCAGACGGTTAAGGTAAGCCATTTTTACTCCACTAAACCGTTACTCTGCTCGGATCTCTATACTAACTTGATCGTCGGAGGGTCCTCGGTGGTTAATTTTAGTTGTATGTATGCCCTAGAGGCCAGTATTGTACAGATGATGTATATTATATTGGATGCTTGGACATATATAGAGATGACTTTCTTACTCGATATGATAGTATGCTATCTGGTTACTCTTTATCTTAACATGTACACTAGTCTCTTTAAACTGTCTTATGGTTACATGTTGGTAAAGCCCTTAGGATGTGTACTTGACTACCTGGACTATGATGCAGATCATACTAGTGGGGACATGGTGGTCCATAAGTACATCCTTCAAGATCCCTAGTCGTGGGTGTATCGAGACGGAGCATCGATATACCAGAGTAGACTAGCGTATACGCTTCTCGACCTATGAGATGGGCGATGGATGATCCCATATCCATTGGTGTTTGACATCAGAGATGGTGTACGGGTGCTCAGTGGAGACTGGGTACACTGGACGGACTCGCCGAGAACTCCCAGATGGTATTATACCTCACGTCAGATGGCAGTTCTCAGGTGACACTTATACAGGTTAGTCTGTAGACCCGAGATCGTCATAGAGTCTTGTGTGATTCCCACTGTGCTTTGATCTCCACCTTACCACGTCCATGAGGGCGTGCAAAACGGTGGTCTTTGGGTACAGTCCCGAGTCACATGGAGGCAATGAGCGATAGGAGGGGTTTCGTTTCTCCCGGTATTGGGGGTTGATGTTGCGCTGTGCTCGATTGGCCGTAACAGGGAAGTCCCTGGCCAGGGCTGATCAGAGATTTGCTGGTAAGTGTTACCAGTAGTTTCTCGACCCGTTATGTGCCTCACATCGGCACGACTTATCGGTTATTGGGGTCTGACGTTTACCACCCCTAGACTTGATATGCGACGTATCAGACGAACAGACCGGACTGTACGGTAAATGTTACTGGTTGGATTCACAGGAGTGTGAGCGGGATAGCTCGTCGATCTTCTGATCGCTCAATACCCGGGTGGCCGTTACGTTTAGCAGACCGCTTGCGGCTTGTGGGTGCTTGATATGATCATCATCTGCTACCGGCGTATTGACGAGTCTTTAGAGTCCTACACAGAGGTTTCTGGTTCAAGCGAAACGAAATAGGAGCGCATATGAGATATGTGCGGGACCGAGAATAATGCGTGTATGTGATACCACATTTCATTCTCGCGATATATGTTTCGATTGGTTATATTCGATATGACCTAGTTATCGAATCATTGATTCGATAAATCGATACATTGGATACTGGTCGGTTATATGCGATATGACCGGATCGTTAAATCAAGTGTTGATTTAATGATTTAATGTATAATTATATATTTGATATATTACTTTGCATTAACTGGTATTGGTTCACTTTAAATGGATTTTCTCACTTGATGTACATGTTGTATATGTGATATACTTTTGTGCACATCTTTGTATCATGTTTGATGATACTTGCTCATTAGGTTAAGTGTGAAGAATTAAACCATGGTTAAGAGATGATTAGGGTTTTGCCTTTTTATTTATTTATTTGTTTATTTAGAAAAGGTTTAGATGAGAATGGTGGCTTTCTTTGTCTCTTGTTGAAGTTTCTTGAAGCTTTGACAAAGTCCACCATCCTTATCTCATCCTTAACCCTAACCATTCCCACTAACCTTAGTTTAATCTCTACACTTGACCATGGTCAAGATATGATAAGTATTCATATTAGTTGCTTTTTTAATAACTTATCATATATTCTTTTTCTTCTTGATCATCTTCTTCTTCAAGAAAAGCTTAAGGTCCATCAATGGCAACTTGAGCTAAAGTGAGTGAAATCTAATTCTAAAGTGAACCCACCTCCTATTTATTCACCCTCTACCTCTTGCCAAGTTGTTTTGGGTGTTTTCTTCACAAGTTTCACAACTTGGTGAAGTTGGAGCTTGAACTTGTGCAACCTCGACGTAGATCGTCTTTGACACAAAGCCGACGACCTAACTCGCCCGTTTCTCCGATGAAGCCAACGTTCGAGTTTGGGAATCGAGATGGACAGCGAGAGGATGCCTTCGTGGAGTCAAGGAAGAGGGTAACCGGATCTACAAAGGTTGTAGCATCTAACTTTTAGTTAAGTAGTTAACTAGATTATCTTTTCGCCTAGAATTCTAGTCTACGATCCGTGTTAGGGTTTCTCGGCACCCATAATTTTTTTAATTGGCATGTTCGATACCTTGTGAGACCTCTATTGTGTGCCTAGGAACCTTTCAGTTAAACCACCCCGGAACTTCCTTGCAGGTAACTCGACAACCACAACCTCAACCCATTGAGATCCACACGATTCAGGAGCGACAGCCTCCAGATCTAATCTCAGCCATCCGTCGCCGCCATCAGCAGATCAATGGGAAGAACCATCTAAATAAGATTCCACCCTCCATCCCGTCTATGGGAAAACTTTGATTCCACAAAAACAAAAGTTCGCCTCCCGATCTCACTCCAATGGCGAGCGATCATCAAGACGATCTAAGCGTCAACCGCCGCCTCTCTCTCAACGGACGAGCCTCCTCCGCCGAATGCCATCAACGCCCTCGCCGGCTGCATAGACCGACTCGCATCCTTCGTGGAGGCGCTCGTCCGCGTCCAAACGGCGGGGAAAAATCCCCAGGTCATCGCTCCCCCGTCTCGGGACCAGGAACCCTATAGGGGGAGAGAAGACTCAGCCCGCGTCGGCACTGCCGACCGCTGCCTCGCTGCCACCTACGGTCGTGGATCCCCAGGGCCAGTACGTTCTGCGACCCGTTGGGTGCCCAACAGCTCGACACTGAGATCCGTCGCTAGAGCGCCCCGCCCTGAGGTCTTTCGCGCGCCTGTCCCTCCTGAGGAAATGTCGGTCAGCTCGCCTGTCACCAGGCATGAACGACACACCTTCCCTCAACGGGGCCGCGCAGACGGGGCTCGTCAAGACAGCTCAAGGGCCACCTCGCCCCGAGGATTTAAGGAACCTCATTGAGAGAAACCGCGGCCGAGACCAGACGCGGGCCGCCAACAGCAGGGGCCTGGGATCAAAATGCGCCGAGTCATCGGGGTACTATGGCCGACTCGACGCCCTCGAGAAGAAGATCGAGAGTCCGCATCGGGAAGGTCACTGTTCGAGCGACGGGTGTAACGACCATATTTTCTAATACCTAATAAAATATATTTTATATTTCTACTATCAAATAATTATTTACGTGTTTCTTTTATATAATACTAATTTTTAAAGTAGTGTTAATAATTTTTAAAGCAGTAAATATGATTAAAGGTAATTTCAAAATTTTATTTATTATTTTTATAGGCTTAAAATGTTTTAGAAAGATTTTATAATACCTTAAAATAATCTACATATTTTTATTATCAATTAAAATAATTAATTTGTAATTTAAAAATATTTTAAAGATTAACTAGATATTATATAATTATTATAACTAGTTAACAAGTTAGAAATAAATATACTAATTGTTTTTAGCCCAAAACTATTTTTATATTAAAGATAATAATAAAATATATTTTCTGGAATTTTTCCATAATTTTCCCATATTTTTAACTATTTTTACTATTTTTTTTTAAAGCCAAATCAATATTTTAAAATAATCTGTTATTTTATTTATTTTTTTTTTTTTTTTTAATCCTTTTAACCTGGACCGTTGGATCCGAGATCCAACGACCCAGAGCTCTGCGGCGGCGCCTGATCCACACCCACGGACACGAGCGAATGAGCTCGCGACACGTGGCGTGGCACGGCGTGATCTGCGCCGTTGGATGCAGATCCAACGGGCAGGAAGAGGCGGCGGCGGCAATGATTGCAAAATCATTGCTGACGTGATGGCTGGCGCGGATTTTTAGTTTTTTGGATTTTTCTTGTTATTTTTGAACCCTATAAATAGGCACCTTCAAACCTCATTTTCTCACAACTCAGAACTCCAAAAATTCTTTAAAAAATACCAGTGCCTTCGTATCGACGACGCCGACGCTACGGCTCCATCCAATTGCAGAGGAAAAATCGGGACGCGAAGTTATTGAGGATTTAGTACGAGACTACATTTCTAGCTCTTCGGCTTTCCGACTCAAACAAAAGGTAGGATCCGCCTCTCTCTCCTTTTCCTGTCACCTTCTTCTATCGAAATTCCAACTTCTAATCAGCAACCCACATTTAAAATGTTGTTATTATAATTGTGCATACCCTTTTTCCTTGTACCCTTAATTATGATAATGTTAACCCATATTTTTAAAATGGTATTTCATCTGTACACAATTATATTGCACATCCATAATACCTGGAATTTGATATAACCCATGAATTGTCATTTCACCTCTGACATACCCACACTATATAAATGATCTCAAGATAGGTTACTTCCACAAGATACCCTCGTTTAAATATTATATTTTAAATATATGTAAAATGAATATTTTACTTACAAATATTTTTAAACCCCCTCAACTTTTTAAGAAAGAAAATATTATTTAAATAACAATATCTTTTCAAAAGGGAATATTTAGTATCTTTTAAAAGGAAATTTTTAAAACCAATCTAAAATAAAGGAAAGGTTGTAGGCATCGATCGTTTATCTAAATCAGACTTTGTGCTGTCTAGGCAAATGTGTCTAAGGCTAGTGGTTATTAATTAGGCCCACTACTTACGTAGTGGAGTACCTTCCCACTTACCTGGCACTTACCTAGCCACAATTGGCGGTGAAGAGGCGATTTGAGAACCTCACAACTTATCCATTTGAAATATTAGGAGCAGTCTAGATTTTTCAAATAAAAACCCCCTGGTGAAAGGTTTTCAAATAAACACCACAATCTTTTATCAAAAAGATATTTTCTGTAAAAACTTATTCTTTTCCAAAATAATAAATATCCCAAATATCATGATTTTTCTTAGAAATAATAAACGATATTTAAACCTTATTATTTTAACTAAGCTTTTCCGAAGAACACGAAGCACTTTACAAATTCTAGAAAATAAAACGAGTGGTTGTGGAAGGCTATATTAAATGAGATCAAATACTCTTTCTAAAATTCCAGTTTATGACAACATGACACATACAAAACATGATACGGTTAGGTTTAGAATGCGCGGACCTAGGTATGGAATACTTTATGAAGATCCCGATATTCCGGGTGACCAGTCCAATATATGGGCGACTATATAAATATGAAGATCCCGATATTCCGGGTGACCAGTCCAATATATGGGCGACTATATAAATATGAAGATCCCGATATTCCGGGTGACCAGTCCAATATATGGGCGACTATACAATATGGAAATTCCATGCCTAGAAGTATACGCACTAACTCTAATCCGTCCGAACCTTTATACTAAACTACGGGGATGGGTAGTTTGATTAGGCAAGGATAATTCGGAGCTCGGATTCCCCTACTACTCGATCATGATCCCGGGAAGTGAAACGGTACATTTCACTTCCCCAGTTGTTGTTCCGTGGCCACAACGGAATAATCTCGAGTATCCGGACCCTTGTTTAACAAACTAATACAAACTATTACCTTCATCTACATATAACTTACAACATATATAACCTACTCATATTCACATATCCAATTTGTACTTAACCTCATACCTTTATACTCATGTACCTCATATTCATTATACACACCTGTTCGTTTCTATACCTTTACTATTTTATGAGGCAATCCTACCCGAGTATAACTCGCTGACGGACCTTCCTTTTCTTTCTCTATCCTTGGAATGTTCGTCAGATAAGAATGAGTATTACAGCGAAGATCAAGATGTGGAGTCAACTTATGAAGATTATACAGACAGGACAATGGAAGATTAGATAGTTTTAATTGTTGTTGCCCACATGTTTAGGGCTTTTGTTTCTCCTTTGATGTAAATAAACTACTTAGTTTATTTTACTTTTTCCTTTGGGATGTAATAAAGTTTGGTTAATGGAAATAAAATGCCTTTCGCTTTTATTATTTTTGTTTTGGTACACATCCAGCATATTAATTATTTATACGCTTAACGTAACTGTATTGAATAGACCACCTTCAATACAGTTAGGTTGCGGACCTTGCCACGTCTTCCTTCTCCTTCTTTTGGGAAGCGGGGCGTGACAGGTTTTTGTGGTGGCCCATGCAGGTCCTCTTGTGTACTAAAATAAAACCATTAACTGGCTTATTATATTTGTGAATCTTATCCATCTATACCGATATCATAGTTTTCCCTGTGTCCCTTGTTCCTTCCTTAACATTCTGTACCTTGACTATGACATTTCCTTCTGGTCATGACAAATTTTTCCATCAATTCATATCTTTCCTTCAACTTCTAAACTTTTCCATCCGGAAGCAACTACCAATTTTATAATTTCCAATCCCTTATACCTAACCCTTCAAGACTTTCCATGCATCAAGTGATTTCTTTCTTCCTTTGACCTACCTTCTGAAATTTCGAGGACGAAATTATTTTAAGGAGGGTAGATTGTAACGACCATGTTTTCTAATACCTAATAAAATATATTTTATATTTCTACTATCAAATAATTATTTACGTGTTTCTTTTATATAATACTAATTTTTAAAGTAGTGTTAATAATTTTTAAAGCAGTAAATATGATTAAAGGTAATTTCAAAAATTTATTTATTATTTTTATAGGCTTAAAATGTTTTAGAAAGATTTTATAATACCTTAAAATAATCTATATATTTTTATTATCAATTAAAATAATTAATTTGTAATTTAAAAATATTTTAAAGATTAACTAGATATTATATAATTATTATAACTAGTTAACAAGTTAGAAATAAATATACTAATTGTTTTTAGCCCAAAACTATTTTTATATTAAAGATAATAATAAAATATATTTTCTGGAATTTTTCCATAATTTTCCCGTATTTTTAACTATTTTTACTAATTTTTTTAAAGCCAAATCAATATTTTAAAATAATCTGCTATTTTTTTTATTTTTTTTATTTTTTTTAATCCTTTTAACCTGGACCGTTGGATCCGAGATCCAACGGCCCAGAGCTCTGCGGCGCCGCCTGATCCGCACCCACGGACACGAGCGAATGAGCTCACGACACGTGGCGTGGCACGGCGTGATCTGCGCCGTTGGATGCAGATCCAACGGGCAGGAAGAGGCGGCGGCGGCAATGATTGCAAAATCATTGCTGACGTGATGGCTGGCGCGGATTTTTAGTTTTTTGGATTTTTCTTGTTATTTTTGAACCCTATAAATAGGCACCTTCAAACCTCATTTTCTCACAACTCAGAACTCCAAAAATTCTTTAAAAAATACCAGTGCCTTCGTATCGACGACGCCGACGCTACGGCTCCATCCAATTGCAGAGGAAAAATCGGGACGCGAAGTTATTGAGGATTTAGTACGAGACTACATTTCTAGCTCTTCGGCTTTCCGACTCAAACAAAAGGTAGGATCCGCCTCTCTCTCCTTTTCCTGTCACCTTCTTCTATCGAAATTCCAACTTCTAATCAGCAACCCACATTTAAAATGTTGTTATTATAATTGTGCATACCCTTTTTCCTTGTACCCTTAATTATGATAATGTTAACCCATATTTTTAAAATGGTATTTCATCTGTACACAATTATATTGCACATCCATAATACCTGGAATTTGATATAACCCATGAATTGTCATTTCACCTCTGACATACCCACACTATATAAATGATCTCAAGATAGGTTACTTCCACAAGATACCCTCGTTTAAATATTATATTTTAAATATATGTAAAATGAATATTTTACTTACAAATATTTTTAAACCCCCTCAACTTTTTAAGAAAGAAAATATTATTTAAATAACAATATCTTTTCAAAAGGGAATATTTAGTATCTTTTAAAAGGAAATTTTTAAAACCAATCTAAAATAAAGGAAAGGTTGTAGGCATCGATCGTTTATTTAAACCAGACTTTGTGTTGTCTAGGCAAGTGTGTCTAAGGCTAGTGGTTATTAATTAGGCCCACTACTTACGTAGTGGAGTACCTTCCCACTTACCTGGCACTTACCTAGCCACAATTGGCGGTGAAGAGGTGATTTGAGAACCTCACAACTTATCCATTTGAAATATTAGGAGCAGTCTAGATTTTTCAAATAAAAACCCCCTGGTGAAAGGTTTTCAAATAAACGCCACAATCGTTTATCAAAAAGATATTTTCTGTAAAAACTTATTCTTTTCCAAAATAATAAATATCCCAAATATCATGATTTTTCTTAGAAATAATAAACGATATTTAAACCTTATTATTTTAACTAAGCTTTTCCGAAGAACACGAAGCACTTTACAAATTCTAGAAAATAAAACGAATGGTTGTGGAAGGCTATATTAAATGAGATCAAATACTCTTTCTAAAATTCCAGTTTATGACAACATGACACATACAAAACATGATACGGTTAGGTTTAGAATGCGCGGACCTAGGTATGGAATACTTTATGAAGATCCCGATATTCCGGGTGACCAGTCCAATATATGGGCGACTATATAAATATGAAGATCCCGATATTTCGGGTGACCAGTCCAATATATGGGCGACTATATAAATATGAAGATCCCGATATTCCGGGTGACCAGTCCAATATATGGGCGACTATACAATATGGAAATTCCATGCCTAGAAGTATACGCACTAACTCTAATCCGTCCGAACCTTTATACTAAACTACGGGGATGGGTAGTTTGATTAGGCAAGGATAATTCGGAGCTCGGATTCCCCTACTACTCGATCATGATCCCGGGAAGTGAAACGGTACATTTCACTTCCCCAGTTGTTGTTCCGTGGCCACAACGGAATAATCTCGAGTATCCGGACCCTTGTTTAACAAACTAATACAAACTATTACCTTCATCTACATATAACTTACAACATATATAACCTACTCATATTCACATATCCAATTTGTACTTAACCTCATACCTTTATACTCATGTACCTCATATTCATTATACACACCTGTTCGTTTCTATACCTTTACTATTTTATGAGGCAATCCTACCCGAGTATAACTCGCTGACGGACCTTCCTTTTCTTTCTCTATCCTTGGAATGTTCGTCAGATAAGAATGAGTATTACAGCGAAGATCAAGATGTGGAGTCAACTTATGAAGATTATACAGACAGGACAATGGAAGATTAGATAGTTTTAATTGTTGTTGCCCACATGTTTAGGGCTTTTGTTTCTCCTTTGATGTAAATAAACTACTTAGTTTATTTTACTTTTTCCTTTGGGATGTAATAAAGTTTGGTTAATGGAAATAAAATGCCTTTCGCTTTTATTATTTTTGTTTTGGTACACATCCAGCATATTAATTATTTATACGCTTAACGTAACTGTATTGAATAGACCACCTTCAATACAGTTAGGTTGCGGACCTTGCCACGTCTTCCTTCTCCTTCTTTTGGGAAGCGGGGCGTGACAGGTTTTTGTGGTGGCCCATGCAGGTCCTCTTGTGTACTAAAATAAAACCATTAACTGGCTTATTATATTTGTGAATCTTATCCATCTATACCGATATCATAGTTTTCCCTGTGTCCCTTGTTCCTTCCTTAACATTCTGTACCTTGACCATGACATTTCCTTCTGGTCATGACAAATTTTTCCATCAATTCATATCTTTCCTTCAACTTCTAAACTTTTCCATCCGGAAGCAACTACCAATTTTATAATTTCCAATCCCTTATACCTAACCCTTCAAGACTTTCCATGCATCAAGTGATTTCTTTCTTCCTTTGACCTACCTTCTGAAATTTCGAGGACGAAATTATTTTAAGGAGGGTAGATTGTAACGACCATGTTTTCTAATACCTAATAAAATATATTTTATATTTCTACTATCAAATAATTATTTACGTGTTTCTTTTATATAATACTAATTTTTAAAGTAGTGTTAATAATTTTTAAAGCAGTAAATATGATTAAAGGTAATTTCAAAAATTTATTTATTATTTTTATAGGCTTAAAATGTTTTAGAAAGATTTTATAATACCTTAAAATAATCTATATATTTTTATTATCAATTAAAATAATTAATTTGTAATTTAAAAATATTTTAAAGATTAACTAGATATTATATAATTATTATAACTAGTTAACAAGTTAGAAATAAATATACTAATTGTTTTTAGCCCAAAACTATTTTTATATTAAAGATAATAATAAAATATATTTTCTGGAATTTTTCCATAATTTTCCCGTATTTTTAACTATTTTTACTAATTTTTTTAAAGCCAAATCAATATTTTAAAATAATCTGCTATTTTATTTATTTTTTTTATTTTTTTTAATCCTTTTAACCTGGACCGTTGGATCCGAGATCCAACGGCCCAGAGCTCTGCGGCGCCGCCTGATCCGCACCCACGGACACGAGCGAATGAGCTCGCGACACGTGGCGTGGCACGGCGTGATCTGCGCCGTTGGATGCAGATCCAACGGGCAGGAAGAGGCGGCGGCGGCAATGATTGCAAAATCATTGCTGACGTGATGGCTGGCGCGGATTTTTAGTTTTTTGGATTTTTCTTGTTATTTTTGAACCCTATAAATAGGCACCTTCAAACCTCATTTTCTCACAACTCAGAACTCCAAAAATTCTTAAAAAAATACCAGTGCCTTCGTATCGACGACGCCGACGCTACGGCTCCATCCAATTGCAGAGGAAAAATCGGGACGCGAAGTTATTGAGGATTTAGTACGAGACTACATTTCTAGCTCTTCGGCTTTCCGACTCAAACAAAAGGTAGGATCCGCCTCTCTCTCCTTTTCCTGTCACCTTCTTCTATCGAAATTCCAACTTCTAATCAGCAACCCACATTTAAAATGTTGTTATTATAATTGTGCATACCCTTTTTCCTTGTACCCTTAATTATGATAATGTTAACCCATATTTTTAAAATGGTATTTCATCTGTACACAATTATATTGCACATCCATAATACCTGGAATTTGATATAACCCATGAATTGTCATTTCACCTCTGACATACCCACACTATATAAATGATCTCAAGATAGGTTACTTCCACAAGATACCCTCGTTTAAATATTATATTTTAAATATATGTAAAATGAATATTTTACTTACAAATATTTTTAAACCCCCTCAACTTTTTAAGAAAGAAAATATTATTTAAATAACAATATCTTTTCAAAAGGGAATATTTAGTATCTTTTAAAAGGAAATTTTTAAAACCAATCTAAAATAAAGGAAAGGTTGTAGGCATCGATCGTTTATTTAAACCAGACTTTGTGTTGTCTAGGCAAGTGTGTCTAAGGCTAGTGGTTATTAATTAGGCCCACTACTTACGTAGTGGAGTACCTTCCCACTTACCTGGCACTTACCTAGCCACAATTGGCGGTGAAGAGGCGATTTGAGAACCTCACAACTTATCCATTTGAAATATTAGGAGCAGTCTAGATTTTTCAAATAAAAACCCCCTGGTGAAAGGTTTTCAAATAAACACCACAATCTTTTATCAAAAAGATATTTTCTGTAAAAACTTATTCTTTTCCAAAATAATAAATATCCCAAATATCATGATTTTTCTTAGAAATAATAAACGATATTTAAACCTTATTATTTTAACTAAGTTTTTCCGAAGAACACGAAGCACTTTACAAATTCTAGAAAATAAAACGAGTGGTTGTGGAAGGCTATATTAAATGAGATCAAATACTCTTTCTAAAATTCCAGTTTATGACAACATGACACATACAAAACATGATACGGTTAGGGTTAGAATGGGCGGATCTAGGTATGGAATACTTTATGAAGATCCCGATATTCCAGATGACCAGTCCAATATATGGGCGACTATATAAATATGAAGATCCCGATATTCCGGGTGACCAGTCCAATATATGGGCGACTATATAAATATGAAGATCCCGATATTCCGGGTGACCAGTCCAATATATGGGCGACTATACAATATGGAAATTCCATGCCTAGAAGTATACACACTAACTCTAATCCGTCCGAACCTTTATACTAAACCACGGGGATGGGTAGTTTGATTAGGCAAGGATAATTCGGAGCTCGGATTCCCCTACTACTCGATCATGATCCCGGGAAGTGAAACGGTACATTTCACTTCCCCAGTTGTTGTTCCGTGGCCACAACGGAATAATCTCGAGTATCCGGACCCTTGTTTAACAAACTAATACAAACTATTACCTTCATCTACATATAACTTACAACATATATAACCTACTCATATTCACATATCCAATTTGTACTTAACCTCATACCTTTATACTCATGTACCTCATATTCATTATACACACCTGTTCGTTTCTATATCTTTACTATTTTATGAGGCAATCCTACCCGAGTATAACTCGTTGACGGACCTTCCTTTTCTTTCTCTATCCTTGGAATGTCCGTCAGATAAGAATGAGTATTACAGCGAAGATCAAGATGTGGAGTCAACTTTTGAAGATTATACAGACAGGACAATGGAAGATTAGATAGTTTTAATTGTTGTTGCCCACATGTTTAGGGCTTTTGTTTCTCCTTTGATGTAAATAAACTACTTAGTTTATTTTACTTTTTCCTTTGGAATGTAATAAAGTTTGGTTAATGGAAATAAAATGCCTTTCGCTTTTATTATTTTTGTTTTGGTACACATCCTGCATATTAATTATTTATACGCTTAATGTAACTATATTGAATAGACCACCTTCAATACAGTTAGGTTGCGGACCTTACCACGTCTTCCTTCTCCTTCTTTTGGGAAGCGGGGCGTGACAACGGGGCTAAGTATACCGCCGACTCGCTCACAAAACCGTTCATCGAGGAGCTGCTCGCCGTCCACGTCTCCTCCCGCAACAAGCCCTCAAAGGTCTCCCTCTTCGACGGCAAATCTGACCCGAAGGACCACTTGGATGCGTTCATCGCGGGAATGAGCTTCCAAGACCACTCCGATGCCGCCCAGTGCCGAGCTTTCCCGGCCACTCTCATCCGTGCCGCGCGAGACTGGTTCTGAAGACTCGAGCTGCGCTCGATCTCAACCTTTGATGAGCTGGCCATATAATTCCTCGGCCACTTCGTCGGGAACAGGCGGCAGAAGCACACAGTCGACCACCTCTTCACGATCAAGAGCGGGGACAGGGAGACGTTCAAGGCTTACATCACCCGTTTCTACAACGCCCTTCTCGAGGTCCCAGAGCACCGGGACGAAACGGTCATCACGGCTCTAAGGTCTGGTCTTAGGCACAAGGAGTGGTTACGTTCTTTTGCACTAGCGCAACCTAAGACCATGGCCGAGGTAAAGGCCTGGACTGAGCGCGAGTTCCAGCTCGAGTCCGAGGTGAACACAAGCCTCCCCCGAGCAGAGCAAGCAACCAGAAAAAGAGGGCAATGGACGAGAGGAGAGGACCGGAACGACAAAAGCCCTATCCCCCAAAGTTCCAGGAGTACACGCCGCTTAATGTCTTCTAGACAGTGCTACTTGAGGAGGCTAAGGGCGAAGGGTTCTTCAAGTCCCCCCCGATCCCACGCTCGGCTTCAAAGCAAACCCGGGGCCCCTACTGCGGCTTTCATAGGTCGTTGGGCCACTCAACGGAGAGCTGCAAACAACTCCGAGATTACATTGAGGAGCTGATCCTTCGGGGCACCTCGCGGCGTACCTGAGGGACAAACGGCAAGCTGACCGCGAGCAGGAGCAGCATCCCCCTCCAGCCGAGCAGACCATCGGCCAGATCATGGTAGTGTCAGCAGAGCCTGCGTCTGGTACCCCCGAATCTCGGTACCCCATGCCGAGCACAGATACCAACAGACGTATGGGGGGCTCAAGCTGCATGAATAAAAGCATCTACTAGCATGTATTTTCTTTCCAAAGAAACGTACCATCTTCCTAAGATCTTTTGTTTATACAATAAAAGGATCAATAGAGCATTGCAGAAAAGAAAAGGAATCTTATTCATTCAAAAAGTGCTATAGGCTCCTCAGCCGTACACAAAAAAGAAAAAAATTTATTATTACAACAGCGGGGGAATGGGATGCAGAGAGCATTGCTCGTGGTACTTTGAGCATATCTCCTCCAGCCGAGCCCTCGCAGCGTCTGTCACGTCCCACTTCCCAGAGTACGCTAAGATGAGCACGTGACATAGCCAACCATGCTACCTGTGGATAGGAAAAATCCCTCCACAGTCACATTACGGCTGTAAAGATATCAAGAACAGGAAAGTAAACTAAACTATCTAGTACATGTCCATGAGCCAGAATGAATGAGTCAAGAAAATAATGATATGCGGAAGCAAAAGATACAATAATAAAACACCTGGAAAGTAAAACTACATACCGACAGGAACTTCACCGCTCGGTCTAACAGCGGCAATACTCCTGATCAGTCTGCAACAAAGGTAGAAGGATCTGGGCCATGCAAAACCCAGACGTCAGCGCGTCATAACATCAAGCAACAATATGTAAACAGGGTAGCAAGACATGCAAGTATAATCATAAATAGTAAAGCAGGTGTAAAGCAATCTAAATCAGGGCAGTGAAAGGTAGTGTGCAGTAAGTAAACTAAACTGATCAGTTGGTTATCTACTCTCAAGTCTTTGAAATCAATTTGATGAATCATCGATGTAACTCAATAGTATCCCGTGCATGGCCGGGACCACGGTCTCAGATTCTCGGGCTGAACCGAGACATGCCGCTAGGCACTAAAACAGGAAATATGTACAGATGAATGATGTCAGCAGCATCATCCCAAGGCTGGCCTAGCCTCTAAAACTGATCAGAACAGGTATCGAACTATTGAGTTACAAGTCAGGTTCCACCATTGATTTCCCCATACCCCCAAGTTATAAGTGTTCAAGTCAGGTATTCAGTAATCAAGAACTAATGCCAACACAGGATCAGATAAGAGCAGGTTTGTCTGGATAGACAACAGGAACGGTCCGTGAGGACTACATGTCAGGTTTGTTGGCATTAGACACAAGATCAGGTAACAGGTAAAGCCATGGTACATCAGGTCAAGTCGAGTAGTGTATTTAGATGTCATGTCATGTCAAGAGTGTACGGTACCATGTCATGTCAAGTAGGAAGTGTAACAGGTCATGTCAGGAAGCACAAGATGTCATGTGGATGCTCATAATCAAACTAACATAAGCATGTGTATACAAAACAAGCATGGGTACTAATAGCACAATAAAATGGAACATTGTAATGTGATATGCAATCAGGTACAGATTAAGGCATACAGATGCACAATTATTGATTAGGGTTACATTTATAGTTTCAATAATAATTAGGATGTAATTTATTAAACATGGAGTGTTAATATCACAGTATTATGTAGTAATGTGATCTATGGATGCAATTACATGTATCTTAAATGCGATGGATGCAAACGGGTATCCGAAAAGTTATAAAACTATAAAATGGTAATGTGGGATGCACAACTAAGCAATATGTGATATAAATATTGATATAATAATATTAATATGGATAGCATATTCAAAGCGATTAATAACTATAAAAGTGGTATTGATTAACCATGCACAAGAAAGTTCCGTTCAGAAATTCAGCGTCACCCTAATTTGTAAAATAGCTTAAAAATAACAAACGTTCTCCAAAAGAGACGTGTCTTATACCAAAACAAAGATAATTCAATAAGATTTTCAGTTTTATAAGTATAAGTATCTCAGATTGTCCCTACAAAAATCTATAAACATTCGAAGTTGAAAGTTTGCTGCTGGAATTTCCCTGGACAGCAGTTTAGAGACATTTTCATTTGCATTTTATGTTATTTAAACAATTTATTTTGCAAGTAAATATTTCATATAATTATATTATTCTGAGTTAGCTTCGTAACGAACTAAAGAACGTATACTAATAATTTTTCTATGATTTATAATGAATTTTATAAGGCAAGGTGTACAGTAGATTTCAGATTTGTCGTATCTGCTTTGCGATGACGTTTCATGCGTAAACTATAATATTTTCAAATGTATAACATTATAAAATGCAGATTATAAACTAATTAAAGATAATAATAAGAAATATTACGACGATATATACTTTAAATGATATGGATGCAGTATAATGTAAACTAGTATGTCACAAGATAAGTTTTCATGATTTAGATTTAAAATGATATAAACGGATGCAAACGGAACATCGAAACGTTATAAAATTAAACATGGGGTACTAGATTTAAACTATAGGTATGGTATTTATTTAAATAGGTATAAAATGAATTATATAGCATGTAGCAAGATTAACTTGCCTAGACGAAACAAGAACGGATGTGTACGGAACGTCCTTCGTCGGCGAAATGTCGCGACGCGCGTACGGTACACGGAACGGTTCCAAACAACGCACAAGGGTGATCACGCAAGTTAGGTACGTTCAGTGGATCATTCGAATCGTCAGCGACGAGCACAGCTCCGGCGGTGATCACCGGAATCAAGAAACAAGATCAAGAAAAAGAAAGAAGAAAGAAGAAGAAGAAGTAAGAAGAAGAGATTGTGTATTAAATAAGGAAAGAAAATTAACTAAATAAAAAATATATAAATATATATATGCAGAGGAGAGAGAGAGAGAGAAAGGAGTTGTTAGTTTGTTAGGAAATTAGATTTAAAATTTTAAAAGATTTTTAGATTTAAAATTTTAGATAAGAGGTTTCAGTTTGTTAAAGAAATCATATGAAAATATTTAAACTAAATTTTAAAATTAAATAAATTGAATTTTGGCGGGATACAAAAATATTTCAAAACGCGCCCGGGTCGGGTCTAAAAATTCAGATTTAAAATACGAAAAATATGCGCGACTTTCAAAATTCAAAATGAATGCTCAGGTAAAGAAAATGCATACCCCCAAGAACGGATGCACGTATATGCACGTAGCCATCCAAACACGTTCGTTTCACTGAACGGGACGAGAACAAGTTGCGCGGATGCTACCACGGGGTTAGGGGTATCATGCAGGCTATGAAATGCAATTTTAAATTATTTTATATGACCTAAAATGTTATATGGTAAAATATACAATGCCGGGTAAAATGCCAGTATGCAGTATACATGAGATGCACGTGTCTATATAACAACTCAGGGTAATCTATAAATATGAATCAAATAGGTTCAAGCAAGCGGGTCGGGTCGAATGCAATGTAAAATGTAAAATACTATTCGCACCCAAAATACGATAAATCAGGAAAATACCACAATTAAGGAAATACGAGAACTGGAATTGGTATAAATGAACTAGGATGTTACGGCGTCTAACCTCTGCCTCCGATCCCCCCGTGAGCTACGGCGTCGAGCCTCAACTGGTAGTACTTACGGACGAGCGCTTCCGAGCGGTTTAGCCGGCTCGCGGAGATCAGGCCGAAGCACTTCAGAAACCTTAGCTCGCCTATGGCCTCATCGAACAGCATTTCGGATAAGGGGTTGTAAAGCCCCGGCGATGCCCTCCAGATGGAGTACATCAGCAGCTGAAGGAGGGAGGACCGCCGGGGAAGCAATCGGCCGAAGTGATCCTCGATCATGCCTATTACCAACTGCACCGTGTCCTCAGTGCAGTACGGGTCATAGAGGTAGACATCCTCGAAACTTATGATGTCTTCGATAGTGAAGGGGAAGTCCTGCATTTTTGCGTTTCAGTTGCAAGGAAAAGAGTAATCGACAATCCCAAACGAGTCCGTTTTATAGCCAACGACGCTTGGGAATCCAACAGTCACCCATTTCACCCGCAACGCAGGCGCCACGCGGCAAGCATTGCGCCTCCCCATGCGGAACCGAAACGACGTGACTCCGGCGCTTCGCCTACACGATGCCCTCACGACACGTGTCCCCGCGACTGTCCCACTCCTCGATGCTCACATGGGAAGGTCGGACAGAGCCTCGCCAAGAGGCAACCGAGCAGCTCCACTGCTCGGTCCTTCCTCATGGAGCTAAGCCCTCAACAAGAGGCCGCCGAGCGGCTACCTTGCTCGGCTATCCCTAGCCGGTAGCTTCCCTACCCCACGACGCCAGGGATCAAAGCCCTCACGAAAAGGCAGCCGAGCGGCTACCCTGCTCGGCTATCCCTGGTCGGCAGCTTCCCTACCCCACGACGCCAGGGATCAAAGCCCTCGCCAAGAGGCAGCCGAACAGCTACCCTGCTCGGCTATCCCTGGCCGGTAGCTTCTCTACCCCACGACGCCAGGGATCAAAACCCTCAACAAGAGGCAGCCGAGCGGCTACCCTGCTCGGCTATCCCATGCTAGTAGCTTCCCTACCCCACGACGCCAGGGATCAAAGCCCTAGCCAAGAGGCAGCCGAGCGGCTACCCTGCTCGGCTATCCCAGGCTGGTAGTTTCCCTACCCCACGACGCCAGGGATCAAAGCCGTCGCCAAGAGGCACCGGGCAGCAACCCTGTTCGGCCATCCTTAAGGACCCAAAATCCCTCGAAAGAGGCAACCGCTTAGCACATACCGTGCTCGGTTGTCCCTGGAAACACACCAGGGATCAAAGCCCTCGCCAAGAAGCACTAGGCGGTAACCCCGCCAGGACATCTTAGTAGGCCTCCTACGCCCCTCCCGCGCTAAGGATGAAAAGCCCTCGAAAGAGGTAACCGGTTAGCACGATCCGTGCTCGGTTATCCCTGGCAGAACGCCAGGGATCAAATCCCTCGCCAAGAGGCACCGGGCGGCAACCCCGTTCGGGCAACCTTAAGGATCAAAGCTCTCGCCAAGAGACACCGAGCAGCTACCCTGCTCGGCCATTCTTAGCAGGCCTCTCACGTCCCCTCCCGTGCTAAGGATCAAAGCCCTCGCCAAGAAGCACCGAGCAGCTACTCTGCTCGGCCATCCTTCGCGGGCCTCACACGGCCCCTCCAGCGCTAAGGATCAAAGCCCTCGCCAAGAGGCACCGAGCAGCCACCCTTCTAGGCACCATCCCCAGTTGGCCAATTACGGCCCCTCCAACAACTAAGGAACGTGAACTCAACAAAAGGCATCCAATCTATCAACGTCGTAGCAATATACACTTCGACTTCGGGGCCATGGAGACACCGTCTTCCCGCCGGTCCTCGCACACTCGGCAAATGATCAGAGTTAAGTTGACGAGTAATCAGTAGACGAGGAACATGTCGACCATAAAGCAGTACTGTGCAGATACAAGTGTCTACCAACAAAAGGAAGCGCAAACACTACTACAAAAACAAAAAGATTTTATTCAAAAAGTCAAAGTTTTTACAAGGGTACCGTGGGCTCCCCAGCCTTATCAAATCACCCGGAGGCTTACAAGAGAGAGAGGGGTAAAAACCAAAAAGATCGGGCAGCAAGCCCCGCCTAGACCTCACTCCCCTCATCACTATCGGCCGGAGGCGGGACCACCGAGAGTGGGACCCGAGCACGGAGCTCACCGTCGGCGAACTCCGGAAGCTGCTCCTTGATAGCATCAAGAGCTTTGTTCCATGCAAGGGCGGAGGCCTCGCAGAGGTCGACGTAAAACTGGCCCGACTCCTTGTAATCCGTCACCGCCTTCCTGGCCCGGGCTTCGGCGGCCTCCGCCGCCTGACGCGCCGCGTCGGCACCCCACCTGCTGGCATCCCTCGCCCTCCTCAGGGCTGCAAAGCGATCGACCAGTTCCACCAACTTTGCCTCAACGACTCGGTGGGACTCACTTAGGCGGCGGTAGGACTCCCGGCACTTCAAAAAGGTGAGGTCCGCGACTTTCGACCGAGCTTTGAGGGCAAGAGACCTCTCTCTCCCCAGACGCAGCTCGAGTTGCAGACCCTCGACCTCCGAAGAAAACTCTCATGCTGACCCCGTAGCCCGAATAGCCCCATCTGCTTCCATATGAGTGACAAGAGCATAGTGTTGAAGGACCTGGCAGAAAACGGTAGAGAAACCTAAGGACACCCGAACTAAGAAAAGGTCGCTCGAAGCAACACATGAGGGAGAGCATACCTGAACTGCCTCCTGTGCGATGGCAGCCATTCGGGCCCTCAAGGTCCCCCGCGGCATCCGGCCCCCGGCCGACTCCTCCATACCAGCAAGAAGACTGGCGGCAACTGAGAGCCCCGACGGGACCACGAACTGGACGTCCCCCTCCTGCACGGTATCCCCTCCAGAATTTCCGCCGGCGGCACACGAGAGACCGTCCTCTTCCGCTTGAGAGGAACCCCGTCTTCGCCCTCTCCTGCATCCCTCACCTGAGAATCGGGAACCCTTGTACGCCTTTGGCCGCCGCCGGAACAATCACCAAGAGCTCGTGACGGGGCAGGTGGCCCCGCCGTCGGGGCCACATCCGGCGCAGGGCTCAAGTCAGCCAGAGGCAAGGCCGCACCACCGTCCCCCCCTCCGGGACTAAGCGCCAAAGGCGCCAAGAGTCTGAGATCGAACCATCTGTCCTGCCAAAAAGGAGAAGAGGCTCGACTCAGAAGGAGAAGCAGCAGAAGCAGAAGGAAGAAGAAGCAAGACATCTAACCTGATTGAGAAGTCCTCGGGAAAGCAGAAGATCCGACCTAAGATGAGAGCGCCGAGCTTACGAGATGAAAGATGGGGAAAATATGAAGAGAGATGGGCCCTGAAGAGGGCCCCATCTTTACCTATAGCCTCTGGCGCCCCTATCAAACGGCGACCGTCGACTCCCGCCATAAACAACCCTTCACATTCGACGACCCAGATCGCTCCACCTAGCGCGCGCATTGGACAGCATCCCATCAGACGCCAGAAGCCTGCGGCCCGTCGCGTCCGCCAACCAACGCTCGACACATGGGCCGCCGCTTCGTCAAAAGTGCGCACGATCCGGTGCCCCTCTTCAATACAGAAGATCTCGCCCTGATTCGCTGGCGTCATCCAGAAAAAGACAACGGATTGCCCGGGGACACACCCGACGATATCTTCGGAAGAGAGCTCACCTCAGGTGACCTGGAAGACCACTCTCGACCCGACCCGTCAGCTGGTAGGGATGAGAGTGGGGGGCTAATGATGATGCTCGATATCGGTGATCTCCCAGATCATGACACGTGGCAGATGGCGTGTCCCAAAGAATACAAGAAATGACCTACAGGGGCCGACCGGACTGCTCTTATGCCCGTCCTACCGACGAGGCTGGCTCGCCTCCGAGCCCCAGCACAATTGGCCTCCTCGGCCTCACAGCTCGTTCCCGATCTACAGAAACAAGATGCCTCGGCTCTCCCGCTCGTCCGCAAGCTCTCCCGCCGAAGTCATCTTCCTCGGTCCATCGACCGACCAACAGCACCGCTCACAGGCGCAACCGCTGTTTCCTGATTTAAAATCAGGAAAGGTTCTGGGAAAAGCTTCAGAAGAGGGTCACGTGCTTACACGTGACTAGCGGTCACGTGTTGGCACGTGACACCTAAAAACATCATCAAGGCAAGTTCAGTTTCCTGACTACGCTGAAGAAAAGGGGGCTTCAGAAAGAGTCACGTGCTCCCACGTGACCCGGGTCACGTGGCGACACGTGACATTTAAATGCAAGCGACCAAAGGCACACCAGTTCCCTGATCAAGTCAAGGAAAAGGCTTCAGAAGAGGTCACGTGCTTCCACGTGACCAGGGTCACGTGTTGCCACGTGACGTTCAAGACAGCAGACTCGTTCTCCAGTTGAACCAAGGAAAGGGAGAGTTCAAACAAGGGTCACGTGCTCACACGTGACCAGGAGTCACGTGGCAGCACGTGACGTTTAAGCAGCAATAAGAAGACAGAGCGCAAAAGAAAGGAAAAGGCTCATTCCAAAGGGGGTCACGTGCCCACACGTGACCATGAGTCACGTGGTCACACGTGACCGGCTTTCAAAGCCCATTTTGTCAAACAGAATTAAATTCTGAAGGAGAATCAAATCTTTCCAAAGGAAAGCGGCTATCTGGAACCGATCGAATTAAAGATTCAGAGGTGATGAAATATCATCTATCTATGGGAAAATCTCGGGTTTGGAAAGATTTCCCTTTTAAATCTAACCGAAATAATAAAGGGGAACCCCTGGATTTGAAATCCAATGGTGAATAAAATTCACCTAATAATCCAAAGGTCCAAAACAGATGATGGGTGCAAATCAAATCTCTTAATGAAGATTCGTCAAAAAACTGATTGATTCGGCTGCTTCTCCTATAAATAGGAGCCAAGAGACACAGAGATATATAGATACATACGCAGAGAAGAAAAAAGAAAAAAAAAGAGCTTCGATACTTGGAGAACTTGGATCTTCTGCAAAAACCCTAGGTAAGAAAGGGAAAAGCTCCTTGAAAGAAAAAGAGAATTTAATTCTCAACAGAGTTTAACTCTGATAATGTAAAAACAGAAGAACATATTTCTTCTCTCTTTGATAGAGGATCTGCAAAGTGCACATCTCCCCTTAAGGTTGAGAATTTAATTCTCAATGGGTTGAGATCCTGCCATGCAGATCCAAAACATAGAGAAGGAATGCAAGCACGAGAATTTAATTCTCACAGAACTATAGGAATTTAATTCCTTTAAAATAAAATTAAGGCTTGCCCCTGTATCATGGGAATTTAATTCCTTCAGAATAAAAAGAAACAGGGTTTAACCCTAATTGAGAACCTAGTTCTGTTGCAGCAGCGGGAATTTAATTCCCTTAATCATAATTTAACAGAGGATGGAAGTTTAAACTCCTTAAAAAAAAGCTTTGTTAGGGTTCAACCCTGTTTGGTTCTTCACATATATGAGGAATTTAATTCCTACAGAAAATTCAGAGTTAAACTCTATCCCAGAATATAAGTCTTCGAAAGGAAGTAGGAATTTAATTCCTCTGAAATTTACAGCTCGAGGAATTTAATTCCTGAAAAAAGATTAACAAAGCCTCTAAACAAAATACCTAGAGGCAGGGTCACGTGTCATCACGTGACCCCCCAAGAGATCTACAGAAAGCCCCTTTGAGGCAGCACCCCACGTGACCCACGTGACCCTCGGCAGAAGCTCTAATACATAGGCATTCGAATGCCCATCACGTGATGGCACGTGATGCTCTGAAAAATGCGATAATCTCAGCAGAATAAATGAAGGGAGGGCGCTCTCACGTGCTGCCACGTGACCCCTCTTGCCTTAGTGTTTAACACTAAATTGAAACTCTCGAACCCAGTGTTAAAACACTGTTGGGCCTTAGTGTTCAACACTAATTAAAAAGCTTTGTCTGCAGTGTTCAACACTGATCTGTTTTAGTGTTTAACACTAATTTGAAAAGCCTTGTTGCTGGTGTTTAACACCAATTATCTCTTAGTGTTAAACACTAACTTGTCAACCTCATTCCCAGTGTTCAACACTGATTGCTCTGTAGTGTTTAACACTAGGCTTCGGCCCAATTGACTAAATGGATGGAGGCAAAGCCTCTCCTGATTGGACTTAGCCCAAGATGGCCATAAGTCCTCAATTTGTGATTAACTGGGCCAATGGACTCATAACATAATTAATTCGTCTTGATCCCAAATTGGGCCAAGGACTATTTAATCCACTCCGGTTCTAGGGTACATCTCTTCACTCCTTTGATACTTGGCATTGTAATCCCTCAATGTCTTCAAAGAGGTGACGGGTCCCGACGACCACACATTGATACGGACTGCAGGGTCCTTAAACCCGTGTTTAATGCAAATTCCTGGTTACGTGGAACGCGGATAATGTCACTCTTTGACCCCGGGGAAAGCGTCCAGAGCGGAGCCTGGTCCTCGCAGAGCACGGCAGTGAACCCGTGTGAAGCATCTAGAGCACACAATGGACTGTGGGGTCCTTAAGCCCATGGACTACGACGTCCTTAACCTTGACAGAGATGTCTTAAAACTAACAATGGACTGTGGGGTTCTTAAGCCCATGGACTACGACGTCCTTAACCTTGACCGAGATGTCTTAAAACTAACAATGGACCGCAATGTCCTTAAACTACCCATGGACCGCAATGTCCTTAAACTAGAACAATGGAGCCCCCAAATGCTCTTTTGTCGGATCTAAACGATCCCGTTTAAGTTGATCTTAGCCTCAAAGATGGCTAACGTATCCTTAAACCTTCAAACAGACTGGACTATGAATCCCCCCAATTAACTCTGGCTCGAGGGTACATCTCTGAGCTCCTCTGACATCCGTCGTTGTAATCCTTCAACGTCGTCAGAGAGGTGATGGGTTCCGACGGCCATACATACGATGGACCACTATGTCCCTAAACTGGAACATTAGAGCCCAAACGCTCTTTTGCCGGATCTAAACGATCCCGTTAAGTTGATCTTAGTCTCAAAGTTAGACTAACGTATCCTTAACAAACGTTTGAGTTGATCTTAGCCTCAAGTATGGCTAACGTGTCCTCAAACCAAAACCCCCCCAAACCCAAATCTAAGACAATACGGATTTGGACTAGTCCACGCCCTACGGGCGACGACATAACTCAGTCTCCGTAAACAATCCACGGGCAACAAAACAAACACTCATGACACGAAGTGACCATCTGGAGAAGGAGAAAGTTGTTACCGCAATGCGGTAGCGTAATTAACTGCAGGGGCTTGCGCCTGTAGGGAAGAGCGTCCCCACAATCAAAAACCCCTCAAACAAGGGGGAATCTGACGAAGTCTGCTACATCGGACGCATCCGTCTAAACCTCCGATACACGGTGCCATAAATCAACTTGGCATCTTCGGAGAGGTGGACGGATAGCACCAATTAGCATCTGCCCCGAGTCTCAGCGCCAAGACATCGCAGTCCTGTGCGCCGTCGTTTGGAGGGGAACAACCGCTATCCCGGGAATCTCGCCATGCGTGAGATCTCCGCCGGCCACATCCCATGTTCCACGCCACCACGATCCCCCATTAACGAGCCTGTCTCGCCATTAATGGAAGGTCCCGCTCATCACGCGAGCATGACGACGGGAGCGTAACGGCCGGCGTGATCCTCACGCCTGCTGCACCTGCTGCCACCACTATTTAAACCCCTCTTTCAGACGGTCAAGGTAAGCCATTTTTACTTCACTAAGCCGTTACTCTGCTCGGATCTCTAGACTAACTTGATCGTCGGAGGGTCCTCGGTAGTACAACCATCCCGGGACTTCCTTGCAGGTAACTCGGCAACCACAACCTCAACCCATTGAGATCCACACGCTTTAGGAGCGACAGCCTCCAGATATAATCTCAGCCATCCGTCGCCGCCATCAGCAGATCAACGGGAAGCAACATCTGAAGAAGATTCCACCCTCCATCAGGGGGGCTCATTGGCCCATAAGCCCTAACTTATGCACACAACACATCTACGTACACATCACATACACACATCCAGGGGACGCATGAAATTGCCTTGAAAGCGTTAAATGGTGACGCTTCCCCCATTAAGGATCGAACACCTGCACTCCGCAGAGAAGGAAGTGCCGATTAGATTATAAAGTTAGGGTCTCTTTTGAGACCATGTTATTGTCAGATTATAGTACGATTCCTCATTGTCAGGTAGCTCGAGTCATATTTGATAACTGCACGATAACCTATCCATATCAAAGATGATGGTGTCGGTTAGAGACTTAAATATTGTCAGGCGTGCCGGAAGACTGTGCTCGACTAACATATGTGCCCTTGTATTATAAGGCTGAGTCTCGAGAGTACAATACAAATCCCTACATTTAGGGTTTGGGTTTGGCAGAGGTAAGAATAAGCCTACACATTCATGCGTATGGGATCGACGTCATTAATCCAGTAGCTCCGACCGTGCCTCAAGAGATGTAATTTCTAATTCGACTATCTGGCAACGGCTTATATGTAATTATCGTATTTTGTATGATGTTGTCGTTGCTATCACAGCCAATAATTGATATATAATTCGTGTAAATGTTAACTTCTTACCGATGCCCGTAATGAACAATATTGACCGGTAATTTATGTTGTTTTACCTCTTGAATATGAAGTTAAACATGTATGTCAACTACATGTATTTTTTGTTTCCTACTTGGACAACATTGTTAGTAGTCATCTAATGCTCCTAAACGATTGAGGATAAGATAAGCTTAAGTACTTTGAGAAAAATCACCCCCAAAATGTTCCCTTTTTCCCTTGTCAAGAACATCCATTTTGGGAGATCATGTGTTGCTTTACATGTTGAATTACATAAAGCTAATCAATCTAACTATTTAGAATACGTTTAGAGACAACGGACGGTTATAAATAGTAAAGCAAATACTCGAAAACGTTCAGATTTGGACAGAGGACATGCATGCCGGCCTGACATAAAAAAAACCCTAGAAAGTTATAATATTTTAGTTTCTTGTAAGAGACATAGGTCGGTAACGATGGTTCGATTAAATAGAGGGCTTCTCCATGAGGCAGCAGCGGCCATCTAACTCCCAACTGTCTCTCATCAAAAGAAAAATATTATCATTCAATCGCTTGATGCAAATTGGTGAAGAGTGATGCCTCTTTGTTTCTTAAGTTCTGTGGCTATTAATTTTGCACCGATCATTTAGCCATGACACAATATATTTGCATAGTCACTTTGAAACTATTATTTTATTTTGTATAAATGAATTAAGGCCATCTAAACAAAAAAAGAAAGATGGCATATGGCCAGCTTCTCAACATGTGAAAAGCCATCGGGCACACAAATGTAGGTGAAATAATTTAAAAGGAGGATTTTGAACACTGATGCAATGCAGGTGAGCAACCTGAATTATTGTTAATAAAATGCTGCAAACTTATCGTAAACTTTACTTGACCAGGAAACTCTCCAAAGAGATTAACACGAGATTAACTAGAAACATAAAACCGCTTAAAGTAGTTTGTAGTAGCTTTAAGGACAAAAATTAAAGTTACCGTTTTGAATAGATATATGTTGGTTATGTCGATCGATTTATCTAATTTTTTTATCCATGCTAAACCCTATTAGGGAGTTTTCTTATACAAAGTAAAGTTTATGGTAGTTTTGCATCGTTTTAGAAGTGTGTGATAGTTTTAAGGGAAAATGACCAAAGCTGATGGTATCAACTTAAAATTTACCCTAGTGTTTGTATGCATTTTTTAACTTGTACATGTATGCTCTTATAATGAAAACTCCTGATCTAGATGGATTCGTTTGTCTAATCTCAATCAATCTCAGATCCGCTTATGAATGTCGCCAAACTTGTAAATATGAAAAGAAACAAAAATATTTTAAGCAGGTGTTGTTCACTTTTTCCGCATGTTGTTGAGCTAGTCGAGCTATATAAATCAGTGTTGCCCCATTATTTGGCTAAGGTGGCTGCCCAATCAAATGACTTTGACTTCTTGAGCCCAATAAAAAATAAATGTTGACTCACATATTTTGACCGCAAAGGAGTCCATCGGCCTTGTGTGTCCCTCTTTGAAGCACTAAATGGAAGATTTTCGATCACGGACAATAAGCGCATTAATAGCACATTAATGTTGTATTCACTGTCTTGTATCTTTGTTAACATTCCATTCATAAATTTTTTTATTGGAATCAATCTTTTTTAGGGATCAAACTTGCGATCTCTCACATTGAAGATAAAATTGGTATATCAACTGAACAAAGCCTAATTGGTCCATAATACTTGGCTGTAATTTGTGTTAGAAATAAATTGGTTATTGTGGTAAACTGCTAAACTAAACTATAAGTACATTTGGTATCCTTCAACAATTACCAGTATAGCAAAATCAATCTTATGTTAAAAAGTTTACTTAGTTAATTTTTATTAAAATTTTAAATCAACTATACTAATTTTAAACTTTTTTGTAACGGAGGTGGCAAGGATTTGTGTTTCGATAACCGGCACGATATAAAAACTAGCAAGACGGATTATAAAAAGACCAATGACATGTATAGATACCATTATTTCAGGCTTTGAGTGCATATGGTAAGTATATTGTTTTGAATCCATGCCATAACCTACCGAGTTAGAATTCGGCTTGAAGGTTTTTCTCTTTTCCTCGGAAATGACCGTCTTGGAAATCAAAGCGACGACCTCTGGTTTTGAAGATAAAAATCCCACGTCGGGTTTTCTTTGGTTTTGGTTTAAAGTAATGAACAAGATGTAAAAGTGGTAACACTTCACGTGCATATCGAAGTTGAGACTATGAAGGGATGCACGCAACCAATGACGATGACAAGCAACTAAGTTACCAAAAGAAAATTTCTTCTTAATTTCACTTAATTTGCTAACTTACATTCATATATAGCTCCCTCACTTCTTTGATTGTGCTAGTTAACAAACCTTAGCATAAAGCGACAAGCAAAAAAATAACCTCCAACATGAAGGTTATTGGAGAAAATTGACAAGGGAATTTAATCGTGATAGAAAAAGGTTATTGATTCAAAAAATTGATGAGCATGATTTATTATTTCTCCATCTTTACCCCAAACAAAAAACTAGCCCAGACCCTTTTAAGAAAATTTTTGAATATAAAAGGTATTATAGGTAAAAAGTAAGGAAGCCCTTCTCATGCTCTGCTGATTACTAAAAACTCTCTGATACTTTGTATTCACTTAAAAGTCATCCCATACATTTAAAATTCACTAAATAGACCCCCTCATTAATTTTTCATCCAAAGTTAATGTCCCTTTAGGAAGATAGAGCCGGAACTTGAACTTGAGCAGCTCCTTTACCTTTTAGGTATTTGGATATGTCGATTCTCTCAAAAAAAGATCCAAATCATTGCTTAACTAAAGATTGGGATTCAGGGCAATTAAAGAATCGCTCTCCTTTCGATAAGCTTGCCCACCAACTAAAAGTTTGCGATTGAAGGGACAACAATATTCGACAAGCTCGTTGCTGGAGAAAGTTGAAAATTACGAGTCGGTTTTCATTATCATTTTTGAGAGATATTTGATCGAAACTTAACCCTCAAGTTAATTCGGAGGAAAACTCAGGAATTTTAAGAAAAGAAGAGTGGTCGGGGTGTTTTAAAACCCTAACCCGATACTTATCGTTAGCCTCTAATGGAATAATGGAAGATGCTAAAAAGATTTTTTATTTTATTTTGCACGTTAGGGGCTTGTAGTGCGATTTAAATGTATGAAGAGTTTTGTAAGTAAATATGAAGTATGAGCTTTTTAGTAAAGCAAAGTAGAGGCTTTGCAGTTAAAACTTCTATTTGTTTTGTTCAACTATATAGTGAAGCTCTAAGGCCCTTCACAGTTGAAAGTAAAAATATTTTAAAAAAACGTGACAAACTATGAAAACAAACGGAAAAATGTATATAAAAAAGGGCTAAATTTCCATAAACCCACCTAAGTTTTGGGACACATCGCATAACCCCGCTAAGTTTCAAAATGTCATAAACTATCCGTACATATTTTCATCACTTATGAAACATCTCAAATTCAATATAAACTTAGTGAAATGACCAAACAAATCTAAATCTTTAACTATCAAAATAATAATTTGGAAACTATTTTCCTTCTCCATTTGATTATTTGCTTTTTGCTTTTCTTTTTCGGTAATCTACTCCGTTTTCATTCCACTTACTTTATTTTCTCAAGTTTTAAAATGTTATTTTATGCTTATAATTATTTTTAAATTGATTTGATATGCCTATCAATTAGACCGCTCTCTTGATACCGCAAAGGTATGCCCCACCAATTTTGGCTTAGGATAAAGTTAGGATTAAATCAAAAGTTAATTTTTTTGGAAAATTTCACTACCCTCCCTTCCACTTTAGTAACATACATAGACAAATATATGGTTTTAAGGTGCAAAGAAATATTAAATAAAAAAGCTGCATGAAACAATGGTATATTAATATAAGATGAGAACCAGTTTACCCAAAAAATTTAAGCTTTTAGGTTGTGCTATATCAAGACAATATATATAATACTTTAATACCCCTTCACATGGGCCTTTGAATTTCGCACGAGATGGGGTTAGCAAATATAATTTAAATTGATAGCTATGACCTTTCAAACTGATGACCTTTCGAATTGGTGTGCTCTGGTATCATATCAAGAATCACTTTATCCAAAGACTTATGCTGTATGGTTGTGGGATAACGATATACATCAAGACAACATAATACTTTAATAGCTATCTATCGATGAAAACAAAACACAAAAGATATTGCGGCTGTCCAATATTTGTAGGTTAAATTACACGAATATACCTTCGATGGTCATTATTTCTCACTAAAATATAGACACTTTTAACTACAGTAAAATATCTTAAACTGCCATTGATTTTTTTCACTAAAATACCTTCCGCTTGTATTTTGTCCGATTGGTTAGCGTTTTGATGATGTGGCTTTTTTCGGACCAAAATACCTCTATCTAAATAATGAAATAGCAATTCTATTATCCTTTCTAGATCTTCGCCCATCCATCATCCAGTATGGTGCCTCCCTCCCACTCTCCTCGCCCCTTTTCCTTTCCTCCAACCTACCTATCTCCTTAACACCTCCAATGTTTCCGCTTCTTCTCAACCGCCGCCATCTCATCCATCTTTTCCATCTACACTGGATCCCCTTCTTCTCCAAACGTCTCGATACCATGACTTCCACCGAAATTCCGTCGTCTCACTTCTTCTCGCATTCCCGCTTCATGGAAATATTTTTGATGTGTCAAAGAGCAAAAGGGTAAAACACGATTGTATGTTGACACCGTCAGGATATTTTAGTGTAACATAGTTACTTTAAGGTATATTTTAGTGTAATTATAACTGTTTGAGGTATTTTAATAAAATAGTTGAGGGTATTTTAGTGTAATTTACCGATATCTGTTTTGCAGTATATGCTATTTCCATAACACTGTGGAAACAGAAAAGGAAAAAGTGCACATCAAATTTATCATTTTATTATATGTAGAGTGACCATGGTGGGCTATTTCCATAACATTATTATGGAAACAGAATGCAAAAAAGTGCATATTAAATTGTCGTTTGAATTTATGTAGATACATATGTGTGAAAGGATTTAGTAAAAGAGATTTGCTAATAGTGGCCGAAAAAAGAAGAGAGATTTGCTAATTTTAAATAACTGCTGCTGTATACAAAAAATCAAGAAACCGGACCCTATCATCTTTCCACCAAATTAAGAAACTAACTTATTTCTGATAATCATCATATTACACAATTCATCAAACTACGTATATATTTATCTTTCGCAAATATCTCGAATATGGGGAAGAAAAAAAAATTACAAAAGCAAAAACAACAAACAATGAAGCCTCAGTTATTTGATCAAATTAACACTCTCGATCTACCTCCTCTTCCCTTTGCTCCCCAGCAGCAAGCTGAAGTAGAACAGAACCCTAAAGAAGAAGCCCCAGGCCACAGTGACCCAGAGGCAGTTCCATTTGCTCAACTGAGTCACCCCTTGCTGCTTCAAAATGTCGACCCCGGTGGTGATGCACGTCTTGCTCGTCAAGCTCACCCCTAGGCTCTGGCTCATCGCCTTCAACACATTCAGCTTCAGGATCTCCGGCAGGGCCGCCAACGGCGTGTTCTCGAACATCTGAACCCCTCTCACGAAGCACTTGCTCGCGTCCCCGAACTCGTTCAGCAACACCCCCTCGTACGGGTACTTCACCAGCGACAGGTAGTGGAACCATATCCAGTAGTCCGGGATCCTGTCTCTGTTGATGAAGAACCCGCTGAAGAGCAGGAAGTAGGCCAGGAGGGCCACCACGACCGTGTACCCGAGCATGACGTGCGTCACCACGCCGGAGAGGAAGGTCACGAACCCGCTCCCGGCCCAGAACGAGGCCAGCACGATCAAGAAGAAGAACACGAAGCCCTGGGCCCCGCCGGCCAGGCCAACCGCGAAGAACGTGGTGGCGGCGAAGGCGGCGGACAGGAAGACGAGCGGCGGGAAGCCGACGATGGCGTGGGAGAGGACGTAGGACGAGCGGCGGTACGCGTTGTAGGCGGTCTCGCGCATGAATATGTAGCGTTCCTGGAGGAACACGGGGAGGGCGTCCGCGCAGGTGTAGAACATGGTGGACATGCCTATCGCGAAGAACCCCAGGCGCTCCTGGACGCCTTTCGGGGAGTTGTCGAGCCGCCAGAAGATGGTGGCCAGGATGAACCCCGTGACCAAGACGGCACCGAGGCGGATCCCGAACAGCTCAGGCTGGCGGCGGCTGTTGGTGGCCGACCGTTTCGCCAGCACCGCCGTCTCGATCCAGAACGAATTGGCGAACGTCGGAACGGAAGAAGCCGACTGCCGGGCGCTCCCATCGGTCGCGCCAGAAACGAGCTTCCCGCGTGAAATGCTGGCGCTGATCGCGTCCTTGAGCGACAGCGGGGAGTTCTTGTAGAAAAGCGAATCTGCGTGACGGGAGAGCTTCATGCTCTGCCAGGACTTGTGGAAGTCCACCAACGGCTTCGTCCCCGTGGACGAGGCCTCCAGCTCCCGAATCATATCGAGGGCGAACTCGGTCCGGTTCTCGTTCTCCGGGACCGGGTGCCCGAACTCCGAAAAGAACATAGGGATGCCATCCGGAGGCCCGGAGTACACGGTCTGCCCCCTGGAGAGGAAAATCATCCGATCGAGCAGCCCCATGATCCTAGAACTCGGCTGATGGACCGACATGATCACGATGCTGCCGCTGTGCGCGATCCTCTGCAGCACCTTCACCACCATGAAGGCCGACGTCGAGTCCAGCCCCGACGTGGGCTCGTCGAGAAACAGGACGATGGGGTCGTGGATGATATCGATCCCGATCGACACGCGGCGCCGCTCGCCACCGGACACCCCACGGTGCCCCTCGTCGCCGATGATGGTCTTGGCGGCCCGCCTCAGCCCCAGCTGATCGATCAGCGCCTGTACCCTGGCCTTCTTCTTCGACCTTGACAGGGTCCTCGGCAGCCGGAACTCCGCAGAGAACATGAGGGTCTCCTCCACCGTCAGCATCGGGTACAGGAGGTCGTCCTGCATGACGTAGGCGGAGATCACCTTCATCAGCCTCGAGTCGAGGTTCTCTCCGTTCAGGGTGATGGTTCCTTTCAGGCTCTCCTTCTTGATACGGTTGGCCAAGGCGTCGATCAATGTGGACTTGCCGCTGCCGCTGGCGCCGAGGACGGCTAAAATCTCGCCCTCACGGGCCTCGCCGGAGACGCCGTCGAGGAGGGTCTTGGTTCTTGAGAAGGTGGGGACCTCGCCCGGGGAGGGGACGGGGTCGGTCCTGCGTCTTCCTCCGAAGGGGGAGAACTTCTTGGAGGTCTTGACGCTGTAGGTGAGGTCGGTGAAGGCGAGGACGAAGGGATTGGGTCGGAGGGATGCGGCGGGGACTCCGCCGCTGCCGTCGTCCAGCTCGATGACCTGGTGGTCGGTTGAGTCCCCGGTGCTGGCGTCGCCGACGCGCTTGAAGAGCTGCCCGAGGGTGACGTTGCCTCCGCCGCTGCGGTGGTGGACAAGGAGGCCGTTGCGGGCGATGTCCTCGGCCTCTTCCATCGGGGTTCCGCGGCTGCTCCGGTCGAAGATGGTCAGCTTATCCACAAAGCGGGACATCTTTTGTTTTCTTGTGTTTGTTGTGTTTGTTTGAATTGAGAGTTTAAAGAAAGCTGTGGGTATTTATTTATAAAAGAAGGGGGAGTAAATAAAATTTGGGGGCGGGAGCTTTGATATAGGTGGCCTACGAGTTCCTAATTGTTACGCAATGAGAAGGGAAGGCAGGTGACACGAGGGATGAGGAGGAGAGGGGGTTAATTAGGTGAGGGGTGTTAAACTATAATCTACCGTCTTCGTGGTTTTTGATTATAAATGCCTGCCGATGGGTTTGAATTTGAGTTTTTTAAAATATGATTATTTGTTTGGGGATGAAGTTGGTTTTAGTTTGGGTATGATATGATTCAGCTACAATGTTGTATTCTGTTTGTAGCTGTACGGATACATGAGATAAAATCAGTTGAGGTGCGGGATCTCATGTCAGTTGGTTAATTTGAAGATATGATTATTCGGATACTGTCAGTTGGAGTTATGATTGATTATTTGAGAAGAGATTGATTTTGTTGGTTAAATATATGTAGCTATCTTTTTGTTATAATTAGATCTACCGAGTTATAAGTTTGCCGTATTAGTTTAGATTCATATTCTGGATGATTGTAAAGCAATGTAAGCATCATGGCTTGTTTAGCAAAAAGAAAGTGATGGAAAGTAAGAACGGTAGACAAGTCAAAAGAAAGTAATTTATATAGCAAGTGCTTTCTTTTTACATGAAAAAATATATTTGGTTTGAACTAAGAAAATAAAAAGGAAATTGATATGGATAATGATGCGGCACATATTTTTTTTATTAATAATAAAAGTCAGAGACAAAAAGTTTGTTTAGATTTCTCCTTAGAGGGTAAGAGAAAATTAGAGAGTGGCTTTCCAAATTCTAGATGGAAGGAAAGTGAAACCACTTTCTATTTTGTGACTTTCCTTTTGCCAAACACAAAAACTGAAAAGTGGATCACTTTTTTTTTTACTTTCCTGCTTGCTCCTTTACTTTCCTATTGCCAAACAGACCTTAATTATACCAATTTTCAATTTAATTTATACAAAAATTTTAGGACTAAAACCAAAACTAAAACATAAATCCATTTTGTATCCATCTTGGACAAAAATATACATTTAATTCTAAATATTGTTGAAACGTATATATTGTAATTTGTTGCGTTGTGTTTTGTTGTTGCAATTTTTTAAGTTTAATTCATAAATCTATGTTATATAGTTTAAATTTAGTTCCATTGAGTATGCATCTCGCATATATACTATTTATATTTATATGATTGGTAGGACTCACCACAATTTTATATTTTTGAATTTTTAAATAATTTTTAATGGGCTAAGCCTAGAAGATCCGCAAAACCCGCCCGCCCGTCTGGACCTTAAATCCGTCCAAACCTGCCTGAAACATGATTCTGCATATGTTGGGTATCATGCATTATAAACCGTCTAGTTTCGTTTAGGTTTTTAATATTGGGTCGTGTGAAACCGACCGACCTGACGGGACCGGGGTTCACTCCTAGGTGATTATCAGGTAATTTTTTGTTGTATTAGTGAGGTATACCATATACTAGTGTTTTGCATATGCGATGCATGTATGTATTGGTTGTCATGGAAAAAACCATGAAAATTTTTCTAAATGAAAAATTAAACATTTAAGGGGTGCCCTATAAATTGTTCATATCCATAATGCACTAGTAATTTTACAAGTGCAAGTATTTTTGCACGTGCTATGCACATGTATGTATTTCAAACACCTTATATGCCGAAGGCATGTGGAACTTTTCAGAAGGCACGTGGCATTTTTTTTATTCTAAACATTATATGAAAATTTCTAAAATCATCTATAGAATTTTTTAAGATTTAAATTAAATGAATGTGGTTAGTGATAAATATTGAGAAATTTATGAGTTATGCAAACTAACAAAACAATAAGGGCTTATGTATAAATTTGTAAGTCGCGTCTTTTTTTGGGTTTTTGAGCATGAGAGAGAATGCGTAATGAATGAGAGAGACACACGGAGAGAGAGAGAGAGAGAGCGCTGCGACTTTTTTTCTTCTTGTTTCTGTCTTTTGTAGTGGATGGGATGGACATCGTGAATGCTCAAGTTTCGCTATAGGAATTTTGTCATTTTTTTATTTATTGTTTTGTTGATTAATGACACCATCTATGGATTTCTAGTTATAATAGTAAAGACGTATTTGATATTTTTTTATAATCTTTTTATGAATAACAAAGGGGGGGGGGGAGGGAGAGATGAAGGAGGTCCGTAGGTAATAATTGTTCTCTTTTAGTATTCCAATGAAAAGGGTAAAAAGATAATACTATTAGTTTGAAAGTATGAGATGATGTTGTGTAGATCTAGAGTTTGCTAAAGAATTTTTCTACTTTTTTCTTATTACATAATAGAAAAAAGAGAAGATTTTTGGTCTATCTGTATATGTTCTAGTTATAATAGTAGAGAAGTGATATTTGATTTTCTAGAGGTTAATTATCTAGACAATGTTAAAGCGAACCCTAACCCTAGAATCGTATATTAGAAATCCGACGGAATGAAATGTAAACGACTTTGCAACTAAAGTGAACAAAGAATACAACCTTTGTAGACCAGTCCTCCACTTCATTAGCTCCGTGTAGTAGTCCCTTCGCTGCGATCATGAAGTCCCGGACTCTAGAGAGGCTCCCATGAAGAAATGAGCATGCTTGCATCGAAGTTTTCGAGGCCGAAAATGATCTACATCGAGGAGACACTAACCCAAGATATCTCTTCACTAATTGTGAAATTAGTGAAGCAAACACCCTATACTAAATGGCAAGTAGTAGAGTATAATGAAGTAGGAAGTGGGCTCATTTTAGAATTGATTTTCTCACATTTTTCCGCACATCTCCATTGAAGCTAGAAAGGTTTGAGGAGAAAGAAGAAGAAAACTATTATGAAAATTATCCAAACGAATAATTGGGAACCATGGGCGAGTTAAGCATCTCATGCTTAACCCTTGTAGAGATTACACGAAGGTTAAAGAAAATAGATTATGTTAACAAATATCTAAGTATAAAACAAATTAGTAGGCTTGGTCAATTGTTCCAAAAGCTTCTCCAAGCTTCAACCATTTGTCCAATTTCCATATAATTTGTAATTTACTTTGATAAATAAAACCCTAGGACTATCTTTTGGATGGTAGAAGTCTCATACACCCATCTTACATGTATCATCAAGCATGACACAAACATGTACACAAATATACATATCACACATATACAATGTGCACATTAAGTGAGAAAATAAATCATAAGTGAGCAAGTATTAGTTAATGCAACTTAATATATCAAATATATAATTATACATTAAATATTAAATCAACACTTGATTTAATAATCCGGCTATATCACATATAACCGACCAATATCAAATGTAACAACTCATCGAATCAGTACTTGATCCGATAACCCGGCTATATCACATATAACCGACCGATGTCACAAATCGCGAGAATAGAATACGGTATCTCATATCGTATTAATCTCGGTCCCGCACATATCACATATGTGCTCCTACTCCGTTTCGCTTGAGCCGGGAAACTTTTGTGTAGGACTCTAAAGACTCGTCAATACGCCGGCAGTAGATGATGATCATATCAAACACCTATAAACGCAAGCGGTCTGCTAAACGTAACGGCCACCTGGGTATTGAGCGATCAGAAGATCAACAAGCAAGCCTGCTCATACTCCTGCGAATCCAATCAGCAACACTATCGTACAGTCCGGTCTCTTCGTCTGATATGTCGCATATCTCGTCTAGGGGTGGTAAATGTCAGACCTTAGTAACTCGATAAGTCGTGCCGATGTGAGGCTCATAACGGGTCGAGAAACTACTGATAACATGTTGGATATAGTGCCCTCAGAGTCAATTATTGGATCACAGGCACGTAATTTCAATGATTGAGGGAGGACCTATGCCGGTAGGACAGTCTTACTCAAGATGATAGTATGCTATCTGGTTTATCTTTATCATCGTGTACTGCTTTAGGTGACCTTACAAGTCACTATTGCACGTTGATAGAGCCCATATGATTCTTGCTTGATGGCCAACAGTATGATGGCGATCATATACGTGGGAGCTGGGGTCTATAAGCACATCCTTAAAGTGGTCCCTAGTCGTGGGAGTTTCGAGACTGGGCATCGATACTCCATTAGTAGACTAGTGTATACAGTCGAGACCCCGACGACGGGCGTTGGCCGGTCTCACAAGCCATTGGTGTCAGTTGGTTCACCTAAGATGTATACAGGTGCTCATTGGGTTATGAGTACATCGGACAGGACTCGCCAGGAACATGCTAGTTGGTATTATACCTGACGTCAGATAGCAGTTCCCTGGTGACATGTGTACAGGTTAGTTCATCGACCTGAGATCGTCATTTGTCTCGTGTGAGTTCCCACTATGCTTTAATTACTACCCTACCACGGCTCAAAGGAGTCGTGCAAATAGGTTTTAGTTGGGTACAGTCCCGAGCCACATGGAGGCAGTGAGCGGATCGGCAGGGGTTTCGTCTCTCCCGGTATTGGGGGTGAGATCACGCTGTGTCTAGGAGAGCCATTACACAAAGTCCTTGGTCAAGGCAGGAGATTTACTGGTAGGTATTCCAGTAGTATCTCAGGGTGTTCTGGGCTACACTCCGACACGACTTGTACTGCTTTTGGGGGTCTGACTTTTACCAACCCCCTAGGCCCGACATGTGATGCTCATAGACGAATGGACCGGACTGTATGGATATTGTCACTGACAGGCTCAGTAGGGTGTCAGGATGAGTTCGCTCATCGACCTCCCTTTTGGTCAATACCTGGTAGCCCGTTACGTACGGCTAGTAGCTCTGACGTGCTAGTGGTTAAATCCACAGCCAAAGTATTGACGAGTCTTTAGAGTCCCCCACAGATAGTTTCTCAAGTTTCGGGCGAAACGTTGTAGAGGCCGTATGATATATGGCAGGGTTCGATCATATACGTGCAGTAGTGCACGGATCATGATCGGGCGGATCATACTAGTGGGCTTTGGTTTAAACCGGATCCTAGTATTAGATTTGTTGGATTACTTTAGTCTCATCGCATTCTCATTCGTTCGGAATGCGAATGCAGCTATGTATATACAGGTGAAGGGTATCCTTGTGATCCGTCACGAGTTTACTTTAGATGTTGCCGTATCTTTTTATTGTTGTAAACATTTGGGTTAATGTTTACTTTGGTGGAAATAGTGAGCTTAATTCATGATGAGGTGCATTTAATGTGACATGGACATGCTTAGTGACTCATGGTCGCTTTTCTTGTGCTAATGTCACATTAGGATTGATTTATGTGTTGAAATGATAAGAGGAGAGAGAGAGGAGAGCCATATGGCTTGAGTTTGCTCTTGTGTTTATTCATTCTTACTCTCATTTATCATAGCAACACATAAGAAAAAGAAAAGCACTTCTTCTTCTTCTTCCTCTTGCTTCTTGAGCTCACCATTTCCACCAATGGCATCACCTTCAACCTCCATCCATACACTCTCATGTGAGGAGAATCAATGGATGCTTGAGACAAAGTTATCATACACATTCTCTACATCGCCTTGGACACGTCGGCTAGCAAATTTCGTGTCCGAGTTGCTTCGGACGAAGCGGGAGCCCGTAAAAAGATTCAAAGATGTGGTGCCCTTTCCGACGAGGAGACCGGAGATCGGAGATGCCGCGAGGAGCTTGGGTTGGTGGCCAAAGACCGAAGGACACGGATCGATCGGTATAGCTTTTCTAACCCTTCTCTAGTTAGCTAGTTATAGGTTAATGGTTCGATTCTGGATTAAAGTCTGCGATAGCGCCGGTTTCAAGTTTAGAAAAAGTTTTCGTTTCCGCATTTTGGCCTCGGATCGACGACCGGGACGCTACCGTAGACTTACATAACACTTACCAGTATATCTCTGAAGCAGTCCTGGCCAGGGACTTCCTGTTATAGCCAATCGAGCACTGCGCAACATCAACCCCCAATACCGGGAGAGACAAAACCCCTCCTATCGCTCATTGCCTCAATGTGATTCGGGACTGTACCCAAAAGCCACCGTTTTGCACGTTCTCTTGAACGTGGTAAGGTGGAAATCAAAGCACAGTGGGAATCACACAAGACTCTATGACGATCTCGGGTCTACAGACTAACCTGTACCAGTGTCACCAGAGAACTGCCATCTGACGTGGGGTATAATACCATCTAGGAGTTCTCGGAGAGTCCGTTCAGTGTACCCAGTCTCCACTGAGCACCCGTATACTGTCTCTGATGTCAAACACCAATGGATATGGGATCATCCATCGCCCATCTACATGGGTCGAGAAGCTATACGCTAGTCTACTCTGGTATATCTATGCCCTGTCTCGATACACCCACGACTAGGAACATTTGAAGGATGTACTTAGCGACTACTCTGTCCCCACTAGTATGATCTGCATCATAATCCTGGTAGTTAAGTACTCATCCTAAGGGCTTTATCAACATGCATAGAGGCGATCGGTGTACGTGTTAAGATAAAGAGCAACCAGATAGCATACTATCATGTCGAGCAAGAAAGTCCTCCCTATATATGTCCAAGCATCCACTACAATATACATCGTATGTACAGTAATGGCCTCCAGGGCATATATATAACTAACAATCTCCCACTTGCACTAGGGCCATCTGTTGTAGTATTCAATACCCAACAATCAGCCGTGGTTGAAGTATCTCATACTCAACCATCCCATAAAAGTCTCTCCTGGGAATATGCCTTTGTGAGTGGATCCGCCATGTTGTCCTCTGTGTCTTCTCTCCTATTCTCGATCTCCCTGGAGATCAACCATCTCCATGATCATGTGATACTGCCTAAGAATATGTCTGGATCTCAGATGGGACGGGAGTTCCTAAGCACAAGCCACAACTCCATTGTCACACACAATGGTAGGAACGAAGTTCATCTCATGAACTAATATACATCCAGACTACCTCTTTGGTCGTATCCTTGGTAGCAATGTATTCAGCCTTTATCGTCTAGTTTGTCACGGTATCCAATTTGGAACTCTTCCAACATACCGTCCCTCCACTGAGGGTAAAGACACTGTCTGTGACTGACATTCAGTCGACCTTACCACCCTGGAAGCTATCCAGTGATTCTCCTCAGGATCGATTGATACTATCTCACTACACCTAGTGATAATCCTAACATCCACTTAGATCTATCTCATAAATCCATAACCCAGGATTTAGAAGGTATCACCTTGATCCTATATGGAGAATCCTCGTGATAAGAGGAGATTGACCGAGTGTAGCATAGGAAACTCCTTTCCTATTAAGAGTATGTCATCCACGTATAATACGAGGATCACCACCATACTCCCTACTACCTTTTTGTATATACAAGGTTATCTACTATTTTGATGAAGTCAAACGCTTTGACTATCACATCAAAACAGATGTTCCAATTTCGTGATGCCTGATTTATCCCATAAAGCAACTTGCACACGTTCCGCTGCTCCCACTGTCTACGAAGCCCTCTGGATGTGTACTTATAGACGCTATCTTCTAAATCACTATTTAGAAATGCAGTCATGACACCCAACCGCCAGATATCGTAGTCATGGTGTGTAGCAATGACAAGTAGGATCCGGATTGACTTAAGCATAGGCACTAGAAAATGTTTCATCATTATCCATACCTGGTCGATGACGAGAACCTTTTGCAACAAGCCTTAGTTTTGAAAGTCTCAACTTTTCCATGTACACCAAGTAATCTTCTCAAGATATACTTGCTCCTGATGGGGATTTAACCCTTCAGATATAGCAACCAAAGTCCATACTTTGTTGGTGTATATGGATTCCATCTCAGATCGCTTAGCATCCAGCCATTCTCACAGAGTCCCCACTCCTGATGGCCTGCTCGAAACTAGTTGGGTCATCATCTCATGATGCAATCCCCGCTCCCACTGTCATAGAGAAAACCGAAGTATCTCTCAAGTGGATGAGGAAGCCTACCAGATCGGCGGAAAGGCTGAGATTCGTCAGGAACTATTGAATCCTTCGGTTCTACCAAATCATCAGCTGCAGTTTGTATAGCTGGAACTCTTTCCAGTTCTACCTTATGACCACTAATTTCTTCACGAAAAAATCCTTTTCTAAAAAGGCGGCATGCCGAGAAATAAAACACATTTTGCTCCTCTTTGTGGTAGAAGATATTCCCTTGTGTATGCTTGGGATATCCAAAAACCTCCACAGAACTGTCCTTGCCTCGAGCTTGTCCGGATTTTGCTTTTGACATAAGCCGGACAACCCTAAATCTTAACTTATTTAAGAGATGGGCTCTTCCCATACTATATCACATATGGAGTGGTAAGCACCTGATTTGGTTGGAACCCTATTCAATAGGTATGCAGCTTCTCAAGTGCATAACCCCCAAAAGGAAATAGGCAACTCAGTAGTACTCATCATAGAGCACACGTTATCACATAGGGTGCGATTGCTCCGCCCCGATATACCAACGTGTTGTGGTGTATACGGAGGAGTAATGCTGAGAGAGAATCTCATTCTCCTTTAGAAGTCCAGGATCTCCGTGCTGAAGTATTCTCCTCACTGATCTCATCAAAGGACATAATACTTATACCCGTTTTGGTTCTCCACTTCTAACTTATATTCTTTGAATTTCTCAAAAGTTTCAGACTTGTGTTTCAACAGGAACATATGTGCGAATCTTGAGAGATCATCAATGAATGTAATGAAGTACAAAGAACCAGTCCTGGCATGTGTAGATAGGGGACCTACATACATCATCATGTATCAATCCCAAGAGTTCACCAACTCTTTCTCTGTTTCCAATAAACGGAGCTATGGTCATCTTATCTTTGTGACATGACTGGCAAGTTTTACAAGATGTAAATTCAAACTGATTTAAATATGCATTTTTATGTAACTTAGCTAGTCGGGTCGCATTGATATGACCTGATCTACAATGCCTCAAGAAGGATTCGTTCATTTTTGAACTCTTCCCCTTGTGTGTGTTTTGTACGTTAAGAACTGTAGTTTGATTTAGAACGTATATGCTTTTAGATAACGTGCCTGAACCGATCAGCTCTTGATATAGGAAATGTTCAAAATATTATCCAACGATACAAAATTATATCCTTCTTTACTAAATAAAGAGACTGATATGATATTGTATATCAGGTTCGGTATCTAATAACATTCGTTTAGAATCAATATATTTGGTAATACAGGGTGATAACTGCCAACATAGTTGGCTACAACACTTGCACCGTTTCTAACTCTTAAAACTTTATCACCCATTCTCAGTTCTCTACCTTTCTGTAGCCCATGTAATAGATTATATATGTGGGATCCTGGTCCGGTATCTCATACCCAGGACGTAAAGGATACTGAGAAACAGTTCTCGGTAATGAACACACCCGAAGACGATGCATCATCATGCACTTTCTTCGTTTGGGCGGCACGGGAATTCTGGTAATCCCCTATTTCCTGCTCAGTCTTATAACAATTATAAGTTGGAGAGGGACCAACGTTCCCCAGCTCAATATAACAAGCGGGTTCGGTCAATACATCCATATTATTATCTTGATTAAGGCATGACATGGTCGCTACCTGGAGAGAGAGAGAAGAAAACACTCAGCGTATGCTCTTGCAATATTAGATTGGTAATTATTTTATCTAATCAGGATGGCTCCCACTGTTTTAGTCAAATCTTCCTTCAAACCCTAAAAGGAAAGACTAGCCAGGATTAATTACACTCTACAACTTCGTCAATCTTTCAGCCAGGCCAGTGTTGGTATTTTGAGGGAGGTTCCCCGTGCTTTCGCACGAACCTAATTAAAATAAACCTTGTTTTTCCAGAGGCATAACCCCGTTAACACCTTTCTAGACACCTACTTGATCAGCTAATTATGATGTGTAAAACTCTTCCAGGAGTAACTCTTACTCGCAGTGGGTATCGGGATCCAACTATCACATAGGAGATATGCAATCTCATTGCAAATTTCAACACTTGAAATTCCCGATAATATTTTGCCCCTAGCAACTTATGGCTTTGGCTAAGGTCAACAAATCATAAGCGCTAGTCAAATTCAACTCGTCATTTCTCGATTGAATTAAACCCGCCCGCACGATCCTTAGCTAAGGTCAACAAAGTCGCACGACTACCCTAACTTAATCGCATCATATGCTTAGCAGATAAGCACTAATTAGCTACCGCACACTACACCTTGGCTAAGGTCAACAAACGTAGCACGAATACTAACTAGTACTTATCTGAAATGATGGAGGGCTACGACAGGTTTTTAAGAAAACCTTTTGCGTAATGAACTTGATATCGTCGTAGAATCGAGTGATTTAAAATGGAGTGTTTTTTAGGCTTTTACTTGTTTTGCTAAAGAGGTCACTCCCGATGAAGGGATCTCGGCTCTTTCCTTATCGAATAAGGTGCATGATATTTCACAAATACCACTATGCAAAGCAAAAACTATAAAAGCAATCAAAAGACAAACCGAGTTTGTAGCATCTGCTAGTTTCGCTAAAGAGGTCACTCCCGGTGAAGGGATCTCGGCTCTTTCCTTATCGAATAAGGTGCTGGATATTGTACAAGGAATACCGCTATGCAAAGCAAGAACTAGAGCTACCAGTTTTCGAGACAAGTTTCTACAACATCTTTAGGTTTCTTTTATTTCATTAATCTCATTAATGAAGTCCCATCATTTTAAGTTACCTAAGTATCACAGATAAATACAACGTACGCTTATGCCATCCGCATTCGCCTCGATGTCCCCTCATGCACCGTCAGGTTAGGTAACTAACGGCAGAGCGGGGCAGTGCTAGCGCGGATGTAAAACATAAACAACGTCTATATAATATATCTCATATACTATATACAGTATCAATCCCATCATATACACTGATCACATCACAGAATATCGCAGCAGAAGACAACATATGAAATATTGGATATACTAGGATTTCCGGGTTTTAAATTAAGCCAGTATAAACACGGATTCCACGGTCGTGATGAATAGCCAACCCCACATCCCTGGACCCCTACGAGAGCGGCAAGCAACCCTGCCAATTCTAGAGTTAGGAGACCCGGTCTCAACTCCTTGAGATGGTCTCCCACTGGACTCTAGAACCCGGTTACTTGTGCTCCCCGTCTTGGGTCTATCCTAATGCGAAAAAGTAAATAATATATAATGGTGATATCATCCTCAACCCGGAAGTGCTCCAATAAAAGAATATTATATACAATGAATTTTACATGAATGAAAATAAAAACTCTCATCTCACATAAAACCCCGGCTATTCAATCACGACGATCCAATATAACAAATCACAGCAACACATAATATCACATGTCATCAACGTAAGTAAATATGCGTATCCCAATTGTCGTTGACGTATAGCAACAAAACCGGCGATACACCACATATTACACTTACGGTCGTAGAAAAGAAAGTGAAAACTATAACAGTTGGAATCCGCAACCACCTTAGACATCACATGCCTAACCAAATAAATTCCTTAGATATTGCATGCCTAACAATTATAAACCCTGCATTTTAGTCTCGATCTTGAAAACACTTTTCAATATCAAGTCGGGCAATTCAACAAGATTCCCGACATCCCGATCGAATGCTCGTCGAAAACTTTAGGAGACGGCCGCACCCCCCGCTGCCGTCGACGAAGTGCACTAAGGCGGAACACCGCTGCCGTGAGCACCCGAACGGATACTTTTGGCGACGGGGTTCTCCTACAGTCACTTGGTCGGGGCTATGGGACGTGGATATCTAATAATGTTACCCGGCGAGTATCCGCGTACGCTACGTGATTCGACGGACTTTTGATCACATCAAAATCCCGTGGTAACCGATCAAATGAGACCAAACTGCTAGATTTATAAAATTCAAATTAGTTATCTCATAACTACTTTTGTGGATTCTAAATATTGTATCCCATCACATAATATCCGGACGACGTTAAACTTTTCGATCGATTCATCAAAGTCCCACAATTTCCCGACAGCTCAACACCTGGGCACAGTTTAATAATACCCAGAATATGCCACAGTATCTATGCACCGGCCGTAGAAGGGCAGACCCAAGTCTCACTCATGTCGCCATGGAACTGCGGCAAACCCTAGTGTATGACCGCAGTTCCGCGATCCAAAAAGTCGAGTTAGGGTTTCATTCTTCTAGAGGGTTCATAGAATTACTTGCATATTTTTCCGAATACGTTAAACTTGGAAAAATGGGTTTTTGACATTCGATCGAACTTTTAAACTTCGCCTAAACAATATGTGAATAACCCGAAATATTGTTAAAACTACAAATACGAAACACTCCGAATTGCTTATAGTGTAAGATTACATCATATGCAAAATTAGCAAAAACAAACAACACCTGAAACACCAAAACCCAGTCACTGGAACACAGTGAAAATTTCAAGCAAAACCAACAATTTTTGGCCGGCCACCACTACCTTGATCTCGGCCAAAATCCGAGCAAACTGCCTGAAATTTTCATGGTGTTCATGATATATCCCATATAACATTCTGTACTTATTTTAAAAAAAATTTGACAACATTTTAAATTCGACAGAAACTACATTTTTGCGTTTCAGGTTTCGGAGTATTTCGGTTTCGTAATTTTAACAAAATCCGTCTAAATTTCTAGCATGGCTCTGATACCATTGTAGGGTGGTCTAGCACGATAGCAAGGTTTCGGTAGTCATCGTCCATACCAAATTCAAAAATTTGCCGTTCCAGCTAACCCTAACCGTAGAATCGTATACTAGAAATTCGACGGAATGAAATGCAAACGACTTTGCAACTAAAGTGAACAAGGAATACAACCTTTGTAGACCAGTCCTTCACTTCATTAGCTCCGTGTAGTAGTCCCTTCGCTGCGATTATGAAGTCCCGGACTCTAGAGAGGCTCCCATGAAGAAATGAACATGTTTGCATCGAAGTCTTCGGGGCCAAAAATGATCTACGTCGAGGAGATACTAACCCAAGCTATCTCTTCACTAATTGTGAAATTAGTGAAGCAAACACCCTATACTAAATGGCAAGTAGTAGATGATGACGAAGTAGGAAGTGAGCTCACTTTAGAATTGATTTTCTCACATTTTTTCCTCACATCTCCATTGAAGTTAGAAAGCTTTGAGGAAGAAGAAGAAGAAAACTATTATGAAAATTATCCAAATGAATAATTGGAAACCATGGGTAAGTTAAGCATCTCATGCTTAACCCTTGTAGAGACTAAACTAAGGTTAAAGATAATAGGTTAGATTAACAAATATCTAAGTATAAAGCAAATTAGTAGACTTGGTCAATGGTTCCAAAAGCTTCTCCAAGCTTCAACCATTTGTCCAATTTCCACATAATTTGTAATTTACTTTGATAAATAAAACCCTAGGACTATCTTTTGGATGATAGAAGTCTCATACACCCATCTTGCATGTATCATCAAGCATGATACAAACATGTACACAAATATACATATCACACATATACAATGTGCACATTAAGTGAGAAAATAAATCATAAGTGAGCAAGTATTAGTTAATGCAACTTAATATATCAAATATATAATTATACATTAAATTATTAAATCAACACTTGATTTAATAATCCGGCGACTAATATCAAATGTAACAACTTATCGAATCAGTGCTTGATCCGATAACCCGGCTATATCACATATAATCGACCGATGTCACAAATCGCGAAAATAGAATACGGTATCTCATATCGTATTAATCTCGGTCCCGCACATATCACATATTTGCTCCTACCCCGTTTCGCTTGAGCCGGGAAACCTCTGTGTAGGACTCTAAAGACTCGTCAATACGCCGGCAGCAGGTGATGATCATATCAAACACCCACAAGCCGCAAGCGGTCTGCTAAACGTAACGGTCACCCGGGTATTGAGCGATCAGAAGACCAACAAGTAATCTTGCTCATACTCCTGCGAATCCAATCAGTAACACTACCGTACAGTCTGTGTTAGTGTATATGCCCTAGGGGCCATTATTGTATCATACTAGCTTGTATATTACTTAATGGAAGCTTGGGATATTCACAGTTATATAACAGTCTTGCTAAACATGGTAGTATGCTACTTGGTTTTATCTATCTTAATATGTGAGTATACGTATTGATAGAGCCCTTGGGATCTTGCTTGACTACCAGCGTTGTGATGGTAGTCACATTAGTGGGGTCTGGGTAGTCTACAAGCACATCCTTTTTCAGGTCCCTAGTTGTAGGATTATCGAGACAGAGCATCGATACTCCGGAGTAGACTAGTGTGTACGTTTCTCATCCCAGTTGGGGAGATGGTCTGTCCCACAGCCATCAGTACGTCATACTGGAGATAGTATACAGGTGCTCGTTGGGTTACGGGTACACCGGACAGGACTCGCGGGGAACTGTTGGTTGGTATTATACCCGTCGTCAGTTAACAGTTCCCAGGTGACATGAGTACAGCATAGTCCGCAGACTTGACACTGCTACTTCGCCTCGACTGTGTCCCACTGTTCTTAGATTGCTACCCTACCACGACTCAAAGGAGTCATGCAAACAGGCAGTAGTTGGGTGCAGTCCCGAGCACTTGGAGGCAGTGGCGGTTAGACAGGATTCGTCTCTCCCGGTATTGGGAGTTGATATCGCGCTGTGTCAGAGAGCCATTACGCAAAGTCCCTGGCCAGGGCAAGCGAGATTTACTGGTAGGTTCCAGTTGTTTCTCAAGGTGTAATGGGCTACACTCCGACACGACTTATACCGCTATTAGGGGACTGACGCTTGCCGCCCCCTAGGCCCGATATGCGATAGTCTTAGACGGACAGACCGGACTGTATGGAGATTGTTACATCAGGCTCAGTAGGAGTTCGGATGGGTTTCCTCATCGGCCTTCTTATCGACATCTACCTGGGGACCGTTACGTACAGCTAGTGCCGCTTGCGGTCTGTGGTTAAACCCACTGCCAGCGTAGTAGTCGAGTCTTTAGAGTCCCACATAGAGAGTTTCCCTGCTCTAGGCGAAACGATATAGAGGTCGTATGGTTTTACGACAAGGGTTCGGACGCATACGTGTGTTTACGCACGTACGACATTCGGACAGTTTTTACTAGCCGGTTTTGGTTTGAGCCAGATTCTAGTATCAGGTTATTGGATTTATACAGTCTAAAGTTTTTCCGTGTTTTCACGGATAGGAGGGGCGTTCTCGTAATTTCGCGAGAAGCTTCTAGAAGGATGGTGACTTGGGGGTTTAGGTGGCATTTGCATTTATTGTTTTAATGACTCATTTGTGTGATTCATCCATGGAGTTAATGCTTCATTAATTGATCTAATGACTCATGAGATGAATCACTCATATGAATAAATGAAGCATGGTTGTTAAATTATTTATTTTATTTATTTGATAAAAGATAATGCTTCAAATATTCAAATGAGTTCATTATTTCTTCTCATTCTCTTGCTCACCTTCTCTCTCCTCAAGCTCTCTCTCTTCAAACCCTAATCCTCCCCTCTCATGTGTTGAGATCAAGAATTAGATAGACTAATTAATCCACAACCTCACTCTATATCACCTAGGTACCTTTGATTAGCAACTAAAGAAACCTAGTTACCTCAAGTTTAGAGGTGAAGCTTGGAATAGAAGCTCTCGGGTGGATCGTCTATTACGTGGAGGAGGCCGAGGAGGAGGTGGATAACGAAAAGAAGAATGACTAGGTTCACTAGGTATAATCTCTTTTCATAGTAGTTAAGAACTCCTATGCATGTGTTAGTTATAGTTTCGCAAAGATTCTTCGGTTAGTCGATGTTAACTCAAAGAACAAGATCGTTTTTCATATTTCCGCCTCCCCGCAACTCGTGGGGTGTTGTACATCGACTTACAGTCTGGTCTCTTCGTCTGATATGTCGCATATCTCGTCTAGGGGTGGTAAACGTCAGACCCCAGTAACTCGATAAGTCGTGCCGATGTGAGACTCATAACGGGTTGAGAAACTACTGATAACACTTACCAGTATATCCCTAAAGCAGCCCTGGTAAGGGACTTCCTGTTATAGGCAATCGAGCACTGCGCAACATCAACCTCCAATACCGGGAGAGACGAAACCCCCCTATCGCTCATTGCCTCCATGTGATTCGGGACTGTACCCAAAAGCCACCGTTTTGCACGTTCTCTTGAACGTGGTAAGGTGGAAATCAAAGCACAGTGGGACTCACACAAGACTCTATGACGATCTCGGGTCTACAGACTAACCTGTACCAGTGTCACCAGAGATCTGCCATCTGACGTGAAGTATAATACCATCTGGGAGTTATCGGAGAGTCCGTTCAGTGTACCCAGTATCTACTGAGCACCTGTATACCGTCTCTGATGTCAAACACCAATGGATATGGGATCATCCATTGCCCATCTATATGGGTCGAGAAGCTATACATCAGTATACTCTGGTATATCGATGCCCTGTCTAGATACACCCACGACTAGAAACATTTGAAGAATGTACTTAACGACTACTCTGTCCCCACTAGTATGATCTGCATCATAATTCTGGTAGTCAAGTACTCATCCTAAGAGCTTTATCGACATGAAATATAGAGACAGTCAGTGTACATGTTAAGAGAAAGAGCAACCAGATAGCATACTATCATGTCGAGCAAGAAAGTCCTCCCTATATATGTCCAAGTATCCACTATAATATATATCGTACGTACAATAATGCCCTTTAGGGCATACATATAACTAACAGTGACACCCCTAATCGGATATCTGGAGTGATTAATGTAATTAAGAGCTGCAAAAATACGGGTGCAATTGTGTGAATTGATAGCCGATTTTCGGGCCAACATATATAACCCAGCGAGATGGCCTGTATTAAGACACGGTTATCAAAGGAGCATAGATTCTGGCAAACATTTTTCTTAATAATGAGAGGCCGCATGCTCGATTCTTACTCAAAAAAAAAAAGGAAAGAAAAAGAAATTTATTGAGAGATGGAACAAAAGCTTCTCACGGTCCAACACGAGAAAATTACTGAAGTGGAAATTGGTACCAACTGAGCTAAGACCAGTTGGTTGTATTTTCAATCGTTGCTGCAAGAAATAAGTGAATAATAACTGTCGATCTAATCTGGGCAGCTCATACTAAAAGGCCCAACAAAAATGGGCCTCTGCTCCCTTAGACTAAAAATGACCCAAACCCCTAAACCCTCAGAATTCCCTCGCTTCTTCCTCGAATAATGGAGCATCTCCTCCTCAAAAATCTCGAAACCCTAACCTCCTCCACCTCTCACCACTCCAAAACCCTAACTCTAACCCGGTCCCTCCTCACGAGCCCCAACACCTCCCCCTCCGCTCTCCAATCCATCATCGAAACCCTAGCCAAAGCCCTAGATCGCCACCGCCAAGACCCCACCTTTGCCCGCCGCGCCATCAAGGTCATCGGCGACGGAGCCGCCCACCACCGCCACCTGATCCCCTCTGCGGTCGGAGCCATCAGGCCGTTCCTGAACGCCGAATATCGCGTCGCCGCCGATGCGCTCGCGGTCGTTGATTCGCTAGGGGAGTACTCTGTATTGGATGAGGAGCTTGTTGTCTCGCTGGCTTCGAGTTCGGCCTTGTCGGTGAGATCGAGGATTGTTGATGTTTTAGGGCGTAATGTAGATATTTTGAGGCCTGAGCTTATGATGAGAGTGTTGTTGGGGATCGCGGCGGACATTTATCCGTTGGTGAGGAGAGGCGCGGTTGTTGGGCTTACTGAGTTGTTGAAGAGAGACGGGAATTGGATCGATGTGTCGGTTGTGAAGCGCTGTTATGATTGCGCAGTTGAGCATATGAGGGATGAGGATGAGGTCCTGAGATCGGCTGTTGTTCGATTGGTGAGAGATTGGTTAACATTTCATTACTAATTTTGGAACTTATTTTTTTGGTTCCGCGCACACTATTTTACTCACATTTTGATAATTAGGTAAGTGAGTGTGCGCGGTTATTTACAGTGACTGATGCTGGAAACGGCCGTGAGCTGGTGAATATGATATTTGTTCAGGTATGTTCGTATAAAGTATTGTGTGATGCCCTGTAATTTATTGAATTAGTACTCATATAGATAGGCTAATAACTATACTCAAATCAATTTGGAATTTTTATAGGAAGAATATTTTCAATTGATCCGTTATGAAACTAGTGACCTGTTTCCCCCAATCAGTATTGGTTTGCCATGGCGTCATTGTGTCCATCCATTTTGTTTTTCTTGTTAAGATCCCCTCTGATTAAGGAGCCATCTTGGTCTCACAAGTTTATTAATTAGATACGTGATATATTTATTTATGTGATAAACGGGGCTGGGGTCGAGTGCAGCCATTGGGCTATGTTTGCGTGGCCCAGCCCTATGGCGTGGGGCCCATCCCATCTTAAACCTAGGACTCCACCCCTCTGTTTTAACCTTGCAATACTAGGACAAGTCAGACGCCAAACAGATGTTCTTTTATTTCATAGTCTTCCAATTTGAATAGTATTCATATTGTTTGTTCAAAATAGTAAGTAATTCCTATTGACACAAAAGTAAGGAATAATACAAAATTGAGATGCCATGTTCGGTCGGTGTAGCAAAACATAATATAACTAATATACTGTCTATTTGAAAGATGCAATTTGTTTAAAGTAGCCAAATAAAGACCAAGGATCCATATGGCGAGTTAGTGTCAAAGTGAGACGCGGACTCTTTGAGCCAAACAACGATAAAGATATTAGGTTGAATGGAATGCTCTTGTTTAAAGGACGAGTTAGTTGGTTGACGGATCAGCAGGCTGAATAGGCATTTACAACTAAAAGAGCAGGCTAAGAACACGTAAGGAACTAGGGATAGGCGTCTATAACTTCAAGAGCATGCTAAAAACACGTAGGGAACTGGAGAGGTTATTCAAAAGTATATTAATCGAATCCTATTCAAATCAATCAAGATCTCCGGCCGGTGCAACAAATCCCTATAGATAGCAACTATTGGTTGGAATTTGGTTAGCATTATTGTTGTGAATTGATTGTAAATTTGTTACCATTGATGTATATTCTTGACTATAAATCTAGCCTTTGTACACAACAAATTTTAAGGAAAAAATACATTTAATCCTAACTCTTTTATGCTATCAGAGCTCTAAGTCCAATCGACCTCTTGGTCCTCAAATTTTCCTTCCTCTATTAATGGCGGCTTCCTCATCCTCTTCTTCCCTCATCAATCCTCCTCTTTCTTCTATGCTACCCTCGAGTGGAGTCCGTCTCAATAACATGAACTACCTCTTATGGAAGGCTCGCTTCAAGTCCTTTCATCGGGAATATCAAACGCTCGATCACGTTGAGGGAATCTCACCCTCTCCTTCGACCTTGCCCTCTGCTGACAAGAAAGCCCTACCAACATCCCACCTTGCATTCTAGTCGTGGATCTTGCGTGATCAGCTGGCCCTCTGTTGGATCCTTAACTTTGATGAGGATTTTATCGTCTCTTAACTCATCAGCATCGATTCCTCACGTTGCCATGACGACACTGGAGTGGCATTATTCTTGGATAGTTCTAGTAAGCTCATCCATCATGATGGTAAACAGGAATGGACTTGATGCATATCCTTGATGTAAACCAATTGTAATCGAAAAATCATTCATTAGCCTCCGCAAGTTCTAACATTTGCCACTACTCCATCGTACATATCCTTGATTATATCAATATACTTGACGGGGACCCCCTTCTTCATCATTGTTCCCCATACTACCTCTCTAGGTACCTTGTCGTATGCTTTCTCTAAATCAATAAATATCATATGCAAATCTCTTCTCCTCTCTCGAAAACGCTCGACAAGTTGACGAAGCAAATGAATAGCCTCTGTCGTCAAACGTCCAGGCATGAACCCAAACTGGTTCTCTGTTATCTTAATATCCTTTCTTAGCCTGTGTTCAATCACTCTCCCTAAGTTTCATGATGTGACACATAAGTTTTATTCCAGAACCACAAACGATTACTGAAAATTTAATAGAACCTAAAGATTCATTTGGTTTCGACAATTCATTAGCCACTCCGAGAGGTACTTCGGTCTCCTCAAAGACGGTGACAGGTAGGTTTTTGATTACCCAAACTTGACACTACTGCTGTTCTAGATTATGAGATCCGGCAGGAGAATGAGTATAACGTCGTTCTAAATTAGCTTTAGAAGTGCACGTGTATGTGACTCTGCCAGAGTGTTGTAGTCAGTGGGAGCAGCGGAAGCATAGTGGGCAAGTGGCTTATGTCTATTTATAGACTAAAACAAGTATAACGGAAATAGATCGTCTAGTTTTGATGTGACAGTCATAAAGTTTGATTTCATTAGAACAACAGATGGACCTAGTAAGAAAGTAGTATGGAGTGATATCCTGGTATTTGGATGACATGCTCTTGATAGGAAGTGATATTCCTATATTACAATCGGTTATACTGTGGTTGTCACAAGGTATTTCTCCACAAAGGATCTGGATAAAATATCAGAGAGTCTGGTGACTAGATCTATGGTTTTAGATCTAGATTTCGGAAGTGTCCCAATTTGGGTATTTGACACTATTCTAAAGTGTTTAGAATGGACGACTCCTGACGTGGTGGTGTACCTGCAGATGATGGAGTCACCCTCTCTAAAGAGATGTCTTTCAGACTAATGAAGTGAGGGATTTGCATGATTGACATATCACTTGCTTAGGCAATTGAGTCAATCATGAGATATCAAGTACCACACCAGATATTGTTTTTGCACTGGCTGCAATAAGTATATATTAATTCAATCCTGGAGAAACATTGAGAAGCAGTTATGAACATAAGTGGATGTTCTTGGTATATGGTAACCACAGCCTCTTTCAGGAGGCGGTTATCATTTCTGGCTTCCAAGGCTACCTGAATGACAAAGTGGCTGTCAGAGTTGTAGTTTTCCCTCGTTTTGAGAGGCAATATGTTGGACATGTGGTCCAAGCGGATACTGAGGAAGGCATGACGCAGGATACTGATTAAGTCCAGTGAATGATACAGTCTAAGAAGTTTTTTGGATTTGGAGTTCATTTGTGAACTGGGTCCCATTAGATATCCAGACAAATTCTAAGACAGGTATTGCTCATTTCGGGAGATAGTTTTTCTTCGCGAAGTTGAGATATAGAGAGATAAAGATAGAAACACGGGTGCGGATCCACTCACCGATGCTATTTCTCGAACGCAATAGTTTCATAAATGGGCTTTGCGATACTGATTAGTAGAGAAGTTAGGTGTTCGGTATCACACGGGCTGTGAGTATGCGACACCGCAATAATTAGCCTTAAGTGCAAGTGGGAGATTGTTGGCTATAGTGCCCTCAAGTCAATTATTGTAATCACAGACACGCGATTATGATAATTGAGGGAGGGCCTATACGGGTAGAATAGTCTTGCTCAAAATGATAGTATGCTATCTGGTTTGTCTTTATCACCATGTACATGCATTATGTGGTATTACAGATCACTATTACATGTTGATAGAGCCCTTAGGATTCTTGCTTGACTACCAGTATTATGATGCGATCATATACGTGGGAGCTGGGTGGTCTATAAGCACATCCTTAGATGTTCCTAGTCGAGAGAGTATCGAGACTGGGCATTGATACTCCGGAGTAGACTAGTGTATACTTATCGAGACCCCGACGTGGGACGATGGCCGGTCTCACAAGCCATTGGTGTCAGTCAGCCACCTAAGATAGTATACATGTGCTCATTGGGTTATGAGTACACTAGACGGACTCGTCGTGAACATGCTAGTTGGTATTATATCTATTGTCAGATAGCAGTTCCCATATGACATGGGTACATGTTAGTCCGTCGATCTGAGATCGTCATTTGTTTCGTATAAGTTCCCACTGTGCTTTGATTACTATCCTATTATGGCTCAATGGAGTCGTGCAAACAGGTTTTAGTTGGGTATAGTCCCGAGCCACATGGAGGCAGTGAGAGGATCGTCGGGGACTCGTCTCTCCCGGTATCGGGGGTTGATGCCGCGAGGTGCACGGGTGGCCATCATCAGAAATCCTTGGCCAAGGTAGACGAGAATTACTGATTTGGATCGGTATTTCTCAGTGGGTGATGAGCTTCATACCGACACTAAATGTCGCGTTATTAGGGGTCTGACTTTATCCACCCCTTAGACTCGATATGCGATACTCTTAGACGAACAGAACGGACTGTACATAGATTGTGACTGACATGCTCAGTAGGGGTTTGGATAAGTTTGCTCGTCGGTCTTCGTTTCGCTCAATACCTGGGTGGTCGTTACGTACAGCTAGTGCCGCTGACGTGCTTGTTGTTAAACCTACTGCCAGCGTATTGACGAGTTTTTAGAGTCCCACACAGAGAGTTTTCACGGTTCAGGCGATATGATGTAGATGACGTATGTTGGTATATACATGTGTCCGATTAAATATGTGTACGGGCTACACAGACTTTTATCGGACGGTTGATAATACTAGCGGCTTAGAATTGAGCCGGATTATTAAACCAAGTTTTGATTTAATAATTTATATATATGTATTTTAGTATTATTGTTCACTATTCATTCTCTCTTGGCTATTCGTATTTTTATACGAATACGCATATATGTATTTCGATACGTATACCGGGTTGTATTCCGTATTTATACGGAATATCTTCTAGAAGATGGACACCTCATTATATGATTTTCTTTTTAGAAAATCATTTGGAAATGAGGTGGAGGGTGAGGTGGCATGAGCATGGTTGGAGGTATGTAGAGAGGTATGGCTCTTGATTGTTTATTATAAAAATATGAGATATTTTCTTGCATGGTTGAAAAAGACTTGGCCATTCTTTCTACATGCTACACTAATTCACTCTTGATTCATTATTTACTCTCTTGGAGAGTTAGCCATTTTCTTGAGTTGCTCATGTCTATGGTTTTCCTCATCTCCTCTTCTTCTTTGATTGCTCACTTGAGTATGGGGTATGAGAGAAAAAGATAGTGAAATATTCCTACATCCCACTCTTCATTGCTTGCAACCTTGGAGCGTCGGTTGCTTCGCTAGGCGAAGCTGGAGCCTGCATTGTTTCTCTCGGGTGGATCATTTTCGATGGAGGAAGACCGGCGGTCAAGCTCAATCGTGGACACCTCAAGGAGCTAAGGATGATGGTGGAAGACCGAAGGATACGGATCATTCGGTATAATGCTTCTATTATAGTTGTTTAGCTCTTTGTTAGTTAGCTAGTTTAGACTTATGGTTCGATTCTACGATTGGTTCGTTAGCGCCAAGTTTTTAAACGTCATTTTTGTTTCGCATCGGCCACAGTAGATGACTAGGGCGCTATCGTAACCCAACACACACACAACACTGTAGACTCAGAGACATCTCATGATGGTGAAAGTCTTGATTATGTATTTATCAATTATGTGATAATATTTTGATCTCTGCTTTATTCAGCTTTGTTGGATGGCAAGAGATATGAGTTTGAAGGTAAGGATGGATGCTATTGCAGCCCTTGGAAATGTAAGACAGGTAGCTGAGAGTGTTCTACTACAATCACTCTCAAAGAAAATCTTGCCAAGTAAAAATGGAGGATGCTCTCTTACAGGATGCTCTATTAAGGAATCAAAATATCCATTATCATCTGCAGCTGGAGCTTTTGTTCATGGGATAGAAGACGAATTCCACGAGGTACCTTGATCGCTAACTTCAATAACTACTCTTTGCTGAAACAAATGCCCAAAGTCAGCAATTTTTTGTTTTTTTAGAAGCTTTCTGCTAACTTCATTTTTCTTTGTTCAAGGTACGAACTGCTGCTTGTAAATCCATGGGACTGCTCTCAAAATTTTCTGTTCAGTTTTCTGATGACGCCTTGAGCTTGTTGATGGACATGCTGAATGATGACGTAACAGCTGTTCGGTTGCAAACTTTGGAAACACTGATTCATATGGCATCACATGATCATCTAATGGTACAGGAGAAACACATGCACATGGTAAACTTCACTGGATCTCAATGATCTGCAGTTCTGCACCAATATACTTTTACTTCAGCTGCTAGTAATATTTCTTTTCTTCCACATCATATTTACATCATCATACTAAGTCTTTCATATGTTCTGCCTCTTCATGTGGACGTTTTACATTTTTTTAACGTAAAGATATGAACTGTGATTCATAAAATGGTCATTTAAAAGTTCTCTTGAGCTTTCTCTCATCATATTCTGTAGGTTTTCTATTTCAAACACGATCTTAATATACAGTTACTGTTGCAGTTTCTTGGCTCGTTGGCTGATAATTGTGCAGTGATCAGACATGCAGCAAGAAAAGTGCTTAGGCTAATGACGCTGCGCAAACCTGAAATGTTTATATCTTCAGTTGATGCCCTTATCACTAATTTGGTGATGCATCCAGAGGTATGTTATTTTTGCGCCTTCAAATCTAGAGAAGTTTGATTGTTGTGATCTTTCAATTTGAGCGTATAATTTTCTTATAACTATGGATTGCTATCAAATACAAATATACTGTTATATTCCTACTTGTTCACTAGTACATTGCTAGATGCTTGGTTGGCATGAAAAAGTTCTTTGGTTTCTACAATTTAGATATCATGTAATTTGTTTAATGATGTCACGTCCCAAGGGGTAGTAAACTAGAAATGGTCGTAAAGCATGAGAATCATGATAACTATAATCTTAGATTTATTCTTACATGCATTGTTATGTAATATGTTAGATGAAATGAAGTCAAGGATGCTTAGTGAACATATAAATTTACAAATATATCAGTTTGACTTGATTTTTAGGAAAATGGATCCTCCAGATTCTTTTTCATTTTCATTCAACTCAAAAGAATGGAGAATAGCAACATTTTTTATTAATCCAAACATCTGTAAAGCCCTTTTAGATTTTCTTGGTCTTATTTATCTCTCAATTAATTGCCTATTTCCAGTTCAATCGTGCAGTAGAATGCTGCACATTCTTTTGAGCATGACAATAAGCATGTAACTTATTCCCTCCCCTCATACTAATGCTGCTGCCTGTCCTCCAGGAAGAAGATGACATATTCTGTGTTTTGTTTTTTATTGGGATAAATCATGGGAACTTCGCGGCCAGGAGAGTAAAGAAGTTCGAGGCAGAGGTACAGTCATACTTACTGTATGCAAAAAGTAGACGTTTAATTCTATTCACTGATAAATATTTTATTGATTTTTTCTTTATATTAAATTAACTGCTTGTGTTTTTCCTATAGAATGTATAATATTTTATTTCACAACAAACAAGTAATCTATCACTGCGTCTTAGTGGCTACAAGTGTCGGTCAAAACCCCAACACAACCATTGTGTAACCCATTGGACAGGGCAAACAAATATATACATTTGTTGCGATTCTTGGTCTAAGCAGACTATACAGTTATCCTGCATCCAAGGGCCACAAAAGAAATCGGCATTAGACAACAGGTAGACGCGGTCTTCTGCCAACCTTAGTTGTTTCTCTGGTCTGAGCAATGTCCAATGTTGTACTCACCTGACCTGTCCAAAATTTGTCTTTCTCTGCACAATTTGACACCCATTTATGAAAATAAATTAGGAATGGCACTAAACTCCTGAGCGAGGATTTTATTACTTGAGCTCCCATACCAGATAATAATAGCTAGACTTCCCTTATTGGAAAATGCTGGTTCCATGTACTTATACTGGTCGCAGATGTATTCCATGAAATGCCTCGATACGGTGACCAGGAAAACTTTTCAGTGTATGAACTTCTTGCGACCCATGTGTACGTGCATTGTAGCTCCAATCTTGATATTGAACTTCCTAAGAGAAGACAAAATCACTATCCTCCTGTTATGAAGTGGTAAAATCTGTCATTATGAGTTATGACAGTGCATCCCATACAATTGATTCGGAAATTAGGAATGGTCTCCTGGAAGTCGTGAATATAAATACCTCTTATTATATTGAATCATGATGCGCCAACATTAACTATTTGCCTTGATTAAGACCAGGAAACTTGTTTTGATTTGTCCGATACTGTTTAATATTTCATGCTGAGATCTCTTTACCTTTTGGTATGTTTCTTAAGAGAGACGTATTTATACATCTTACTAAACAAACTTGCTCATCAAAGAATAGAGGAGTAATAAAATGACTACCTTCCCAAAAAAAAAAGCTCTGAGTAATAAAATGACTATGATCCGGAAATTTTTTCCTCATATTTGGTACAACTGAAAGTTTTGTTGTTCCTTCATTAATAAAGGCTGTTCCTCAGTAATAGCACACGCCATATCTTATCATATTGCATAACTTTACCAATCTCTATCATGGTCTATTTATTGGGCATTTTCTCACTAAGCTTATAATTAGATGGCATTCTGCTATGATGGAGCCTTTCCCCCCATCTATTTAGAGTTTGATACTCGCTCTTTCTTTTAATGAGCCCTACAAATTTATTGGTTATCATGATTTTTTAAAGATAATTTGTTTGCCTGTTACCATCCTTGTTCCAGATAGTACCATTCTGTGAAGGAGACCTAAGCTTGGATAGTCCCCAGGCAGCAGCTTTACTAGTGCTTGCTATCTCACTGTCTTTCTCAGATGAAAAGCTTACTTCTGATGTTCCTCCAACAATATTTTCTTTTGCTGTTCCTTTATTGGGAAGAATATCTCGTTCGTTAAGAGATGTTATACACCCTGATTTGCTTTTGGCCCATTTGGGCAATCGTAGTGAACTGTCATTTCCATCCAGTGCTGAGTCGTTACCATGTGTGGTTGAAGATGGTTTTCCAAATATCAAAGAGCGCACCAGCCAAATATGCAGCTTGTCATGGTCAATTCGGAACGAAACATTAGAAACTAGTTTCAAGGGAAATCTGTTTGATTTGGCTGAGGCATCAACTTCGTTTGAACAATGTAGAGAACATGATGATAATTTTATTCAATCTATAAAGCTTATAATCAGAACAGTTGCAGAAACCTGGCAGCTGATGCAATCACAGCATACACGCAAAGTGCAAAGGATCTTGAGGTCCATTTCTGTTGCCCTTTCATTTTCTGTTTTCAGCTCTTCTTCATTTATTTCGTATCAAGTGTTTTTTTTTTACCTTTATTTGATTTGGCATGTAGAACTTGCAAAGGAGAGCTGGAGACGATTGCTTGGAATGCCGATGGATCTATTGCTGCTTTGCTGGTCTTTGCATTATGCTATGTTCAGGTAATTCAGCTGATTTCTGAAATATGGGAACAACTTCAATTGAAAAATGTTACTGGCATGACTGTGTTGGATCTTCTATTGGACGACTTAGAACTATACCTAAGAAGATTGAGGTATAGCTTTTCAGGATTCTCCATAGAACAGGAATGCCATATTATAGAGCTTACCTTACTTGGTTATGTACTTAGACTTTACAAGCTCAGTTCATACTCGTCCCATATATCAAACAAGCTTCAAGCTGTATTTTCTCGTGTTGAACTCTTTTCTGAAGAACAACCGTCGAAATTTTCTGAATTTTATATAGAACTGAAAAAATCCTATATTGAACAGAGAACGGGAGAGGCCCCCAACAAACTCTTTCCTGTTCAAAAGTTACTCCAACTTTTTTGCCTTGAGCAAATACCATTAAGTGGAGAGCTTAAACAACTGAAAGCAGATATTTCAGTCACTGGCGATAACTCTGAGGATCCACTTCCTTTTGTTTCAGGATTGCCCGTGGGCATCACATTCCAGATAACATTGTACAATATCTCAAACAAGGATAGGGTTTGGCTTAGAATGGCTGCTGGCAGCTCAGTCCAGTATTTATTTCTTGATTTGTGTCAATTCGAAGGCTCAGAAACAGCAAGTAAACGAACTCTTAATCTTCCATTTTATGCGACTCCAAACGCAGCGTCTTTTTTATTAGAGGCTTATGTATGCATGGAATGCCAAGGTGAAGATGTTGTGGATTGCAACAAAGGTCAAGGAGGGCCAGGGCATCATGTTACACTGCTTAGCGAGAAAATTGATATTTATTTGGTTCAAATTGAGAACAGGTAATAACTACTCTAGTTTGGAGAAGTGACAAAATTGTAGTTAATGCGGTAACGAAGGCCAAAGGAACATGGACAGAGGCAGTTAAAAACAATACATTATTTGCCAATTTAACCCAGAAGACTACTCTTAACATAGTAGAATGGAAGAAAGAGATTCATACAACCAAATTTTTTTGAATGTTGTTGTTGATGATGAATTGAGAACAGATAATTTGCATATATAGTGTCATTTTTTGATCCTGTTCATGTAATGAAAGAACAAGTTCGTTTTACGTGAACTGTGGCAAAATGGACTTTGACAACTGTTCAGCTGGCAGAGCTTTGAGCATATCAATGAGAGCTTTTCCAGCAGAGACCGATGGGTTCACAGCTTTCCTCGAGAATAGTTTGTCCAGTTCCCTAAATCTTTTGATTGCCCTGGCTGTGGATCAATAGGGAAGCTGTCGTCAATGCTGCAGTGCTGAAGATGTGAACGGGAAGGATTATAGAAACGCGAATTGTAGTAAAGCTGTCCGGTCATACTCTAGGTATATGCCTACTTTGTTTAGTTTGCAATACTAGAATTATACGCAAGTAATTCCTTGAGTTATCAGGATTTTATTAAGGCTTCATTTCACTAACTTACCAAAAACTAAACTTGTTTTTTCATTGAAGTACCAAAAGTTCTGTAAATGACAGAAAATTGCTGAAGCACATCATATTAAAATTACCTGTTTCCAGGTAACCTTAAATGTATCTTTTTCTTAGACAAACAAAATGCCCTTTACAACATTTTTAAAACACTGTTATGGTCGTGAAAATGGGTATTGTTAACATGAATTATTTTGTAGTAACCTGTAATTGACAAAGCTTTTGGTAGTTTGGTGATTCATTACTTTCATTGCAATGTTTCAAGTAGACTCACTGGTTCTTACCTGATCTGCCTTTTACAGGATTTGTTAAGGTCCTGATGCGACTTTTGGGTCTAATTCTGCAGTCAGAACATAAGGGGAGTTTGGAGATTTCTTGCTGATGAATAATGGTTTTTTAATCGATTGGAAAGATGAGTGTTACAGTTTCAAATTAGAACACTATTGTGCAGAGATGAATAATACTCCTCCTAAGATGGAACAATACCTTTTTTTAATGATAAATCTCTTCTGCAAAAAGTCGTCTTTTAATTTAGGGTAATTACACTGAAATATACTTAACGATCATGATATTTCAGTAAACCACCAAGTTTTTTTTTCAGTAAATTCCTTTAAAATTTGGTATTAGTTTATTTTTTTCTATAACTAAAATACACTTAAAAGAAGTACTTTAAGGAAGCTTACAGTAATAAAATGATTTTAAGGTAGTCTAGTGAAAAACAATGATAGTTAAGGGTATTTTAGTATAATTTATTGGATATAATTGCTATTTGCCTCATAGCTCGAGAGTGTAAGATTGCATTTACATCAGCTATCAGAAGGAAGTATAGCGTTGTTCTCTGGCATCTCCATTTCAGTAAACTGGAAAGTTCAAACGTGTTGGACAAGAAAAAAAGAGAGGGAGAACAAGGAAATCGTATGTGTGAATATGTATGATTCTTATACTTTCTCTGTTTGTTGCTTGTTTATTGTGCACAAGAAGCATTAAGCCGAAGATGTTACAATCTAATGAAGTTAGCAATATTTGTTTGTTGTTTATTACATGCCAAGGCAATTATTTTTGTCTCAGCAACAATAATTAGCGGAGGCTTGCCATCGTTAGCGTCTATTCACTGTTCTTAAGATGATCATGCACATGGATTACTTTAATTACCATCTGTAGCATGCTTGTTTTGATATAATCAACTTTGTCGACTTTTAAATGCTGCCCAGAATGATGTCTACTATGCCCCATGCATGCAGTGTGGAACAAGGATGGAAAAAGCCATTATATGATGTCAGCGTCATCATTATTACTGCTTGCTTGCTGTTCTCTTCTTCCAGATCATATAAAGATTGATTATGCATCTTTTTATTACATAAACCGTGTCGATGAATTGTTTTCCCTACTTTTTTCGCCTTTTTTTTCCCAGTAATTGTTTCGGTTGGTTTGACTATGCCAGTGAACGTTATATTGCTATATTTGATTTCTGCATGTTGTGGGCATCATCATTTGTTCAATCTTAATAATAATTTTTGCTCATGTAGGTTCGTTGCCTCCTTTATATTTCATTTATTTATAAGATATTCATCTACTATGTTTGTCAGTAGAAACTGTAATATGAGATTTCACAATCATTACAATAAAGCTCATGCATTCATTGTTACCAATTTATCAACTCATTGCTCTGATTTGATTTTTTCATGCTATGTATGATTTGTTATATGGCCGGCCTTTAATTTATGAGTATTGCTCTATGTTCTTAACTTCAAACCTATAACTAGGGATGAAAGTCTGGTCGGGTTTACCCAAACTTGGCCCAACCCGATTTTTCTAGGGTTTTTTAGACATTCTATATTCATCCGAATCCAATTGGACGGGTTGAACATTAGATTAAAAAAATTCGGGTTGAGTATGGGTATAGTACTAAACCCATCTGTTTGAATTTTAAACCTGGTCCGAACCAAATCCGTTTCATATGTCCTCGATATATAGTATATAGACATTTATTTTAAATATTATACTGTGCATATTGTATTCTGCCGTGCATATTGTATTTTGTTGCCACAAGTCTGGTTAGTGCAATTTTTATGTAATATATATATATATATATATATATATATATATATATATATATATATATATATATAATTTTGTTAAATTATGAATTTTTGCTTATATATCAGTAGAAATCATCTTAAATATTATGACTTTGAATTTTTTGATAATCTATTATGTGCAAAGCCTGAAAATTCCGTAAAATCCGTCTAAACCTGAAACCCGTACGAATTCAGGTTTAACGCATTGTAAACCCGTCGGGTTCAAGCATGTTTTAGGTTTAGGTTTTAGCTTTCGGTTTGGGTGTAAAATTTATCAAAAACCCGTCCATCCCGGTCCGGTTTTACCCCTATCTATAACAAACTCATTCTTTAATGAGTAATACTTTTCCTACCGGTGCGGTGGAATCCATATAGGCCATATGAATTTCCATTGGATGCAAGGTAGGCCACTATATATAAGGATATAAGTACCTAGACAGTGGATAGCATGGCTCATCTTGTATCCTATATATGGGAGTCCATGTAGCCTATATGGATTACACCGTCCCTGCACGAACGGTATTACTCTACTTTTTAATTTGACTGTGTCCCATTTGAAATTCTGTCTTTGAGATCATGACCCTCCCTTGCTTGATATAGAAGAAAGAGTTAAAATGATGTCTCTTCGACTCCTTTATGATATATAGCAATCAATTCTTTCTACCCCCTTTCTAGATCGGTCCCACTTTACTATCGATTTTACTTCTTTTTTGGACACATGATTAAATTTAAATTAATAAGATAACATATCATAAAATAAAAAGATTTTTAATTCTGTCATTTAAATACGTTTATGCTTTCTTATTGATTCTATAAATTATAAAGATTTGTTATTTTAAATCTTTTATTTTACTTTGTTATGGTTAGGAAATTTGGTTTATACCAAAATTTGAGCTTCTTTTTAAAAGTAGAGTTTAAAATTTTATAAATTTAGTTTAAACTAAATCAGGGGACGATTCAACATTCCAACATTGCCTCGTCATCACAGTAAGCAAGTAGGAATTAACAATCATTTTTCACGATTCGGCCATTTCCTAGGAAAAATCACGATCATCATTTATTCATACTGAAGAGGGGAATTTATAGTAGCCTTGCTTCCCAATTTACCTTCTTCTCACGCACATAGTCACATAATTCGCGGATTATTCGACGAATTTGTAAACTATTCGTGAATTTTTGATCAGTCGATTAAATCTCCGATTTGAGATTTAATCACCGTTGCCGAACGCCACGAATAATTCGTGAATAATTTCCGAATTATTCGAAAAAACAACGAATTATTCGAAAAAACGGCGAATAATTCAAAAAACGGCGAATAATTCACAAAATCAAAACCTAGCGTCTCATATATTAATTTTTATTCGAAATCCTTCCCGAACATTTCCCGAACACTTGATTTTTCCTGAATACCTGCCGATTTTTTCCGAATAGTTCTCCAAAAATCGGACCCGCTTTTGACATATCTATCGTTATTTGGGCACCAATCCGAATTTTCGACCTCGCAGAATTATACCCGAATCATGAATTTATGACTATGGTCACCCTACCTTTATGCAATAGTACCATAAAATAAAATAAAATTTTCAAGAAAATTTGTCATTGATAGGAAATAATTGTAAAAGGATAAATCTAGTAAAGCTAATCTAAAAGTACAGTAGAGTTCGTTAATTATAATAGCTCTAAGACTGGAAAATTTTAGTATGCTATACATGATTTTTGTAAATACAATGTTATTATATGGATAATCAAAGTATCTATTAAAAATATTTTTAATGCAATTTTATTAGTCTGAAAGTTTGTAAATTCTTAGCATAAAAATTTCAAACATGGTTTCTTTTTATATTTTCATAGTAATTTAAAAACATAAAAATTATCTAAAAGGTTAGTTTTGACGAGGGGTGAAAATATAATGGGAGAAAAGTTAAATAGTCTTTTAGGAGTGTTATAAATAATTAACTTTTACCAGAGTTTTGGCACGTGCGACCCACGTGATTATATAAAAATTATAAAAAATTGGATTTGTTAATTTTGTAATTTAACTATATTTTTGATTTATTACCTTAATTTATTTTTAAGGTGGGACTGATTAAATTTGTTATAATCGTTGAATTTTTTTAAACAATAATAATCGAATCTTTTTTGGTTTAAAAACTATTTTTAGGCTTTATTGATTCTACAAGATTTTCTTAGCAAATTAAAAAGTTGATGACTTGGGACTGTTTTAGAGTTAAGATTTTTTTTTTCATTTTTTCTAAATATTTGAATTGAAATAAATATGAGAGCACCACATGAACTTCTAGTTTTTACATTATAATACCAAAGATATCAATTAAATAGTACTCTAATGTGATTAAATACGAAAAATAGTTTTCACTCGAAAAAATAATCTTTTGCATATATATATATATATATATATATATATATATATATCTCCAAGAAATCTCTATTATCATAATGTAAAGAGGAGGGCCGCCTTTTTAGAATTTAATATTCAGAAAAATAAAAACATTTCTTAAGTCTAAAACGGTCCACATCATCAACTTTTGTTAAGAAAATTCTATGGAATCGATAAATATAAGAGTATATTTTAAGCAAAAAATATTCAAAAAGATTATTATGTTTAACAAAACTTCAACGAATATAACAAATTTATTAAATTCATATTATTTAACCAGCTTGTTAAAAAGTTAAAAGATATTAAATACATTAATAATAAATTAAAGTAATACATCACAGATAAAGCTAAATTAATAAACCCACTTATTTTTGGATATTTTTTCTTATAACACGTGCAACACACGTGCCAAAAAGCCAGCAATTAAATCTGAAGGCTTTAAACAATTATTTTTACATATTTGAAAATTAATTTCAACAAATTTGAAATGAGAAGATTTATATAATTGTGGTATATACAATTGATTATCTTATATTATCATACTTGATTTTATTAAACATAGATAGATAGGTTATAAATATAGATATATTATAAAATATAGATATAAATAGATTATAAATATAGATTGATTATAGATAAGAATTTATTTAAACTAAACCCAAGAGCCAGCGTAACTTAAGGGACGGAAGCATAGGGTGAAAAAAAATCCGCAGACAACCAATTTCTATAGAGAATCTAAAATAAAACTTTGGATATGCAAATATTTTGTTGTTGCCTAATTAAGAATTTTCCATGCATTCTTTAAATTTGCCCACAAACAACTATCATTACAACTGCCATGAGAAAACTAAATCAAAATCAATCATCACTTACAGATATAATTCCTCCCACTCCTACAAAGAATAGGATTCAGAATCAATAAACACTTTCCATATTAACCACCCCCCGCCTCTCTCTATAAATAACATAAAAACTTTTACAAAACAACAAACAAAATTAATCCCTCCCCGGCCCCTCTCTCCATGGCCTCTGTTTGCAAATCCTCGGTCCGATGCATCGAATCTCATGTTCCGGTGAGAGCGTCATACATGAACCTCTACAAGTGGCCCGACTCGGACGCGGAGTTCATAAAGTCAAAGATTGTAGGCGAAAAGTGTAACCCGAGAAAATCACGTCGCAGCCCTCAGATCGTCGACAGCTTCTCCTGCAGGCAGATGTATCTGCGGAGCTACACTTTCACGACAAAGAAAGAAACCGTGCCCGGGAAAACGAAAAAGTACTACGAGAAAGTTAAGGTGAAGGCTTCGGGGTTCTGGAAAATCAAGAACGAGAATAAGAAGGAGAAGGATCGCCATAAGTCGAAGAAGTTGAGGGAGGCTTCTTGTTCGGTTTTTCGTCGGTTGTTTTCCTGTGCTATTAGTGCTGATGCCGTCGATCGAGATTAATTTGCGTATAATGTTTTCCTACTAAGATTCTATATTAAAAGAAGTGTTTATATGTGTAATATGAAGGGGAATTTGCTTATAGAGGAGGATAAGAAGAATCAAGCGTTTTGGTTTTTTCATTAAATTCATTGTATTTGTGCAACTTGGTTTATGTTTTTTAAATGCTACAATCTCCATCACACAATTTATTGGGTATTATATACAGCAATTTATTCTACTCTTTTTGTAGATCTTCATCTCTGAAAACAATGATTTTGGTGATTTTCAAATTTCAATTAAGCTACACCAAATTTTGTCTTAGGGAGGCATGTATATGTATATGCATTACAGGAGGCCTCTTTTTTCATTAAAAATATATAGATTGTTGATTATTATAGCAATTTATTTTCCTAGATTAATAGAATTAACTTTATAGTGTTATAGATAATTAACTCTTACTGGCGTTTTGACACGATTAGAGGCACATGATTATATAAAAATTATAAAATGTTGAATCTCTTAATTTTGTAATTTAACTATATCCCTTATTTTTATTTATAAGGTTTTTACAACTCTTGATTCTATGAGATTTTCTTAACAAAGAAGTTGATGACTTTGACTTAGAGTTAAGAATTTTTCTCGTTTTTTTGTTAAATATTTTATTTGAAATAAATGTGCGAGTGCCACACGACCCCTTCCTTTTTACATTGTAATAGTAAAGAAAGATATCAATCGAATAGTAGTGAGATGATTAATTACGAAAAATAGTTTTCACTCGAAAAAAAGAAAAAGGCTAAATGGCATGAAATATTCCTCACATGAACCTCAATAGTGGGTAATATTTCTAACTTTCTAAAACCAACATTTCCCTCTCGACTTTAATTGATTTCTAAAATACCTTCATTTAAATATTAAATTAAATAATATTTCTTTTTCTCTCTTCCTTATATACACATTATTTTTCGATATTACCCACGGCTTTCAAAATTCAATAAATTTTTTAAATACCCCAAATTTATTACGTGACTGTTAAATTTATTTTTTCAATTTAAATTATTTTTCAAATATCAACTTTACTTTCATCATCATCATCGTCGTCATCATCATCTTCTTCATCAGTATCCCTTGGTCCAATTGATTCTAATTCTCATCTCTTTCACTTTATTCTCATAAGCTCTTTGTTTTTTTCCTCTTTCCCTTCTCTTTATTTACTTCCAAATTAAAAAACCCGAATATAAAAGAACCCAAATTTTAGAAAATTGTAATCTAAAAGAGATCTAGAATAACGTAAATCCTAGCATAAAAAAACAAATCAATCAATACTTACAAAATAGAACTCCTAAATTAATTAAATCTTATAAGAAAATCTAACTCGATCAAGCAATTTTTGTTTAGGAATTTGAATGTATATAAGGAATAAGAATGAACCGTGAGGATATTTACATTTCTTTTTATCAATTTCTATCAAAATTAACCATCATTTAATACTGTTGTATTTAAAAAAGAACTTAAAAAAATTTAGAAGATGTAGGTAATATCAAAGAATAATGGGCTACATCAAATTTGCATAGAATTTCAATGGGGTATTTCAAAAATCCCTTGGTATAGCTATTTTAATTAAATATTTAAATGAATGGTATTGGAATCAATTAAAATTGAGGGGGGCAAAGTTGGGGATGCAAACAGATCGAATACGGATCAGAGACGGATCAAATATAGGCATTGCCATATTGATATCCGGCACCTAATTACGGATGCGAATGCAGATAGTCATCGGTAATAAAAATTTACTATCCATATCCACTATAAATCGAACATTGATACGGATCGGAAATTGTAAAAATCATATCCGCTAAAATCGAATACAGAAACTATCCGAATAAATATTAAAAGTCATTGTAACAACCCTAAAATTTCTGTACAAATTTTTTTTGTTAAGTACAGAAAGGAATATCTTAGCCTGAGCATAAATTATAAATTTAAATTTTTTTGAACAGCAAGAAAACACTTGTAGCTTATTGGAAAAACCTTGCACTGCTGTGACGTGGCCCCTGTGTTTAAATACCCCCAGCAATATAATATTTTTATTGATTTTTCTTTTAAAATTTTAGAAGCCCAACAATTTGCACGTGCACTACACGTAAAATGAAAAGTCACTGAAAAATCAAACATGTGCAAAATAGTATTTATATAGCCTAGAACACGTGTCAAAGATCCAGAGCACCCACACCCCAAATTGGCCGGCGAGATCATCATTGGGGCCGGCACATCCACTCAAGAAAATACCATATACTATTCAAAATTAGGTTTATGTCCACTAGAATATCTCATTTTATAAAAATTACAACTATGAAAACCCTAAACACGATAAATAAATACTTGAGATTTATTTTGAAAATATATCAAAATTATTTTTCACAAAACCGCATCAAGTTATATTAAATTACAATAAGGACCCTAGTATAGGTTTAAGCGGGACCAGTTCTCTTGAGTCTCAGGGAGCCGGAGAATTTGGGTGCTTGCATATCTAAGGTAGACAACCTAAAAACGGTATTATTAATATGGTAATTATCTTGGAAAAAGACACAAATCCTGCCGTCCATATGCAGCAGTTACCGATGATATAAAAAAAATTCAGGATTTCAATTCTGTTTAAAGAGTCTGACTCAATCTAAGTCCCAGTCTAATCTGAAAACAATCCGAATACAATTTATCCTTGAATACAATTCAAATATAACTGTTATACAACATGAATCCATTTATACCAGATACAATCTATATCAATATGAACCTGATTTGACCGAACCTTGGATATACATTTGACTGGTCTACATGACTATCCGTCTATATCCTTTCCATTTAAATGAACTATTGATATCATGGTTTCGGCAAATCGTACATCTATTAAACAAAACAATATACAATCAATACAAAAAACATTACGGGATTTTAAAGGGGTAAACTGGTACAGAATGTGTTAGAAGTGGCACGAGATGGTCATTAAAAGACGTAACTATACATCCATTGCCGTTGTTCCATGGTTTTATTGATGGAGCCTTGTACTACAGGTTACCATAATCCACGGTGTATGCTGGACTCCTCTCGTATACACTGGCATATTCTGTACCAAACTACAAACAACTGCGTTAACATAACAAACTCACAATACACCAGTTATATTCTTATATATGTCTATTCCATTTCCTACTTTTCTTTGGGACTTACCGAGCGATTATTCGCTGACGACATTCCTATTTCCCTTCTTTCTTTGGAATGTTGTCAAGGGACCCGGATCTGAGGAGTTCGAGACCAGCCAGAACCAATTGGAGCAGACCACTGAGCAGCACGACCACTAGGCTTCACTTGTACTCACTTTTCTTTCAGTTCATGCCATTGTTTAAGCATTGCTTTCCATTTTTGTATTTACATTTTCAGTTGTATTATAAAGAAATGTTTAATAAATAGAAGTTGTTGTTCATTTACATTTAATGTTTTCTTGTGTATATTTACATTATATTACTTAGTTATACTTAGTGTGTTTACTTCTGAGTAAATATATCGCGTGACCCGCCACGTCCCCTTGTCCGTACACCGGGAAGCGGGACGTGACAGGTTTTGTTGGCGGCCTATGCAGGTCAGTGCTGCATGAACATGCAAGTCAATTCTGCATGAAGTCCTAAGCAATATAACACAAGAATCAGCAACTAAAAACATTTTTTACATTTCATATTTCTTGAATCTTACAATTTCATAATCATTGAATCTATCCTAACCCTATTTTTCAATACGAATACAAACGTCAACAACACACCACCACCACCTCTTCCACTTACGCCTACCGTTGTATCTCCGATTAATGAGCAGACGGTACCACTCGAGGTAATTAAGAGCCTCCTGGAAGGAAAGCAGCAGCAGACTACTATATTATTGAACCGCCTAGAAGCGGAAGCACCCGTAGTGAAGCAATTCCAGGTATTGCACCCGAAACACTTTTCTTGGAAAGAGAGCCATTTGGAAGCTAAAGAATGAGCTCAGAGTATCGAAGACAATCTGGCAGCAGCATAAGTGCCAGAGATCGCTTGGGTACGGGTTGCAAAACTGCAACTCACCGACAACGCCCGAGTATGGTGGAAGGCGGAAGAAAGCCGTCTTGCCTGGCCTATTGAATGTAAAACTTTTCGCGGCATGTTCGACGCGAAGTATTTTCCTGAGACTGCCCGATTCGACATGGAGCAGCAATTCACCCACTTACAACAAAGCTCTATGTTGAGCAGGTTCGCGACACACCTCATTCCGACTGCTGAGATCAGGTCCAGATGATTACAGCAAGGGTTAGATCCGGAAATTCAAGCTGTCTTAACTACAGGGGATTTCCCAACCCATGAACTGGCTCTGAAAGCTGCCCGTCGATATGTGGCAATAGTAAAGATGAAGGGCATACCACAATCTGCCGGAGTGAAACACCCTGCCACTCAAATGGCAGGAGGAGCCTCTTCAATACCAACTTTTGAACCCGGAAGACTGGAAGTAACAAATAACCTGCCAAGTCCAGATTTTTGCATCTATTGCAAGAGAGATGGACACTTGTAGAAGGACTGTAGGCGCGCAAAAGTCCTGTACTTAGTTTGTGGCGCATCCACTCATCGAATTGGAAAATGTCCTTATAGATGCAACCCAGTTCCAACTCACATCACTTATCCACAGCGGCCAGCTATTCAGGCTTTTGCATCTCGTCTTGCTCTCCCAGCTCCACCTCCACGTGGATCTCCTGCACAGCCTCCTCGCCAATTCCACCAGGCAATGAGGAACTGTAACACCCTAGTTCATTTATACCAATTCTATTATTTCTTTATTTATGGTATTTTCTTGATTTATTGTGTTTTGGGTGCGAATAGTGTATTTGACATTTGTATCTGCATCCGACCCGACCCGCTTGCTTGAAACCTGTCTTGGTTCATGTTTATAATTTATCCTGACTTGTTACGTGGACTAGTGCACTTTCATGTATACTGCATACTGGCATTTTATCTGACATTTGCATTTTTCAGTATAACATTTTAAGTCACATAAAATATTTTAAAAATACATTGCATGGCCTGCATGATACCCCTGACCCTGTGGTAGCATCCACACATCTTGTTCTTGTCCCGTTCAGTGAAACGAACTTGTTTGGATGGCTACGCGCACGTACGCGCATCCGTTATTGGGGGTATGCATTTTCGTTACCCGGACATTCATTTTTAATTTTGGTCGTCGCATATATTTTTCGTATTTTAAAACTGATTTTTTAGACCCAACCCGGGCGTATTTTGGACTAAATTTGTATTGACCAAAAAATCCAATTTTATTTAATATAATATTTTTATTTAAAAATCAACACAGTTTAAACTTTTTTAACTAAACATATTTTTTAAAATTAAAATCTTAACAAATTAAACAACCCCCCCTCTCTCTCCGCAGCTCTCTCTCTCTCTCTCTCCTTTCTCTTTCCTTTTGTGCCTCTCTCTCTCCTCTCGCGGTGAGCGAGATCCCGTCACCGTCTCCTCTCCTTAGCGTCACCTCCCTCTTCTAATCTTTTTCTTCTTTTCTTTTAAAACCCCGAGCACGAGGAAAACCCACAGCTCTACGAAACCCTAACCCTAAAACTTCATCACCTCACTGCCCTCGACCACAACCCTCATCTCCATTCCCTTCTCCTTCTCCTCCTCCTCGTCACCTTCTGCTTCACCTTCCTCTTCCCCGAGAACCCTGCAACCAACCCTCAACCCAACAAAACCCTTCACCTGCACCTCATCGCCGACGATCACCTCACCTCGCCGTCACCACCACCATCTTCTCCTCTCCCTCTCATCTTCTCTTCTCCCTCCTACACCAGACCCCAGCTGCACCATCACCACAAAACCCTAACCAACAGAGCCCATCCTATACCCTGCACCCTCGCCGGCACCTCACCGCCGGTGACCCCGACACCACCACCTCGTCTCCCTGACCCAGCACTAACTCCAGTGAACCCCTCTCTCTTCTTCTTCTTCTTCTTCTTCTTATTTTCCCTTTTTTTTTCTTGATTCTTGATTCTTTCTTTCTCCAGCGATCGCCGGAGTTGCGACGACGCTGCCGTTCCAGACGACCCAGTGGACGTATCTTACCTGCGTGATCACCCTCTTGCATTGCTTGGACCCGTCCCATGTGTCGTGCATGCGTTGCGACGTTTTACCGACGTCGGACGTGCCGTGCGTATCCGTATCGTGATCCATCGAGGCAAGTTTATCTTGCTACTGCTATGTTACTGTATTTACATCTATTTGAATAAATATAACACTTGTATTTTAAATCATGCATCCCATGTTATAGTTTTACAGTTTTACGACGTCCGTTTGCATCCGTACAATTTATTTCGTATCTAGTGCATGCAAGTTAATCTTGCTACATGCTATACTACACTCATTTGAATAATAGTATTACATATTGTTTAGTTATGCATCCATATTACAATTTTACAGTTTTCGGATACCCATTTGCATTCATATCATTTAAAATATATATAACTGTATCTATAGATCATATTAATTCATTTTATTATTGTAGTAACATCCCATGCGCATCCCACTTAGTCTTGGAACTGTAAATATAACCCTAATCGATAATTGTGCATCCATATCATTAATTATATATCTATTTGCATTCCAAGTCACGTTATTTCATATTACTGTTACATTAACACCCCATGCTAGAAAATGTGCATCCTACGTAGTAATGGAGCTATAGTTGCAATCCCTGATAGTTATTCATGCATCCATATTTTATTGTGTACCCATACCATTAATTCTTTATATCCAGTTGCATGCCATGTCGTATTAATTCATAATATTGTTACAGTAATACCCCATGCTTGATAATGTGCATCCTACATAGTCATGATGTAACCCCTGATAAATATTTGTGCATCCATACTATTATCGTGCATCCGTACTTGCTACAGTTTTATTATGAGCATCCGCTTGACACATGTGCACTACCTGTCATGACCTGATATACCACTGCTTGACTTGATACCTGATCTTGTTACTAATACCAACAATCTTGACCTGTTGTCCCTACGGACATATCCTGTTGTCCATTTAGACAAACCTGTATCTGCTTGATCCTGTGTTGGTATTAGCTCCAGATTTATCAATACCTGACTTGAACACATAACGTTGGGGGTATGGGGAAATCAAAAGTGTAAACTAAAGTGTAGGTTACAAGGGTATTACTTGATCCGTGGTCCCGGGGGATAACGAGATAGAATCATTCATGATTCTTACTTGATCCGTGGTCCCGGGGGATAACGGAAAAAAATCATTCATGATTCTTACTTGATCCGTGGTCCCGGGGGATAACGGGACAGAGTCATTCATGACTCCCACTACCTGATCCGTGGTAGAGCCGTGGTAAGGTAGTGATCAAAACACGGTGGGAACTCACACGAGACAAATGACGATCTCAGGTCTAAAAACTAGTCTGTACTCATGTCACCCGAGAACTTCCACCTAACGATAGGTATAGTACCATCTAGAAGTTCTTGGAGAGTCTGTCCGGTGTACTCACCCCCAGTAAGCACCTGTATACGTTCTTAGGTACAAAAGACAAATGGCTGCAGGACCGTACCATCGCCCCTCATTGGGGTCTAGAAACGTAGACACCAGTCTACTCCGGAATATCGATGCCTAGACTCGATACTCCCACGACCAGGGACAATTTAAGGATATGCGTACCGACTATCCAGCTCCCACAAGTATGATCGCCATCACAACGCAGGTAATCTATCAATGATCCTACGGGCTTTATCAACATGTATGAATGATACGTAATAACAAGTAAAACATATGCACATGTTAAGATAAAGACAAACCAGATAGCACACTATCATATCGAGCAAGACTATCATGTACATATATATATATATATCCAAGCATCCACATGTATACATATACAATAATGGCCTCTAGGGCATACATATCCAACATATTCCTTATCGTGTAAGGCCACTCGGCACTTGTTCTTAGCCGTCAAACATCCGGGCCATGGATTCCTCCACCGGCTTGTTGTTCTTCTGGTATATTCTAGAGATATCCGCTATCGCCACATCGACAATGACCATGATAAACTAGGCTTTGAAACTCTGCTCCATAGCCAGCCAGGCTTGGATAGAAGCTGGCATCAAATTTTGATATCATTCGAAAGCTACCCCGGTGAGGGATCCACCGAACAATAAGAGTTTATACATACAAAAACTGCCGGCCTCCTTACACTAGAAAGTGAATCTAGCGATGTGATTGTCAGCCGATTGGTCGTTTTCTCCCGAGAATAGCATGAAATCGTGGACTTTGAAACCCCTCAGATACTCATACGTCTAATCATAGTGATCCGGATAAGACTTTCTATAACACTCCCCTGGTTTTCTATCTCGCGGCTGAGGTGCATTAGGGAAAACTTGACAGTTTGGCTGAGGGCGATGTGTTGATTCTTCATTAGGATCATAATCATCACCGAACCATCCAAACTTGGTGGCCAACGCGTTAACCAGTCCCCAGTTTGGAGTACTGTGACCTTGTCAGCCGAAATTCTGATAGCCTGCAGAAGCATACCAAGTTTGCCCCCTAGGAGGTAGTCTGTATCCGCCGTCCGGCCTTGCCCTGGTTAGGTTTGGCGCATTAGGTTGGAACACAGGCGGGGGAACGGTATTGCCCCCATGATTTTGATTCTGGTAAGCGTGGTTTGGTTCCTGGAACAGAGGATTTCCCGGTGTGGTGGTGTTACGTTGCGCATGCCCACCAAGGTTGTTATTGTATTTGGAGTCGAACCGGCAGTAGGAGCCGCTGGATTCAGGACGCCGAAGTACCGTGGATTGTTCCCCTAGGATCCAGCAGCTATCGCTAATCTTTCCATAAATGCGGCCATTTGGTTAGAACTTTTGTTGGTCGCGCTCATTACTTCCTGCAAGGGTTGTTGCATCTGGATCAACATTACTGGTAAAGCCTGGAAGGCTTGCCAATTCACTTCCATCATCTGGCGACCAAAAGTCATCGCCGTCTGGTCAATTTGCCGATTGATTCCCTAAAGTAGGTCGCTATTGGTAAGATTTGCCGGTGGGTCATTGTTGTTCGGCGGAGGGTTCGCCAAACTTAAAGCCCTCTTTGATGCAGCGGAGTCACCTTCGTTCGGAGGTGTTTCGTTTGGATTTTGGTTGTCACTGTTGCCGCTCATCTTTTCTGATTTAGTTTTCCGCCGCGTGGTCTTCTCTGTTAATAAAAGTGGGGAAATCAAGATCTTTGCTGGTACCGGATCGGGTCTATACCATACAACAGCGGTGTCCCACCGCATGTGCCAAACAGGCGTTCGCTTTGAAATTAGATCTACTCTAACGACAAAAATAATTAGCATGGCACTGTCTCGTTCGACGGATGGCTCGTCGTCGGAGGAAGGGGAGAATATTCTTCCTTGATAAAATAAAAATAGACCTCTTGGTTGTATGGACAGAATTTATAAATAACACAACAAAGGTAAAAATCATCCAACCATCATTTTATCGGTAAAATTTGGGTTATTATTACATATGATCTGATGATAAAAACAAACCCTCAAACCCTTGAATCATGACCTTATATTGAAGACCGAGTGTAAGAGCAAAGATGGATATCTAAATCTTTTACACAGCGAAATTCAAGCCGAATCATGATTCAACGACCACACCACTCGGCCTGCTTTCAATACCCAAGTATAGGAATGGACGTCTAAATCGCTCGGTTGTTTATTACTAAACCGAGCGGAGGGCCAATCGTCTTGCCTAGGCCGAGACCAATCCCGAAATCACAACGCAAGGGCAGGAATCGACGTCTAAATCTCTTGTGTTGTGACCGCCAAGCTTGATTCGGTTGGAAACTGAGATCGGTTCTATTACCATGTTACGAAAGTGGTGATGGACATTTAAACCTCTCGTAGCCATAATAATAGCCCAAGCCGACCATCAGTGCTCTCGGCCATACCCCAAAACGCTATATAAGTGTTGGTGCGCCGAAAGAAGGCCCGAGGGGCGTTCCTTCATCTCGATGCTCTACTTTCTGTAGATCTAAAGGAACGTGGAGGTATACCTAATCGAGAAGGGCTGGTCGTCTCAAGTCTCGACAGGGCCTCGATGGATATGGCGTTAGTCGCCGGGGTTTAGATTACATGAACTACGGTAGGGTGACTGAGAAGCCCTAGAACTAAGAAAATTGATAATTGGTAAATTGAGAGAGTGATACCGATTTTCATCTTGAACTCTGGTTTTTATAGAACTAGGATTTGTTAGTCCAAAACTCTAGATTTTCCTCGATTCAGATATCAATTAAGCTGTTGCTTGGTGCTTAAATTTAGTAATCACGGGCTTTTGATTGATTGCAAATCTTTTTACTGCCTCAGTTAGGTTCCCTATGTAACCGATTTTGCCCCAAGTGGTTTGAGCCGAACTAACTTTTCTTTCTCTTGCCACATTCTATCCATCCGACGGATACCTTTTTTTTGTACAAACAATGATAATAGTAACATGTGTGCACATATTTAGGACCCCGACAATGGAGTTCTCTATTTGCCGTGCGCCTCCCTTGTACTCCTTCAAGATTTTGTACATGAAATTTATTTTATCAAAGCATGAGGTAAATGCTCTTATTTTATTATTCTCTGTTGTCCCTCGTGGGTTGGCCTAAGCTAGTCTACATTAAATTATTGGAGTCATCGCATTTGTTTCATCTTTTATATTTCTTTTATATATACCTTATTATCTTTCTAATTGAGTATAGGGGTAGCAATTGATTATTAACTTAAAATTATAAATAAACTTTTAGAATCTAATAGCATACTCGAGCCTAGCTGCATTATCTAATTTACTATTAATCTTATTTTCTAAAATAAAAAATCTAATTTATAAAAAGAGAAACACACACATGCACAGCTTCAGTTCTTATTTAAAAATAGTTGCTTAAAAAAGTTTATTAGCCATTAAAAATTAGTACTATGTTTGAATTTTGAGGTCCAGCTGAATTTAGGCTCGGGCCATGCAATCATAATTTTATCTCAAAACTGAATTAGATTTTTACTTATGAAAAATTATTGATTCGAGTAACAGGGTGCAGTCCGTGCTTAAAGATGCGGTATAAATCTCGGACAACTTGGGTCCACCAATGAAATTGTTGGAGTGGATCACTGCGGCAAAAGCTACGGCACCAGATTTTCAACCTGCAAGCCAAAGGACGCCGGAGATTTACTTCGGGGTCCTCCTCTCCTCTGATACTAAAGTCAATTGCTTTCTTAATGAAAGAATAGGTTTTATGTGTAATGACCACATTGTGAGTGAGAGATTGTTACCTACCTTGGTCTCCAAGTTAGAGAGGTTTATATAGGAGGATGAGATAGGGTTGCTTGATCAACGAGAAAGGATCGTGTTTAAGCTATTTCACGAGTTTACGAGTGGCTATGATTTCATCTGAGGAGGATTCGGTTAGTTATCTGGGGTTTCATGTTTGAACCTATTCCGGTCTCAAGCAATTGAACCGGATTTTTTAAAAAGGGCCTTGTTTAGCTTAGTAGACCTTCGGCGAGCCTCAGGGTATGAAGGAGTAACTCTGGGGCCTAAGCAGATATTTCATGCTATATCATTTAACGTCTTGCCAATCATGCTGGCTAAATTAGACGCTTCTGGATTCAAAAGGAAGCCTCAACAAATATCTCCCGGTTTCAAATGTCATGAGTTTCCGGTCAAAGTAACTCATGAATGAGTAAAATTGTGAAAAGTGAAAGACTACCTTCTTAACAAATAGGATGTTATTTTATGTATGTGAAATCAGACTTGATGGCTGCTCATGAAATCTCGAATTTTGTTTTAAGATCTCTCAAACTTCAATTTGTTATGTTAGGTTAGGACGATTTATATGATACTAATATCATGGGTTGGACCCGGAGGCTTATTGCAAAATTATCACTGGGCCTCACACATGAATGAATGGATGAAGGATCTGAAGTGGGCCTGCGGGGACGTTGTAGGCCTCTTAATGCCTATTATTAACCCAATCTTACCTCTTAGCTTTCTCTCAGGGCTTTAAACACATTTAGGTTATGGCTTTAAAACTCTTAATGAATGATAAATGAGAGTTTAAGAGAGAACTTGAAAATTAATAGGTTTGAATATTCAAAGGTTTCCCAATTTAAGATTACAGTGTTGGTGTTAGATTTGAACTAAATCTCATTTAAAGAAGGAAAGAGAAAGAGACATGTATGACGATCAAACCTAGGCCGGCTCGACCAAGAACTAATGGAGTATTCGATCGATTCATGATCAAAAGTAACCCGACGTACCGACTCTTAATAGATCTTAGAACAAATAAAGAGACTTCAATTTCTAACATCAAAATACCTCAAACGTAAGGGTTGTAAATGGAAAACAAACCCAACAGAATACCTTTCGTGCAAGCAAAGGCATTGCTCGCCTCTTCAACATAATCTCAACTTATAATTGTTTATATTAAATTATTATCTCTCACAAGGAAGGGCATACGTTAAGTTGCACCTCCGGAACTCGTTAAGGAAGTCACGTGCTACCAAAAATAAGAATCTTTGCCGAAACGAGATTGCAGCGCGTGACGCCTGTCTTTTTGTGTTGTGCAGTAGGATCCAAAATTGTTAGCGCCGTTGTCGCTTCTGAATTATTGGGATCCCCTCAAGTACCGCAGGAATTAAGAAACCAATAAATATCAATTATAAATTTTTGCAATTAATAAGCTTTTGTTGCAAGGATCCTTTTCATGTTTGAATTAACCATTAATGTATTTTTTTCTCCCCTTTTTTCATTTGCATTCTTAGGTTTTAAGCATGTGCATTTGCATGTGATAGATTAAAAAAAGAGGGTAAATAAATGTATAAGATAATAGATATTGAGAGGTTAAGTATTGTTTTTCTCATTTTGGGTTCTAATTATAACAGTAGAGATTTCTAGGTCTATATCTTTGCTTCTTATTGTTTCTTTATTTATTTTCAATTTGTTAATCTTAAACCAACAAATATGCAGCACTTGCTTTTTTTTAAAAACGGTTGTGTTTTTAGGAAGATCTCGCTCTTCTCAAAAGGGATCGAAATTGACCGATAGCTGTCAACTCTGACAAAAGTAAGTTTGGTCCAATAAAAAATGACAAGCATTTGATTCCAACCAAGATCTTATGCCAATTCCTTTCAAATAAAGTACAAAGCTAAAAAAATAGAAGAAGAGGGGTTTTAATTATGTCTATCTTAGTTTCATGCAAATTTACAAAAGGACAACTCCAATGAAAAAAAAGGTTAAGAGGAGTTCTAACATTTTAGATTTCTTCTTTTTAAAATTTACATAAACTAAATACATTTTGATTGATGCGGCTGTGTATCAATCTTGGCTGCGCAAACCCAGACCATTTTAATATAAGTTCTCATTTTTTTACCAATAAGAACCGTCTGTAAACATTTCATGTAATTCTTTGTTTGTTACTAAACATCTTCAAATATTGTATACTCCGTCTTTCCTTTTATATATTCTAATTAGTTTATTATTTGTTGAATATTTTGATCCGTCAAATAACGGTTTTGGGGTACATGTGGTCACAGGGAGCGGTTTGTTTCAGCAATTGAAATTTCCTTTCAAGGACTCGTGGTTTTTTAATGTAATTTTATATTTGTATCTTGATAGTGAAAGGCCACTTGATGTGATGGCCTAAGCGGACCATTGCAAATAATTTCTTTTCTAGCTTTAAGTCCACTATGTTTGTTTATGTGATAACCATTTTTTTTTCAAATATGGCATCCTAAGTTGTAAATATTTGAAAAGACATATGCCTATAAAAAAAACTGCTAAATTTGGCAAAAGGTCCAAGGGCATGTTTGGTTGCAGGATTATGGAATTTGGATTCCAATATAGCTCGGTTGAAATTTCTGGATTTGGTAATTTATTGTTTGGTTGGTTTTGGATTCCTAGTATTGGATTTGTAGATCCTTGTAATCTTTATTTGGTTGGTGGAAAAAAGTGGGATTTGGATTTGAGGATTTTAGAGAGATAGATAAAGAGATGATTATTAAATAAATAAAGTATCCGGTATCATCTAAAAGTACAATGAATAGTGCCAAATCCTTGAAAATCCTTGAAATTTTTTAGGATTCAAGAATCCTTGTTTTGTGGTGGCCCCCCATAAAAGATAAAGGAATCCTAGAAATCCAAATCTATCAACCAAACACAAAATTATGGAATCTCAGGATTCCACAGTCCAAAATCCAAATCCAAATCCATAATCCTGCAACCAAACAGGCCCTAATGCATCAACCTCTTTTGCTTGGCGTAACTTTTCTTTCCGAAATGACAAATTATTTAAATTAAAATACTATATATTTTTAAACTAGCTTTCTTGTGTTAGCTCCTTCCAGATCTTCTTCTCTCAATGGACATTGAAAAATAAAAGTATTTATGAATTCCTAAATTAACTTCTAGGGCTTGTTTGGTTTTGTAGAAAAGTTAAGATAACCAAATTTTCATAAAGTATCTAAACATGCCTCTAAAATCAGAAGTTTGCTATCTTTAGATGCCATTTGGAGTTTTAAACATTCTAGTTATCTAAATTTCAAAATTGAGATAAACGGGGTACTAAACTCTTATCCAATCTAAGTATAATACAAACTATGGTTTGCGGTCCCCAAATTCCATTCAAAAATAAACTCTCCTTATGTTAACATAATTGATGTGTTTGAAAAAATATAGTTTGGTCAAGTTAAATATGATTGGAGTATAAATATATGTGATTATCTTAACTCTAAAATGAATGTTAAAGGAGATAAAATTAGCATTTTGGAGCTAAATTCTGCTAACTTCACGGAACTTGAGTTTAGAAAACCTAACTCCGTTCCCAAATAGGCCTCAAAAGACGAGTGCAAAACTCTTATATTAGAATTTAGATAACTCCAAAATATTAGATAATTCGAAAACCAAAAAAAACGTCGTCAAAGTTAAACTTCTGAGCGGGAATTGGTGCCATACAATCTACAGTTTGTATCACCTTTACGAACACTTAGGCCTTTTTGGGGTATGGAGTTAGGAAAAGGTAGAGTTTATTTTTAAGTGGAGGTAGATGATGGCAAATTATGGTTTGCGAGCCCCAAACCCCTCAAATAAACTATGGTTATCTCTGTAGGGATGCGTTTGGAAAAATGGAGTTTACTAATATTAGATTATACTGGAGTTTGGATAACCGTGGTTATCTAAACTCCAAAATGGACGCCAAACATGGTAAGGTTAGCATTTTGGAGTTAAGTCTTGCTAATTTTATGAAACTGCTGTTTAGAAAACTTAACTCCATTCCCAAACAGGCCCTTAAAAGTCAACTTTGCTTTTCCTAACTCCATGTGCAAGCAGGGTCTTAATAACTTAATACTTAAGAAAAGCACCATACCCCTTCTTATCTTTTATATATATATAAAGCAGCAATGTGGGAAATGATTCCAACATCAAGCTTCTATTTTTTTGTCTTCATTTGCCTACAAAATTTCCTCTCCCCACTCTAGATTTCTTTGGAAATAACAATCTCCCCTTTCACCCTTTCACCACAATAAAAATAGGATTTGCTTGATTGGAAAATTTATAAACGACCACCTTATTTCCTGGCAAAAATTACAAAGCTGCTGAAAATTGGGTTGGGTCACCTCCACAAAGTAAGCCATGGATTTAAAAAATTAACAATAACAGACTACAAACATTTCCATGTCTCTCTTGAAATCCATCATTAAATAGCGTAAATAAATAGTACATAATTACTATCTGAAAGCGTAAAAATGATATTCGTATATAGCATAAGAAGTCGCACATTAAATCGGACACGGATATACAAAGAATGTATATGTTAACATATCTATATTTGATTATCGTTAGTGGATACAAATTCGGGTACGAATAGTTATTGGATATGAAAATAATTGTAATACCCAGTTCATTTAAAAGTATTTTTCCATATTTATAAATAAATATTTTCTATATTTTTTCCAATTTAAATATTTCTAATTTTATTTTTTCCTAACCTAAACTTTAAACCCACACCCTAACCCTTTTTTTATTTTCCTGACCCCACAGGCCCGGCCCACGAAACCTACCCACAACCCAACCTACCCCTACCCGACCCAATGCCCGACCCGACCTGACTCACGCGCCCGCTTCCCCTTCTTCCTCTCCTTCTCCTTTTCTTTTCCCGCCCTTTTTCCCCCGTCTCCTCCTTCCTAGCACTCATGCTGTGAGACCCGTGCCCACCTCCGCGACGACCTCGTCCACCAGCCAACGATCTCCCCGCGACCCCCTCCACCATATCCTCTCCCTCCAATGGCTTTCCCTCCTCTTTCGTTCTCGCTGCGAGACCCGCTCCCCCCACGCCCTCGCCTTCACCCGCTGCACCCAATGCATCCATTTTCTCCTCGTCATCTTCTCGACGCCACAACCAAGCTTCCCCCTCTGAGCCTCCTTGCCACCATCTGCACCTCCCTTTCCTTCTCGACCCCACTGCCCCTCTGCACCTCCGGGCCCCACCCAAGCTCCGCATCGTCTTCCTCCTCCAGTGAGCTCCCCGTTTAGCCCCAGCCAACGAGCCCGAGCATCACGACGACCACCCATCAGAGCCCGACGTGCTTCTCTCCTCTCACAACCGTGCTCCTCCTCCTTCGCCGGCTTGCCCAACCCCGTTAACCCGAGCACGAGCCAAGAAACCCAGACACATCTTCCATACTGCACCGACCACCACCATCGTCGTCGCTGGCATCGACCTTCGAGCCTCACCTTCGACCACCCTCTGCGACACCCCATGTTGATCACCTCACCGCCTGCAGTGCCCCTTCATCGCCCACTTCGGTACCCGCAACCGCTGCCCCATCACCGCCATGACCTCATTGTCTTCGCCACCGTCACCAGCAACTCCCCGACCCCTCATCTCCCCACCTAGCTCCCCGGAAAGCTCAACGCCACTACCAGCGCCTGCTTCACCTCCGACCTTCACCAAATTCCTCGACCTCACCGGAACCCCAACACCTTCAACCTCTGCAGCCACTGATCTCCTTTCCCGGCAACCGGCACCGGAGCTTCCTCTAGCTCCCCCTCACACGTCCCTCTCCCGAGACTTCCTGCACCCATCGTTTGCCACCACCTGAACTCCCTACCTCGCCGGAGTCGCCCCTGAAGCCATCCCCCGTGCCGTCGTCACGCCCCTTCCATCACAGTATCTGAGCGGTGCTACGCATTATTCCTGCCCTCGCACCCGCATCCTCACACAACTGAGCTTCCCAACTCCTTCATCATCATCTCCTCGAGCCAAGCTTCCCATGCTGTTGCCGCCGCCGTTGCATTCGTGCAAGTTGCCGCCGCTGTTGCCGTTGTGGCCATCGTCACGGTAGTCGTCGCTGTCACCATGACCATCACCATCGTCAACTCCGTTGCAACACCTGAGCTCCACTTCAAGCTCGAGCCCAAGCCGAATCCCTATAGGCATTTTATCGAGCACATGTTGCAGTCGCCGTAGCCGCTGTTCCTGTCACCTTTGTCGCCGTCCAAGCCATGGCCTCGATTTCTGTAGCCATCATGGTCATCAACGTGTCATCGTCGCAACACCGCACATGTCCGTCGCAGTCCATATCACGCTCGAGTCTCACGTCGCGTCATGCCTGATTCCGCAACCTTCGTGTAAGTCGATATCGCGCACCCCACGTGTTCGCGGGGAGGCGGAATTTGCAAAAAATAATTTTTACGGGCTTCGCAACACCGGCTAGAACCAAGGATCGTCCATAAAACCTAGCTAGCAAACTACATGAGGTTTAACTACTCGGAAAGAATGTTATACCTCATGATACAAGTCCTTCAGGTCTTCTCCGTTGTCCTCTTCGTCGTCCTAGGCTCTAAGGATCGATCCGTATCGTAGCTTCTTCGACGGCCTCCTCGAGTCAAAGACGATCCACCCGAGAGTCTATAGTCCGAGCTCCACCTCAAAACCGAGGTAACTAGGGCAACAAGCTTCTAAACTTGATGGCTTAGGTGATGTAGAGTATGAAGATAGATTTATTTGTCTCTTGAAACCCTAGGATTCTCAACACATAAGAGCTTTTAGGGTTTTGATGTGAGGAAGAACAGGAGAGCTAGCTTGAGAAAAGAGAAATGATTTTTGATAATGATAATGATAAAATGAGATGGCTACCTTGACTTGACTACAAGCATGGCATGAAAAATATCTCATCCAAAATATCTAGTGCCACAAAATATCTCACAAGAAATATCTAGTCAAAGAGTCAAACCAAGTCAAGTGGTCAAACCAAGTCAAATGGTCAAACAAAGTCAAGTAGTCAAAACAAGTAGCCATGCCTCAATTATCATTTACAAAAATAACAAATACTTTCCTCCACCTCATAATTGTTTTAATCAAGTAAATGGTCAAAACCCTAATGAGGTGTCTCCTTCTATGCCCCTATCATCCGTATATATATACCCGCATTCGTGTTCCGAGAAACATGAATACAAAGAGACGAAACTAATCCATCAATATAATACTACGATCCGGTTTAAATCAAAGCCCACTAGTATTATCCGTCCGAACATCATACGCGCACAAGTGCACGTAAGTGATCGAACCCCTGCCGTAAAACCATACGGCCTCTACATCTTTTGTCCGGTGCAGGGAAACTCTCTATGTGGGACTCTAAAGACTCGACACTACGCTGGCAGTGGGTTTAACCATAGGCCGCAAGCGGTACTAGCTGCATGTAATGGTCCCCGGGTAAAGGTCGATAAGAAGGCCGATGAGGAAAACCCATCCGAACTCCTACTGAGCCTGAATGTGACAATCTCTGTACGGTCCGGTCTATTCGTCTAAGAGTATCGCATATCGGGCCTAGGGGCGGTAATCGTCAGACCCCTAATAGTGCAATAAGTCATGCCGGAATGTAGCCCAAAACACCCTGAGAAACTACTGGAATACCTACCAGTAAATCTCGCTTGCCCTGGCCAGGGACTTTGTGTAATGGCTCTCCGAACACAGCACGATATCAACCCCCAATACCGGGAGAGATGAATCCTATCTAACCGCCACTGCCTCCAAGTGCTTCGGGACTACACCTAACTACTACCTATTTGCACGACTCGTTTGAGCCGTGGTAGGGTAGTAATCAAAGTACAGTGGGAACACACTCGAGGCGAAGTAGTAGTGTCAAGTCGACGGACTAAGCTGTACTCATGTCATCTGGGAACTGCTACCCGACGATAGGTATAATACCAATCAACAGTTCTCAACGAGTCCTGTCCAGTGTACTCGTAACCTAACGAGTACCTGCATACTATCTCCAGTACGACGTACTATTGGCTGTGGGACAGACCATCTCCCTTGCTGGGATGAGAAGCGTATACACTAGTCTACTCCAGAGTATCGATGCCCCGTCTCGATAATCCTATGACTAGGGACCTGTATAAGGATGTGCTTGTAGATTACCTAGCCCCCACTAGTGTGGCTGCCATCACGACGGGGGTAATCAAGCAAAGATCCTAAGCGCTCTACTAATATGTATAAGCGATATGCTAAAAAAACACATGCACATATTGAAATAGAAACAAACCAAGTAGCATACTACCATTTTAAGCAAGACTGTCGATACAACTGTGAATATCCCAACCTTCTATTAAGTAATATACAAACCAGTATGATACAATAATGGCCTCTAGGGCATATACACTAACAATCTCCCACTTGCACTAGGGCCATATATTGGCATATCGCAGACCCATCATCTCGATTAGCCTCTCGAACTGTGTCTGAGGGATGGCCTTCGTGAGTGGATCTGCAGTGTTATTCTCCATATCTACTCTCCTCACCTCGATCTCCCGGCGATCAACGATCTTCCTGATCAGGTGGTACCGCCTCAAGATGTGTCTGGTCTTTTGATGGGACCCGGGTTCCTTCGCTAAAGCTATAGCGCCGTTGTTATCACAATACAGAGGTATTGGATTAACAATAGTCGGAACCACCTAAAGTTCTGTAAGGAACTTCTTCATCCAGACAACTTTTTTTGCGGCATCGCAAGCAGCTATGTACTCCGCTTCTATCGTCGAGTCAGCAGCGGTGTCCTACTTGGAGCTCTTCCAACAGACCGCCACTCCATTGAGGGTAAAGACATAACCCGACATGGACTTGGAGTCATCCTTGTCACTCTGGAAGCTGGAGTCAGCAAAGACCTCGATCTGGAGGTCTTTTACGCTATACACCAAAAACATCTCCTTATTTCTTCTCAGGTACTTGAGAATGTTCTCTACTGCTATCCAGTGTTTCTCCCCTGGGTTTGATTGATACCGGCTTACAACGCTCAATGTGTATGCTACATCTGGTCTGGTAGACAACATCGCATACATTATAGAGCCTACCGTAGATGTGTAGGGAATAGTTGACATGCGAGCGCTTTCCAAATCAGTCTTTGGAGACATCTCTTTGGAAAGAGTGATTCCGTGACAAGCCGATAGATTACCGCGCTTTGAATCTTCCATACTAAATCTTTTCAGTATCGTGTCGATGTACCTTGACTGCAAAAGTCCCAACATCCTTTTAGATCTATCATGATAGATCTGGATCCCCAGAATGTAGTTGGCATCACCCAGGTCTTTCATGGAGAACTTCTGTGACAAGAATCCTTTGACTGATTGTAGTATAAGAATGTCATTTTCTATCAAGAGAATGTCATCCACGTACAAGACGAGGAATAACACAGTTCTCCCTACAATCTTACTATGTATGCATGGTTCATCTAGATTTTTGATAACGTCAAATTCTTTGACTGTATCATCAAAACAGATGTTCCAACTCCGCGATGCCTGCTTTAGTCCATAAATGGACTTAAGCAACTTGCACACTTTCCCGCTGCTCCCACTCTGAATGAAACCCTCTGGCTGATCCATATAGACGTATTCTTCCAAATTTATATTTAGAAAAGCCGTCTTTACGTCCATCTGCCAGATCTCATAATTGTGGAAGGCGGAAATGGAAAGAAGGATCCAAATGGATTTGAGCATAGCCACTGGAGAAAAGGTTTCATCATAGTCCAAACCAGGTGTTTCGCCCAATCAGAGCAAAGCTCTGTTTGAATTCGAAATTTAAATTTTGAAGCAACGCTTCAAGTCTCAGGCGCAACGCGCCGCGTGTCTGGCGCTAATACATCAGCGCAGCGCCCAAGAAGGCGCACCCAATCAGAGCAAAGCTCTGTTTAAAGGAAGCAACGCTTCAGATCCTTTGCGCTGCGCGTGACGCGCCACGTGTCCAGCGCAGATACATTAGCGCAGCGCACCCAATCAGAGCAAAGCTCTGTTTAAAGGAAGCAACGCTTCAGATCCTTTGCGCTGCGCGCGACGCGCCACGTGTCCAGCGCAGATACATTAGCGCAGCGCGCCCAATTAGAGCAAGGCTCTGTTAAAGGAAGCGCCGCGCTGCGCTCTGCGCTGTGCGACACGTGGCAGCACAGTTGCGCGGCGCGACACGTGTCAGCGCAGATGCGCTAGCGCAGAAAAAGGGGCTAAGTGCCAAAGGCAATTTAGCCATGCAAAATTACATGCACTTGATAACAACAAATTAAAATACGATGCACAAGCACAACAAAGAGCTCAAATAAAAAGAACACTTAACAGATAATAAAATACTTAATTAAAACATTTATTTATTATTAAATTTAAAAAAGATCACCGAATACGGGATCAGAGAGACAAGGGTTCACAAAAAGAAAAAGAAGAGTATTCAGCTCCCTCTTCGTCTTCTCCACCACGTCGAAGCGGCGATCTTCCCGAGGGGTAGCCATCCAACGGTCGACGCCGCACTTCTGGGAAAAAGTAGCGATGACGGCCCGACGAGCCCGTATCTGGCTCAGCAAGTAGAAGGAGAAGTCCCTCAGGGGTTTGGTGATCAAGAGCGCTTCGAAAAAACTCTCGATCTTATCCTCGGCCACATCAAGCATTGCAGAGGACATCTCCGCCGGAGGAGGGGGAATGTCGGCGAGAACTGAGGCAAGGATCATCCGAAGCCAAATGGAACCCGGGGGAAGAGAAGACCCCACACGAGTCGAAAGCTCGTACATTGCGGCATCGCACTGCTCGTCCGAAAAAGAGGAGTCCACCAAGCGCGCAGCAAAACGGGGAACGACGTCCCGGATCGGCACTTCCCACGGTTGTCGGCGGGCGTGAGGACGGTTGCAAGCCATGATTAAAGAAGTTCTCCAAAGGTGAGGAAAGGAAAGGCTTGGCCTTGAGTTATATATAGATCCAAACACAGAAAATTCTGTGCGCAGCGGAGTTATTTCCAAGCCCCGGGAAATTATAATTTCGGGAATACAAGTTTGACTTGAAAAGAGGAGATGAAGCGGCGCTTCTGATTCTCCAAAATTTAAACTTTAATAAATGAAGCAACGCTTCAGATCCTCTGCGCTGAGCGCAACGCGCCACGTGCCAGGCGCAGATGTATCAGCGCTGCGCCCAAGAAGACGCGCCCAATCAGAGCAGAGCTCTATTTGCCTGAAGTAACGCTTCAGTTGCGCTGCGCTCTGCGCTGCGCGACACGTGTCAGCGCAGACGCGCTAGCGCTGTCGCGCTGCGCTCTGCGCTGCGCGACACGTGTCAGCGCAGACGCGCTGCGCTCTGCGCTGCATGACACGTGTCACGCGCTGGGGCATCTGCGCCAAACTAAGTTAAGATTTTTAAGAAATCTTTTCTGTTCTTATTAAAACAAGAAGATTTTCTTCTGCAAAGCAGAAGCCCTTGGATCAAAGATCCAACGGTGGGGAAAATTCCCCAAATCACTCAGAGGATGATTTCTTTAAACAAATTTAACTAATTTGTGAGCACTATAAAAAGGACCCTAAGCCTCAATTTAAAGGGAGGAACTTTTTTTTGAGAACTCGAGAACTTTAAAGGGAGAGAACTCTGAGAAGATTTCAAGAAAAAAGGTAAAAGAACCTTTATGGATTAGAAGAAATTCCTTCTAATGGATCATTGATCTAAAAACAAGACCAATGATCTTTACATAATAAACAGTGCTTTGCACTTCTTGTGAATCTCTGGTTCTTTTAAAAAAAAGAGAAACAATAAAATAAATAAATAAATAAATAATAATATATAATAATAGTGCTTTGCACTTTTATGAACCTCTGGTTCTTCAAGCAAAGAAAAATTTATTTTTCTTTTTCTTTGATCTATTTCAGATCAAGAAATTAAACAGTGCTTTGCACTTTCGTTCTGGTATCTAATAAATTATTGGTGCTTTGCACTTCCAAGTTGCGTCGTTGCGCTCTTAAGAGAGCGCCACGTGTCGGCTATAAAACCACTTGCGCCAAGCGCCCTTAAGATAGAGCTTTGCTCTCTAGAATTGGTGCAACTCGCTGAGAGCACACCACGTGTCATCACCATATGAGCTTGCGCTCAGTAATTGGCGCAAAGCGCCTGACAAATGCAATGCATTTCACTTCCTAAAGGGCCAAGCCCAATTAAAAGGCTTAACAAGCCTAATAAATAAAATGCTGTGCATTATTTGGAAGGGTAGAGCCCAATTGAAAGGTCCAATGGACCAAAATAAATGATCTGCATCCCAATCAAAATGGGCATAAATGGCCTGAAGTAATACAATGCATTATTTAAGTATGGGCAAAGCCCTAGCACAGGTCTAATAAAAAAATAAAATGATGGTGTTGAACATTTTCAATTGGACTTAGCCCAATTTTGGCCGTAAGTCCTTAAATTAAATTGACTGAGCAAAATGGCTCTCCTAAATCAATCTACATCCGGTTCGAGGATACACCTCCAAACTCCTTTGACATCCATCGTTGTAATTCCTCAACGACGTCAAAGAGGTGACGGGTCCCAACGACCACACATCGCTATGGACTGCGGGGTCCTTAAACTCGTGGACCGAGACGTCCTTAAACTAATATTGGACCGAAACGTCCCTAAACTAATATTGGACCGAGACGTCCCTAAACTAATATTGGACCGAGACGTCCCTAAACTAATGATGGACCACTACGTCCTTAAACTGGCGATGGACCGAAACGTCCTTAAACTAATGATGGACCACTACGTCCTTAAACTGGCGACGGACCGAAACGTCCCTAAACTAATAATGGACCACCACGTCCTTAAATTGGCGCAATAGAGCCCGAATGCTCTTTTGCCGGATCTAAACGGTCCCGTCTAAGTTGATCTTAGCCCCAAATACGGTTAATGTGTCCTTAGATATTTAAATAAACAATAAAACTCCAAATCAACTTTGGTTCAAGGGTACATTTCTGAACTCCTCTGACGCCTGTCGTTGTAATCCCTCAACGATGTCAGAGAGGTGACGAGTCCCAACGGCCAGATAATTAAATCAATCACTACGTCAAGTCGATCTTAGTCCAAAACAGGACTAACGTATCCTTGACGAACGTTTAAGTTGATCTTAGCCGCAACGCGACTAATGTATCCTTAAACCAAAAAACATCAAACCCAAATCTAAGTAAATACGGATTTGGACTAATCCACGTCCTACGGGCGACGGCATTACTCAGTCTCCGTATACAATCCACGGGCAACCACAAGCAAAACAAACACACACGACACGAAGTGAAATTCTGGAGAAGGAGAAAGTTGTTACCGCGATGCGGTAGCGTAATTAACTGCAGGGGCTTGCGCCTGCAGGGAAGAGCGTCCCCACAATCAAAAACCCCTCACCTGAGGGGGAATCTGACGAAGTCTGCTATATCGGCCGCATCCGTCTAAACTTCCGATACACGGTGCCATAAATCAACTTGGCATCTTCGGAGAGATAAACGGATAAAACCAAATAGCATCTGCCCCGAACCCCAGGCACGGACGCGCAGTCCAGGCCGCCGTTCGGAGGGGAACAGATTCTGGCACGCCCGGTGGGACCTCTTCCTCTTTCCACTCCACACTTCGTGTGCCGTCTTCGCGAACCAATCGCGGTTTGTTAAATGGTTGTCTTCGGATTTCAAGATACTAAGATTTGGTCTTTTACCTGGCACAGAATTCAAGATCCAATGGCCACCAACTGCACCAGCTGCTCGAAATGCCGCTGCAACGGACGCTCCACCTCACCAGGAGGTGTAACATACAGGCTCCAAGCGGCTTCCTTCCTGACTCTGCCGGTAGACCAGGTGACCCAGGCCACCACCGGCCTGTTTTTCGGGACCATGGTCCCACCTGCAAGCTTCTCTATGCCGATATCCGCACCGGAAGCGAACAAGAAGTCGGTATTCGACCGGCTTACTGCTACCACGACCCCTGTCAACGGGTCGCCCGCTACTAAGCCAACAGCCTCCGTTTTTACCAGGCTAGGTCAGAACTATAAAGTGGCCGTCCCAAAGAGGGCAACGGCCGCTGCTTTGGAGGTCGTTAAAGCAGCTTCTCCCATCAGAGAGTCGGTCTTCACAAGATTGACGGCTCCCAATCCTCCCCCAGCTGGTCAAAAAGCATCAGTCTTCGATAGGCTGACGTCGGCAGTTACCCCACACTCGAACAGGGGGCAACAAGAAACCATCTCGATCTCCGAGCCAGTCCCAATGGCTCGTCGTGCGCGACGTCGCCATTGGCGACGAGTAAGAAAAGCAGGGGGCAACTCTCCCTCAGGGCTAACCCCACCTGCTCCAGTGGTGGAGGTCGACGCTGCTGTTCCAACTGGGAACAGCTTTGAATTGCTGAGAAAGGTGAAAAAGAACTCTCCAATTGCTACGTTGAAAAGATCTCCTCCCCCTGCGGAAAGAGTTCCAGAAACAAAACAAGAACAGCCCCCTCAACGGCTATCCTCAAAAGTTTATAAAGTATGGCGGAGGGTTCAAGACTCTGTGATCGATCCAGACCACTTGCGTCACCAGAAAAAGGCGAAAGTGGAAAATAACAAAAACTGCCCCATTAAACAGCAGGGGGCGACAGTTGCTAGGATGCCCACTCCAACGGCTCCTTTAACCTCGATGGCCTATAAAAGAAGGAGGCCAGAGAAAGCTCCCGCATCAACGGCTAGAGTTAAAAATGGCGAACCTAAACGCCCCAAGTCAGGGGGCATAAGTGTTCATACGGTTTACATGGCTTCTGGAAAGGAAGAAAGCCGTACTTCTACGGGTCACCGACCGCTCACCCGATCAGTGACCAAAGCTCAGGAGCAGCAACAAAAGCTCCAGGAGATGATGACCACAATGGCTGCACTCACTGGGCCGAAAGAAACCCCGGAAACATCCTCAGAAGAACGTCAAGAACAAGAAAAGGACGCCGAATTCCTCCGTCGCGTGCTAGAGAAGAAAGATAAAGAGGCTGCGGAACAGGCAGCCAACATAAAGAAAATGGCCCTCCTGTTCCAGGATATGGTGGGTATGATGATTTAACAAGATTCACCTGCTGGGGATCCCCCGATCATTCTTGAAGATGATAGGGGAGAGACGTCGAATCCTCCACCGGCTCTATCCGCAGCTAAAGAGGATACCATATCAAAAGCTGATTTGGATGAATATATTGCCCAACAAATACGGGTGCATCAGGCGACTGAAGCAGCCGGTCAAACCGTGAAAACGGGGCGGCCATATCCGGGATGGTATGACCAAATCAAGTACCCGCCGGGTTACACGATTCCCAAGTTTCATGTTTACAAAGGGACCGGCAATCCCCATCAACATGTTGCCCAGTTCAGGGCGCTTTGCGGTAATACCGGCGGCGACGACAAGCTTTTGCTTCGCCAGTTTGTTGGAAGCTTATCAGATACGGCGTTTGAATGGTATTCTGAGCTTCCCAACGACTCTATAAAAACCTTTGCGGAGATGGAGCTACTCTTCACCCAACGCTTTGCAAGTGCCAGTGAGCGTACCCCGATGACGGCACTGATCAATGCCAGGGTAAAACCCGGCGAGACATGGGTTCAGTACGCTATACGGTGGCGTAATCTATGGTCGAAGTGCGAACAGCGCATAGAAGAAGCCCCGGCGGTGGGAATGTTTGTTGGAACCCTTGATCCACAAGCAACCATCTCACAGTTCATGATGTTCTTCAAGCCGACTTCCTTCCAGGCTTTGATCGACAAATTAGCGCAGATGGACCAGATGGGCCATAAACCCCCTCTCCCGAAACCAGACTCCCGAAACGATAAAGGAAAGGGAAAAGCGATCATTGTCGCTAATGCCCAACAACAACCGAGCGACTCGAAGCCGGTCGCTCGTCCAAACAATACACGCCCATGCGTACCCCTTGAGGATAGGATGGGACGTGCTTACTCCTTCCCCCGTGATAAAACAAGGAGGCTATTCGAGCTGGCATTGCGCAACAGGCTCATAAATCTGCCAGACCCAAAACGTCCGTCGCAACCGAGTGACGTCAACGAGCCTAATTACTGCCCTTATCATCGAGTGCTAGGCCATCCGATTGAGGATTGCTACGTTTTCAAGAATTGGCTTGAGAACCAGTACCGTCAGGGCAAATTTGCGCTATCTGACAAATGGAAGGTGAATCCTCCGCAACCCCATACCTCTAAGGGGACGAATACGCCGGGGGCAACATGCTCTGTTGTTGAAGAAACTCCCTGGGAGGTTGTATTATCAGCCAAAACGAGGAGAATGCTAAATGATCTTCAGACCTGTCCAGCAATCAAGTGGAAGAACCCCTTGGAACCGCAGGTTATTGAGCGGATGTTGAAGCCACGACCGACTCCGAAGACCGATGGTGGTAGTTCAAGCGCTCATAGTCAGCCGTCAAAATCTTCGAAAAAGAAGAAGAAGAAATCTAAGAAGCCCGTGAAGCCTAGCGACAAGCGCACGGACCTACAAAAGCAGATCGACGCGCTGGATGACTATAACCAAAAGGCGCGAACTCCCATTACGCTCCAAGATTTCCTTGATCACGTCTTTCAAAAGGAAGATGAGGGAGAGAGTTCATCGGACGAATCCGAGGAGTATGTGGCGAGCTGTCATATGGTCTCTCATTCGGTCACGAATGATGAAGAGACCTCTGGCACTGAAACGCTGGGGGCAAATGCCGAATCAAGAGCCCCAGGGTTATCAGTTGAAATGATTAGCGCGTTTCTTAATGAAGCTCGGTTGAAAAGCAAGGCTGATCGAGAACGCGAGACGGCTATGTTCGAAAGGGCCAAGCGCCAGCAACTTGAGGAAGGAGCTGAAATGATCCCGCTGGAGCAAAATGCCTCCACCGCTGACAAAAGCCAATTCAAGATAAAAAAGAAGTTTGCTAAGGCCATATCGATGGGCATGAATCTACCACCCTCTGAAGAAAAAGTTACTGGCGTGGTAGAAATGCACCCCTCTTATTGCTTATATCATCAGAAGGTCTCGCATCCTACCCAAGAGTGTAAGGCTTTCAATGGATGGTGGCAAGGACACGTCGCCAATCGACAACGCCTTAAACGGGAAAAGCGTAAAATTCGTCGGGAGCAAAGAAATACGACTAGAGAACTTGAAAGAACTGCCGGCAATTGTCACATGGTTAACCCTGCCGGGTCATAAGTGCCTACATTTGGGAGCGACTCTGATGAGGAACTAGAACTTGGCCCCCTCTTCAAAGAATCCACTTCGGGAAAAGAAGAAGAACCGAAGGCTTGCGAGAATATACAATTACGTAATCGAACATTACCCGAAAAGAACCTCGGACCCTTGAACAGAAAAGACAAAGGGAAAGAGAAGGTCTCTGAAGATATCTCCTTGGATGACCGAGTCGCGGAAGAGTTAACCACCAAGAATCCCCCAAAGAGGAATAAAGTAGATTACAATGTCTTGGCGCATCTGAGAAAGCTACCTTCACAACTCAGCATTCTCGATGCCCTATTACTATCAAAAGAGGCGAGGGATTCTTTGATTAAGGCCCTACAAGAGCCGGACCAGTTCCAAGCCTTCCTAGCCGAACAAAAGATGAAAGACGAATTGGAAGAGGTGCACACAGCCGACGTTGCTTTTGGTGATGAAGACCTTCTCCTCGGGACGTGTGAACACAATCGTCCCCTTTATGTCTCAGGATACTGCCATGACATAAAGATAGGAAAAATCTTGGTCGATAACGGATCGTCTGTCAATTTACTCAATGTGCGAGTGTTAAAGGAGATTTGCATGAGTGTCCAACACCTCGCCAGGGACAAAATCACCATCTCCGGTTTCGACTCTCAATCCTCAAAGACTCTTGGATCTGTGATATTGACGCTACGCTTCGGGTTGCTCATCACAGACATCAAATTCCATGTTATAGACGCCAAGACGTGCTACAATGCTCTGCTCGGCCGACCATGGCTACACGAGTACAATATCATCCCTTCTACACAGCATCAGTGCATGAAGTATTCTAGGGATGGCCTCGAGTACACAGTAGCAGGAGAGTTGAATCCGTTTTCCGTAAACGAAGTTCGCAAGTATGAAGATGCCAAATACTTCTTACCGAGTTTCGAAGACACGGAAAGGTGTCACAAACCGGAGAACAAAACTAACGCAACCATCCCTGTCTTCGGCAGTGACACCGAGGAGGAGGAGGATATAATTTATTCAGGTCCATCCCAATCCACTAGGCCAGGACCATCCGTTCCTTCATTGATCTTCGGTAGTGATTCAGAGGATGAAGTTCATGCTGTATTCCCTGCTCGGCCTTCAATACGAGTCTTCGCTGATGAAGAGCGAAGTCTACAGATAACCATGGTGCCGCTTGAACATTACAAAGAACTGGATGCACTCGACACCAACAGCGTAGAAGAATTGCAGATATTCTATATCCCTCCCAGACGAAAAGGCGAGAAGGCAATCCTATTCTACCGCTCTGAAGAAAACAAGGTGGAAAAAGAAGTTTGGCATGGCACAGATCCCACGCTTGACAGGCTTCAACCTATCCGTCTTCCCAGATATTATACCGAAGGTTTGAAGAAACTGCTGAAACGTCAGGGGATGTCCTTCACACAGACCGTTAGAAAAGCCAAATTTTATGACAAGGTCTGGAACGTTCCCGGGACTCAATGCAAACTGCCTAACGGGAGAACGGAAACAAAAGGGCTTGGGTATATCCGGCCAAAGAAACGGGAGCTAGTAAACAGCTGTTATGCCATGTATGACTTCGATGAAGAGGCGGACGCTCAATGGGAGGATGCTAATCCCGAATCAGCAAAAGTTCCTGACACAAAACCGCCCAGTCCATCGTCTAAAGATCCGGTGAGCAAACTTATAAAGGATGCGAGTCAAGAAGCCCGAGATGATCACGATCGTGAAATGGCAATCTATGAGAAAGCCAAGACACAGCGTCTCCTTCGACAGGCAGTAAAGAACGAAGATGCTGCCCCACGCCAGCCTGCTACAAAAAGGGTTCGACGCGAAAGCAAAAACAGGTCGAATGGCCGAAAAGGTGCTCGACAACCACAAAGCGGAGCTAAGAAGCCACGCATCCGAGAGTCGAGCGTTATTGACCTAGCCCTCATGAAGAAAATGGGTCGAGCATACTCATTTCCTCGGAACAAAACAAGGAAAATACTTGATCTTGCTCTAAAATATCAAATGTTTACTCTGCCAGAGCCTAAACACCCTGAGCAAGCAGGCGAAGTCTCTAACCCAAAGTATTGCTTTTACCATCGAGTAGTAGGGCATCCGCTTGAAGATTGCTTCACCTTTAAGAATTGGGTTGAGGACCAATATCAGCTTGGCAAATTCGCGTTGTCTGACAGTTGGAAGGTAGCGCCGCCGCAAAAGCACGAAACCGAAAACACAAGGATAAAACCAACTCCGCATTGGGATTGGCAGAAAATTCGCACCTGCCATGTGATAACAATATTAAAAGAAGGGTCCGAGGACATGAACAACCTCCCTTGGTGCTTTGAAAGCGGCAGCGATGAGGTAATCTCAGAATTTCCCCCAGCTCCGAAAGAATTGGAGGATGGAATCCATACCACTGCAGATAATCTCAAGAAAATTGAGTTGGGGACGGCAAATGACCCGCGACCGACATTCATCAGCGAACTGTTATCCGAAGAAAGGGTGGCTGCGTTAAAGGATGTACTTCTACAGCACAAAGATTGCTTCGCGTGGAACTATTCCGAAATGCCGGGACTAGATCTAGAAATTGCTGTACACAAATTGGCGATATCCCCGGACATCAAGCCAGTCAAACAAGCGCCGAGAAGAATGCGACTCGAGCTTGAGATGAGTGTCAACGCCGAAGTCAAAAAGCTGATAGACTCTGGCTTTATCCATGAAGTTCAATACCCTGAATGGATCGCTAACATCGTCCCAGTGATGAAGAAAAATGGGACAGTGCGCATATCGTAGACTTCCGGGATCTTAATAAAGCTTGCCCGAAGGATGATTTCCCAGTGCCAGTCACTGAACTAATGATAGACAATACATCCACTCATGAGGTTTTCTCCTTCATGGACGGCTCATCGGGGTATAATCAAATAAAAATGCATCCTGAAGATCAAAAACACACGGCTTTCAGGACCCCTCTTGGGATATTTTGTTATAAAGTAATGCCCTTCGGTTTGAAGAACGCCGGTGCTACTTATCAGAGGGCCATGACAAAGATCTTCGACGACCTCATACACGAAATCCTTGAATGCTATATCGACGATCTCGTGGTTAAAAGCAAATCATACGAGGAACATCTCGAGCATCTGAAGACTGTATTTCAACGCCTTCGGCAATACAACTTCAAGATGAATCCTCTTAAATGTGCGTTCGGGGTTTCCTCGGGCAAATTCCTAGGATTCGTCGTTCGACACCGAGGTATTGAAATAGATCCGTCAAAGATTAGAGCGATCATGGAAATGCCTCCGCCGAAGACTCTCAAACAGCTGCGGTCTCTCCAAGGGAAACTCGCATACATACGACGATTCATAGCCAACCTTTCAGGAAAGTGCCGTCCTTATAGACACCTGATGAAGAAGGGAACCCCATTCGTTTGGGATCAAAAATGCCAAGGCGCACTGGATGAGATCAAGCAATACCTGCAGAACCCGCCGGTGTTGGCTGCTCCGATTAAGGGGAAGCCTCTCATTCTTTATACGACCGCCCTCGAAGGTTCCTTAGGCGCATTATGGGCGCAAGAGAACGATCAAGGGAAAGAAAGAGCACTCTATTACTTAAGTCGAGTTCTGCTGGGGGCAGAAAGAAACTACTCTCCCATTGAAAAACACTGCCTGGCGTTGATCTTCGCAATAACAAAGCTTAGACATTACGCATTGGCGCATGAAGTCCGTCTCATTTCAAAGGTGGACCCCCTTAAATACTTAATGTCAAAGGCCATATTGACGGGACGACTCACTAAATGGGCCCTACTCTTGATGGAGTTTTCGATCACGTATCAACCTCTCAAAGCAGTGAAAGGCCAGGCCATCGCCGACTTCCTCGCTGAACACCCGATACCTGCCGATTCCCCTCTGAATTGCGATTTGCCAGACAAACATGCGTTTGACGCAATCGACGGTGGTGATACTCGTTGGGAACTTTATTTCGATGGAGCATCTTCCATGAAAAAGCACAAGCAAAGTACGCCAATGATCAAATCGGGGGTAGGACTCATCTTTGTGACCCCACAAGGAGGAATAATGCGCTTCGCCTTCTCCTTAACAGAGCCGAGAACGAATAATGAAGCTGAATATGAGGCTTTGATAGCAGGCCTCGAGATCGCCATTGACATGGGAATTGAAGACCTCCTCATATATGGGGATTCCCAACTGGTCGTCAGTCAAGTGAACGGCGACTACCAAACGTGCAAACCGGAGTTGGTGAAATACGGTGAAAAGGTACAACAACTGTTGACCCGAATTCCCTCCTATACTTTGGAGAGCATACCTCGCGCGGAAAACAGCAAAGCGGACGCACTAGCCAAACTTGCTAAAGAACTGGCTGACGAGAACCTCGACGACGTTAGAATCGTGGTACAAAGCCGTCGAGTGCTTACCCCAGCAGAAGTATCTCCGGAATCGTCTGAAGAAAAAGGAGCGAACGAGGAGACAACCCTACAAATAAAAGACCATGAGAAGATCGAAGACTGGAGAGAAGTCTTCATAGATTACTTCAAGTTCCACCGAATGCCTGAAGAAGCGTCCATAAGACACCAGCTCGTGAAACGAGCTCTGTCTTTCGCCTTCGTCAACGATACTCTATATAAGAGGACATTCGATTCTCTGTGGCTGAGATGCCTAGGACCTAACGAAGCGAGAAGGGTCGTCCAAGAGGTTCACAACGGACTTTGCGGTTCTCACCAAGCAGGTCCAAAGATGAAGTTGAAGATCAAACGGATGGGCTATTATTGGCCCACGATGATTCAAGACTGCATCGAATATACGAAGCAATGCCACTCATGCCAAATTCATGGGGACTTCATCCATCAACATCCAAATCCGCTACACCCAACAGTGGCTAGCTGGCCATTCGAAATGTGGGGGACTGATATAGTTGACCCTATCGAACCAGCATCGTCAAAGGGACATCGTTTCATCTTGGCGACGACTGATTACTTCTCCAAATGGGCAGAGGCGGTACCGTTGAGGGAAGTGAAGACGGAGAACATCCTCCATTTCTTCAAAACGCATGTTATATACCGGTTCGGAACCCCGAGAAGGATCATCTCTGATAATGGGCCAGCCTACCGAAGTCATAAAATTAGCCGCTTCGCACAGCAGCACAATATAGACTGGAGATACTCCTCAGTTTATAATCCGCGAGCCAATGGATTAGCTGAAGCCTTCAACAAGACATTGACGAAAATCATAAAGAAAACAGTGTCCCGAAATAAGAGAGATTGGCACGAAAGATTGCAAGAGGCTCTTTGGGCGTATCGAACTACATTTAAAACGGCCACGAACACAACGCCATACGCGTTGGTATTTGGGACGGAAGCAGTACTCCCCCTCGAGATAGAATTACCCTCGCTACGAGTGGCAGTCCACTACGAGCTGACAGACGAAGAAAATGCTCACCTTCGGTTCGAAGAGCTTGACGCCCTCGATGAAATCCGGCTTCTAGCACAGCAAAATCTGGAAGCCTATAAAGCAAAGATGACGCGCTCATATGAAAGATTGAGCCGGCCGAGGACATTCCACCAAGGCGAACTCGTGCTAGTGGTCAAAAGGCCCATGATCCCCAATCGCGCCAAGCGAGGAAAGTTTGAGCCAAACTATGAAGGTCCGTACATCATTGATAAGGTCTACCAGGGTGGGGCCTATCTACTCATGGACATACACGGTGAAAGGCCTTTCAGGCCAATAAACGGTCGCTTCCTAAAGAAATACTACGCTTAATGAGCCACAGCCTAGGTCAATGGTAGATGACGACGACTATGCCCGCTCGCTATCTTCCTAAGCTCAAGCTTTATAAGCAGTAGCCAGCCCTCTCAATGACGGACCGAAATGTCCTTAAACTAATATCAGACCGAGACGTCTTTAAAACTACTACCGCGGTATCTTTAGGCTGACGAGATATATAAAAAAAAACATGAAAAAAAAATATAATAAAAAACGGTATGTCCATAAGCAAAAAGGGCACGGATGAAAACCCGAAAGGGCTCCGTGAGTAAAAACAGCAGGGCTACCGGCGAGTGTTCGTGAAAACCCGAAAGGGCGCGACCTCGTAAAAAAAAAGAGAAAAAGAAAATAAAAAGAATAAAAAAAAAACCGGTATGTCCATAAGCAAGGTGGGCACGGATGAAAACCCGAAAGGGCTCCGTGAGTAAAAACAGCAGGACTACCGGCGAATGTTTGTGAAAACCCGAAAGGGCGCAACTTCGTTAAAAAACCCTTACAGTGTCCTCTCGACCCTGTAAGGAGAAACCACCTGCGTGAGATCCTTACGACTTACAAGGGAACAACACACTTAGGAATCCCCACGATTCCTAAGGAGAAAATACGCTTGCGAGATCCTCACGACTCGTAAGGAGAACTCTCTTATGGGACCCCCACGGCTCATAGGATTTGAAAGTCTTAAGTCACAGAGACCTAAACCTGTGCTTAAGCAAACCCCCACAAACTTCCAATGTTGCCCTACAAGTGGTTCAATATTGACCCTTGTATACAATCCACGGGCGCGAATAAACGTTTCCCTAACCAAGGCCCATCCGTGACTGGGAATATGTTCGCATAACCCTTGTAAGTCCTCTCGATTTACAAGAAGAAAACCCCCCTGTAGGATCCTCACGACTTACAAGGGAACAACACACTTAGGAATCCCCACGATTCCTAAGGAGAAAATATATCTACGAGATCCTCTCGATCCGTAGGGAGAAAATTCTCTATGAGACCCTTACGGCTCATGAAATCGAAAGCCTTAGTCGACAGGTCCCTAACCCTGATCGCTAAGCCTCCTTTGTTCAACAATGACGAAGGCAAATGATGATTCGCTCCTGGCAATATCCCAGTTGCAGCGGTGCTGATGCCGAAATCGGTGTCCAATTTCAGGTTTACGGCGAAAACCAGTAGGCCGCTCATGCATACAAAATAGCCGAAATGATAGGGCATCTTGCAATAAAAAGCAGCAAGTAAAATGTATGCATGCAAAATAGCCGAAATGATTGGGCAACTCGTGATAAAAAGCAACGAGTAAAGATAAAAAGCCGAAATGATTGGGCACTGCGAAAAATAGCCTAAATGATTGGGCAATCGCGACCTTTGCGATATAAAAGCTGAAATGATAGAGCATCGCAGAAATAAAATAAAATAAAAAGAAGAAATGATAAAACTCTGGCCCTACAGTTAAGATCACATCGATCCCTGTATACAATCCAAGGGCGTAAACAAAGAAGGAACCATACTTCCCCAGCGGATTCCGGCAAACGACGGAGCCAAACCTCAACGGTTCATTTCAACCGAAGAAGCCAGTGACTTCAACAGCAAACTCCTCGACTTACGGATACAAACACTCCTTGACGAGAGCCTTCTGATCCGCGTCGACCCGCAGAGCCACCAGTGCCTCCGTAGGAACCCTCGACTCGTTTCAAACCCCAAGGACACAAATAATCCTTGGCGCTTGGGAAACAAATAATCCCAGCAAACTCCTCGACTCACGGATACAAACACTCCTTGACGAGAGCCTTCTGATCCGCGTCGACCCGCAGAGCCACCAGTGCCTCCGTAGGAACCCTCGACTCGTTTCAAACCCCAAGGACACAAATAATCCTTGGCGCTTGGGAAACAAATAATCCCGGCAAACTCTTCGACTCACGGATACAAACACTCCTTGACGAGAGCCTTCTGATCCGCGTCGACCCGCAGAGCCACCAGTGCCTCCGTAGGAACCCTCGACTCGTTTCAAACCCCAAGGACACAAATAATCCTTGGCGCTTGGGAAACAAATAATCCCAGCAAAATCCTCGACTCACGGATACAAACACTCCTTGACGAGAGCCCTTCTGATCCGCGTCGACTCGCAGAGCCACCAGCGCCTCCGTGGGAATCATCGACTCGTTTCAAACCCCAAGGACACAAATAATCCTTGGCGCTTGGGAAACAAATAATCCCAGCAAACTCCTCGACTCACGGATACAAACACTCCTTGACGAGAGCCTTCTGATCCGCGTCGACCCGCAGAGCCACCAGTGCCTCCGTAGGAACCCTCGACTCGTTTCAAACCCCAAGGACACAAATAATCCTTGGCGCTTGGGAAACAAATAATCCCAGCAAAATCCTCGACTCACGGATACAAACACTCCTTGACGAAAGCCCTTCTGATCCGCGTCGACTCGCAGAGCCATCAGCGCCTCCGTGGGAATCATCGACTCGTTTCGAACACCAAGGACACAAATAATCCTTGGCGCTTGGGAAACAAATAATCCCTCGCAAAACTTCTCAACTCACGGATACAAACACTCCGTGATGAGAACCTCTTTGACTCACATCTCGGGCGGTAAGGATTCAAAAACTCGCTTCCTGAACAATGGGACCCTGCAAGTCAATCCTAAATGGTCTCTTGCATACTATTCACGGGTCTCACTCTCCGAAGTCGATTTTCGACAAGGAGGGAAACAACCGCTTACGAATCCTCTCGACTCGTAAGAGGGAAAATTCTCTTATAGGATCCTTACGACTTATAAGAGAAAACCACACTTGGGAGTCCTCACGATTCCCAAGGAGAAAATCCACCTATGAGATTCTTTCGATCCGTAGGGAGAAAAATCTCTATGAGACCCTCACGGCTCATAGAATTGAAAAGTCTTAGGCGGCAGATCTGAACATGCAGCCTAATCCATTGCTATCTCTTGGAAAAAATTAAGTTGTATGCCAATCAGGTTCATCGACAACATCATGATGTAAAAGCAGAAGACAAAAGAACATACAAGATAGTGCAAAAGAAAATGTGTATCTTTATTCATTGACCTCAATCAAATACATGGTGAATCATACAAAAGAGCAAAGAAAGGATACATGTTACCCAGAAAAGAAAATTTTTACAAATACATTGATACAAAGGCAGCTATTGGGAAGGAAGCGTCTTAAGTAGCTCTATCAGTTGTTCGTACACTTCCTTCCATGCCTTATCCCGATTGGATACCACTGCCAACTCCGCCTCCACCTGGGCCCGTTGCTGTGCGACGGATGCAAGCTGATCCCTGACGGCTTGATAAGCAGCTTCACGGCCTGGAGTGTCATGCTCGGAGACATCAAGTGCCCGCTTTAGTCTCAGCCCAGTCGATATGCGCTCCAGAAGACCTTCGAAGACGGTCTTTACCTCAGCGGCGTTCGCCTCAACTTCGGCACGCAAGCGAGCAGTTCTGCTCGAAGAATCTTGGCACTCCTTCAGCCTCAAAACCACTTCTTGTTCCAGATGACGGAAATGAGAAGCGCTTTGCTCGAGCCACGCTCCCCGTTGAGTACTCGAGGCCAAAGTCTCAGGGGACAGGCGCATTGACTCTGGCTGATGAAGGCAAGCCTCGATTTCCCGACAATAGTTAACCCAAGAGGCGACGGCACCCTCGTCATGGAAGGTGGCAAATATCGCCAACATCGGGTTAACTGTCGTGGCGAAGTCTTCAACAGATACAGGAGCCTCGATGTCGAATTCCCCGATGTAGTCGCTCAACATGCGCAAACTATTCGCGGCACCTTTTGAGGACGGACGTCGCTGGGAAGGGCCGCCCGGTGTTGTAATGCGAGACTCGAAAGGCACCGAGACTGGAACGACAGCTGGAAAAGACGAAATGCGATTAGATGATGATTCAATAGATGTGAGGGAAGTCATTGATAAGATAGTTTACTATACCGGTGGAGACAGGTGGCAAGGCCGGAAGGGCCGGTGGCGCAGCCGATCTTTCTACTCCCCCTTCGATTTGCAGCACTGCAGTCAGAACAAGAGAGAGTTAGAAATAATTCTACCACTGAAAAGACAAAGCTACCAATCGGGAACGGTACTCACCAGCGCCACCAGAGGGAGAGGCGAGTTCAGATGAAAAGGAGAAGTGTGGGACCAACACTTGATACAAATGGTCAAAAAGAACTCCTGAAAAACACAACAATGTGAATATAGTATATGGATTATACGTTTGAAAGATGGGTTTAGTAAGTTGCAAACTCATACCTTCCAATATCTTTGACGGTGTAAGAGAGGGCTGAGGGGTAACCATCGCCAAGGCAGTCGTGGAAGGAGCTCCCTCAAGTAGTGGGGCATCAACACTAGCTGCACCTGCATTACAAAAAATGAACTTGTCAGAAAAGATTGTAAAGCAAATAAAAACAACAACTTAAGGTGTACCTGAGGAGCTCCCGGCGGAAACAGAGACGACTCCCTCCTCTATCGACATGAGACCACCGCCTGTGGCCTCATCGCCCGATTCAATGGGGACCGTCGTCGTGCTCGCAAGACCGGGAGACGGCGGAGGACCGTAGACGGGAAGAGCTATGACTGGAGTATTGCCAGATTCCAGAGAAGGAGCGGTTGACTCGTCTTCAGGAATCGTGGCCACCTCGCCCACTACCATCTCAGGTTCAATAGTGGCGGTTGTATCGTCCACCATCGCCGGGGGATCACCGGTCTTGAGCGCCTCATTCGCCGCCACTCTGGGCTCAGTTATAATGATCACATCATCTGCCACCACTTCGGGTTCGGCATCCATGACCTTATCGGCTGCAGGCCCCTCAACCTCTACCCCAAGCTCCAAAGCCACAACGACATTGCCCACCGTCGGCTCGAGTTCGGCAGGTACTGCCCCCTCTGTCCCTTCGAGATTGACGGTTTCCGCCTCCCCCTCGATCGGACTTGGTCCTGCAAGATGAGAGATGTAAGGACAAATGACATTAAGATCCTTATAACAAAAACTCCGAGAGAAACATTACCTGAGGCGGATTTACCGTTCGCGCTCCGAGCTGCACGTGCCACCTCTCTGCGGGCAGTGGACAGGGCGACAGGGGCCTCTTCAGAGGGAGTATCAGCTTGAGGAGCGGTGTTAGGGCCCGCTCCCATAGCCAAGGCAGCCCTGCGCGCCTTCGCCTCACGCCTCAACCGTTTCCTCTCCTCCCGAGCGGTCATGAGGGACCTCCGTGATGCCTCCTTCAAGGCATCATCGTCTTCATTCAGGGATACCTCCAGAGCCTTTAAGGCATCTCTCATCGGCTCTTCAAGACGAACCTCCTGCGGTGGCCCAGAAGAAGCAGGAACGTCGACGGCTGGTAGAACATCTGCGTCGCTAGGAGGGAATGGCATTGAGGTTCCTGTAATTAAAAAGGAAAGGTTAGATCGACCATAACATGAGCAAAACGAAAAACTTGATGAGTCGAAACTTACTAAGGCCCATAGATTCTCTGAGACGTTCCTCCTCCTGAAAAGTCTTCAGAGAAGCGGCAATAGCTTCTTCATCAGTGATGCCTGTTGAAAGAAAAGAAGGAAAAGCATTAGTAAAAAAAAATAATAATAAAATGACAAAGAAAATACGTTGCAATAAAGAAAAAGTGACTAGTATTTACCTGATTGCGCAAGCTTAGCCAGCCACGCGTCACGCTTCACCAGCCATGCCGAAGCTCTGAGGGCAGCTTCCAAGTCTGTATCGTCCAGCGGCGGCATCAATAATCCTGCGTTAGTCCCATATTCGAGCAGACCCTCGGAATAAGGAGCATGGGGTTCCTGGCCGAACGCAACGTCCGCGGCAAAGAGTGACTTCTTTTTCTTTTGCCTTCCAACCCTAGGCTCACGGGGAAGCGACTTACGCTTGGCAGCCGCTTTGGGACGACGGGTCCCGATGTCCGTACCCACGCCGGACTCCGGTGAGGGTACAACCACTGTTTCCGCCTGAGCACGGGGTGCGGGAGGTGCATCCGCGATATCAGGGAGCGGCAATTCACGTGGAGGACTTTGCACACGTGATGGTCTACCCCCGGCATCTTTTAAGGGAGCGACTACTGGAGTCCTAGGCACCAGAGGAGCGTTGCGATCGCTACCTGGGGGTGCAACCTTACGATCGATCAGCAACCGCCTCTCTTCCTTTATCACCGCTCCCGTCGAATGACTATACCATTCGGTGTATACCCTAAGAAGTCGGGGAGCACAAGCTGGCTCACTGATAAAGAAGTGAGAGCCCGTGTTTAGACGCATGAAGTGATGCAGCGCTCTCTCCATCCCTTCTTCGGTCGCGGCAGGTTCCGATAAAAAGGCCTCCAGCGGTACCCCTTGGTTATAGCTCAACTGTTGGGCGAAACGATACGGGTTGTATCTCATAAAGATCGCTCCCCCGTCCTGCCTAAACACCAAAAAGCCCGGTCTGATAGAATATAAGTGAAGGGTCTCCCGGGCCGTTAAAACCGAAGCGCCATCCTTGAAAGTGTCTTGCAATGGCCGTACTGCAGTGGTGGACGTTTTTCCAATGGTCAACACCTTATCAATGAAAGACACACCGGTTCCAACAGTGTGGGAGCGAAGGAGTAAACTCCTGGCATCTCGCGGCGATGGATTTACAATTGATGCGCCGATCAACTGTAGAAGGCGAGGAAAAATGCACCTTTCGTAGAATGAAGGCCTTTTATGCATGCCGAAAACACCCGCTGTATGTAGTTCGAGCCACGACATGAAGTAGTGCATTGGGAGAACCACGTGCAACACCCCAGGCTCATTAGCATCCGCTGCTCGGCTGAGGCCGTGATATAAATGCGCCAAGCCGGCGATCCCAACGGCCACCTTTACCCCGATGACCATGCGGTGGGCTGGATAAAAGACAGAGGGCCGCATGCGGTGAGAGTGCATTGGAAGTGCAAACCAACTCAGCCAAAGCCCAAGAAATCCCAAAAAGAAGGCCTCCTCGTCCATCTCGGGGGCTGCGACTTCTTCAAAAGACATGGTTGAGGAGTTGGGAAGAAAAAAGTTCTTTTGATCTACGTCTTCCGCTGGCAGGTTATCCAAACCTAAGCCGAAATGATCCTCAAGGTTAGCAAACTTGGCAGTCTTCGCCGAGAGGACGTTTGGATGAAGGAACCGAGCAATAAAATCTTCAAAATTAACTCCCCGGCTCCCATGCTCAACGAAAAGGGCCTCGTAGATGTTCAACACCTTGATCAGACTTGGAAACTGATGTTGAACGGCGTTCTCCGGCGTAAGCTCCCTTATTATCGGCTTGGCACCAAAGATGTACTCATCCGGCGGGAGCAACTCTTCATAATGTTCCCCCATAGCCGGTAGGCCAGACACCTCCGTAAACTCTTCCAGCGAGATGGACACTTCCCGATTCATGGCAAGGAAAGTATGAGTAGGAATGTTCCACTGCTCCAGGAAGGCCTTGAACCACCAAGTGGGAAGCGTAGGATACTGGAAGAGAGAGACATAGACTGCGGTGTACAGTCCTAATCTTATTAACTGTGACTTCTTCGTCGACAGGATATACCGGGCCCACGGCAGATAGCCAACCGGGTGACGGGGGATCAGACCAATGTTATATGATTGCCCCCAAGGTCTCGCCTCGCCCTGACAGATACGGCGTCCTAGGATATCCAAAACCATATGACGCTGGACCGGGATAGCATCTATGGCCGGATGAAGAAAACCCTTCGATGTCCAATCCGTCATCTCCGCGGCATACTGCACCGGGGGTGGGCTGGCGTAATGAATCGCCGTTATGGGCTCCGCCGGCACCGCGCATGTAAAGCTACGTCGGCCCATAATGATCTGATTGTACCAGGACCCCCAAAGGTGGAGACTCTTGTACTCCGGGTCGTATGCCTTGATCATGGCCAGGACCTCGCGGTCCAAAGGCGCCTCTGGAAATCCCTCCTCCGAGCGGACAAACGGGAATGAAGTGTCTTCAGACATGATCGCTGCAAAAAGAGCAATGTAGCCGTCAGTGTTGTAACCCCAACGTTTGGCATTGAAAAAGGAAAATGCACTAATTAAATTAAAATCAAAGTTAATTAATTACACCGCACCACAGTGCAGTGAGTAGGGGACCAAAGGAGGACCCACAAAATCTAAATGACAATAAGTCAATTAATAAGACAAACTCATCATTGGATGAGATTGTCAGTTGGTCCCTCAAGGGAACACTCCCATGATAAAAAAGGGGGGAAAGAATCACTAGAGACAAGGAGAAAATCTCCTCTTTCAGAGCAAAGCTCTGTCACAGAATGACACTTGTCAAGTTCTGGTCTCAAAAGAATGAAATTCCTTAAAAAAGAGCTTAGCTCTATAATATTTCATCAAAGAGAAAGTTTTGAAAAGAAATTTAAAATTAAAATTTCTGGAATCTCGAAAAATCCATGAAAACTTAAAAAAAAAGAGTTCTTTGTTTTTCAGATCTAAAAGATCTACATTTGATTCAAGAGCAAAGCTCTGTTCATGGGTCAGAACCCATGAACAAGATCTCTGTAGATCTATAGATCTGTGAGAGCAAAGCTCTGTTGATAAAACCCCAAAGGGAATTTCTTTAGATCAAAAGATCTATGAGAGCAAAACTCTGTGGGTTAAAATTGACTTAAATTAATTTAACTTAATTTTAAATTAAATATTACCTAAAGTTTTCTAAAAAAAAAAGACTTTGGGAAATGAGAGCAAAGCTCTAGAGTTCTGAAAACAAGAGCAAAGCTCTGAAATTCTTAAGCAAGAGCAGAGCTCTGAAAATCTAAACCTAGAAAATGGTGGAGAATTTTTAAGAGCCAGAGGCCCTATTTATAAGGCGCTTGCGCCTCTTGGAATTCCCCCTCAATCCAACGGTCAGGAGGGGTTGCCACCGTTGCACTCACGTGTGCGCCATGTGAGCGCAACGGTGGGGGGCATTTGTTTCGCCCAATCAGAGCAAAGCTCTGTTTGAATTCGAAATTTAAATTTTGAAGCAACGCTTCAAGTCTCAGGCGCAACGCGCCGCGTGTCTGGCGCTAATACATCAGCGCAGCGCCCAAGAAGGCGCACCCAATCAGAGCAAAGCTCTGTTTAAAGGAAGCAACGCTTCAGATCCTTTGCGCTGCGCGCGACGCGCCACGTGTCCAGCGCAGATACATTAGCGCAGCGCACCCAATCAGAGCAAAGCTCTGTTTAAAGGAAGCAACGCTTCAGATCCTTTGCGCTGCGCGCGACGCGCCACGTGTCCAGCGCAGATACATTAGCGCAGCGCGCCCAATTAGAGCAAGGCTCTGTTAAAGGAAGCGCCGCGCTGCGCTCTGCGCTGTGCGACACGTGGCAGCACAGTTGCGCGGCGCGACACGTGTCAGCGCAGATGCGCTAGCGCAGAAAAAGGGGCTAAGTGCCAAAGGCAATTTAGCCATGCAAAATTACATGCACTTGATAACAACAAATTAAAATACGATGCACAAGCACAACAAAGAGCTCAAATAAAAAGAACACTTAACAGATAATAAAATACTTAATTAAAACATTTATTTATTATTAAATTTAAAAAAGATCACCGAATACGGGATCAGAGAGACAAGGGTTCACAAAAAGAAAAAGAAGAGTATTCAGCTCCCTCTCCGTCTTCTCCACCACGTCGAAGCGGCGATCTTCCCGAGGGGTAGCCATCCAACGGTCGACGCCGCACTCCTGGGAAAATGTAGCGATGACGGCCCGACGAGCCCGTATCTGGCTCAGCAAGTAGAAGGAGAAGTCCCTCAGGGCTTTGGTGATCAAGAGCGCTTCGAAAAAACTCTCGATCTTATCCTCGGCCACATCAAGCATTGCAGAGGACATCTCCGCCGGAGGAGGGGGAATGTCGGCGAGAACTGAGGCAAGGATCATCCGAAGCCAAATGGAACTCGGGGGAAGAGAAGACCCCACACGAGTCGAAAGCTCGTACATTGCGGCATCGCACTGCTCATCCGAAAAAGAGGAGTCCACCAAGCGCGCAGCAAAACGGGGAACGACGTCCCGGATCGGCACTTCCCACGGTTGTCGGCGGGCGTGAGGACGGTTGCAAGCCATGATTAAAGAAGTTCTCCAAAGGTGAGGAAAGGAAATGCTTGGCCTTGAGTTATATATAGATCCAAACACAGAAAATTCTGTGCGCAGCGGAGTTATTTCCAAGCCCCGGGAAATTATAATTTCGGGAATACAAGTTTCACTTGAAAAGAGGAGATGAAGCGGCGCTTCTGATTCTCCAAAATTTAAACTTTAATAAATGAAGCAACGCTTCAGATTCTCTGCGCTGAGCGCAACGCGCCACGTGCCAGGCGCAGATGTATCAGCGCTGCGCCCAAGAAGACGCGCCCAATCAGAGCAGAGCTCTATTTGCCTGAAGCAACGCTTCAGTTGCGCTGCGCTCTGTGCTGCGCGACACGTGTCAGCGCAGATGCGCTAGCGCAGTTGCGCTGCGCTCTGCGCTGCATGACACGTGTCACGCGCTGGGGCATCTGCGCCAAACTAAGTTAAGATTTTTAAGAAATCTTTTCTGTTCTTATTAAAACAAGAAGATTTTCTTCTGCAAAGCAGAAGCCCTTGGATCAAAGATCCAACGGTGGGGAAAATTCCCCAAATCACTCAGAGGATGATTTCTTTAAACAAATTTAACTAATTTGTGAGCACTATAAAAAGGACCCTAAGCCTCAATTCAAAGGGAGGAACTTTTTTTTGAGAACTCGAGAACTTTAAAGGGAAAGAACTCTGAGAAGATTTCAAGAAAAAAGGTAAAAGAACCTTTATGGATTAGAAGAAATTCCTTCTAATGGATCATTGATCTAAAAACAAGACCAATGATCTTTACATAATAAACAGTGCTTTGCACTTCTTGTGAATCTCTGGTTCTTTTAAAAAAAAGAGAAACAATAAAAAAATAAATAAATAAATAATAATATATAATAATAGTGCTTTGCACTTTTATGAACCTCTGGTTCTTCAAGCAAAGAAAAATTTATTTTTCTTTTTCTTTGATCTATTTCAGATCAAGAAATTAAACAGTGCTTTGCACTTTCGTTCTGGTATCTAATAAATTATTGGTGCTTTGCACTTCCAAGTTGCGCCGTTGCGCTCTTAAGAGAGCGCCACGTGTCGGCTATAAAACCACTTGCGCCAAGCGCCCTTAAGATAGAGCTTTGCTCTCTAGAATTGGTGCAACTCGCTGAGAGCACACCACGTGTCATCACCATATGAGCTTGCGCTCAGTAATTGGCGCAAAGCGCCTGACAAATGCAATGCATTTCACTTCCTAAAGGGCCAAGCCCAATTAAAAGGCTTAACAAGCCTAATAAATAAAATGCTGTGCATTATTTGGAAGGGTAGAGCCCAATTGAAAGGTCCAATGGACCAAAATAAATGATCTGCATCCCAATCAAAATGGGCATAAATGGCCTGAAGTAATGCAATGCATTATTTAAGTATGGGCAAAGCCCTAGCACAGGTCTAATAAAAAAATAAAATGATGGTGTTGAACATTTTCAATTGGACTTAGCCCAATTTTGCCGTAAGTCCTTAAATTAAATTGACTGAGCAAAATGGCTCTCCTAAATCAATCTACATCCGGTTCGAGGGTACACCTCCAAACTCCTTTGACATCCATCGTTGTAATTCCTCAACGACGTCAAAGAGGTGACGGGTCCCAACGACCACACATCGCTATGGACTGCGGGGTCCTTAAACTCGTGGACCGAGACGTCCTTAAACTAATATTGGACCGAAACGTCCCTAAACTAATATTGGACCGAGACGTCCCTAAACTAATGATGGACCACTACGTCCTTAAACTGGCGATGGACCGAAACGTCCTTAAACTAATGATGGACCACTACGTCCTTAAACTGGCGACGGACCGAAACGTCCCTAAACTAATAATGGACCACCACGTCCTTAAATTGGCGCAATAGAGCCCGAATGCTCTTTTGCCGGATCTAAACGGTCCCGTCTAAGTTGATCTTAGCCCCAAATACGGTTAATGTGTCCTTAGATATTTAAATAAACAATAAAACTCCAAATCAACTTTGGTTCAAGGGTACATTTCTGAACTCCTCTGACGCCTGTCGTTGTAATCCCTCAACGATGTCAGAGAGGTGACGAGTCCCAACGGCCAGATAATTAAATCAATCACTACGTCAAGTCGATCTTAGTCCAAAACAGGACTAACGTATCCTTGACGAACGTTTAAGTTGATCTTAGCCGCAACGCGACTAATGTATCCTTAAACCAAAAAACATCAAACCCAAATCTAAGTAAATACGGATTTGGACTAATCCACGTCCTACGGGCGACGGCATTACTCAGTCTCCGTATACAATCCACGGGCAACCACAAGCAAAACAAACACACACGACACGAAGTGAAATTCTGGAGAAGGAGAAAGTTGTTACCGCGATGCGGTAGCGTAATTAACTGCAGGGGCTTGCGCCTGCAGGGAAGAGCGTCCCCACAATCAAAAACCCCTCACCTGAGGGGGAATCTGACGAAGTCTGCTATATCGGCCGCATCCGTCTAAACCTCCGATACACGGTGCCATAAATCAACTTGGCATCTTCGGAGAGATAAACGGATAAAACCAAATAGCATCTGCCCCGAACCCCAGGCACGGACGCGCAGTCCAGGCCGCCGTTCGGAGGGGAACACCAGGTCTTTGACGAAAACCCTTTGCAACAAGTCTAGCCTTATAGGTTTCAACCTGTCCATCTACACCAATCTTCTTTCTGAAGATACATTTGCAGCCTATGGGTTTTGCCCCTTCTTGAGCAATGTCCAAAGTCCAAACTTTGTTGGTGTACATGGACTCCATTTCGGTCCGCATTGCATCCAGCCATTTCACCGAGTCGCCGCTCTGAATGGCTTGCTGGAAGCTAGTAGGCTCATCATTATCAATGATGCAATTCTCTCGATCCCCGTTTATGAGAAAACCGTAGTATCTCTCGAGCGGATGAGACTGCCTGCTACTTCTGCGGAGTGGCGCGGGGATGTCCGGTTCTTCTGAAATCTCTGGTTCTACCAAGCTTTCAGTAATAGCTTGTGATTTTGGAATTTCTTCCAGTTCTATTGCGCTCCCACTTTTCTGATTTTCTAAAAATTCAGCTTCCAAGAAGTGGGGATGTTGAGAAACAAAAAGCTTTTGTTTTTCTGCGTAATAGAAAAGATACCCCCTAGAGTTCTTACGGTATCCCACAAACTTACACAGTACTGAGCGTGTCTCGAGCTTGTCCGCATGCTGCTTTTTTACAAAAGCTAGGCATCCCCATTTCTTATGGTACTTAAGGCAGGGTTTCTTCCCACTCCACATCTGATATGGTGTGGTAGGCACTGACTTAGTAGGAACCTTATTCAAAAGATATACAGCTGATTCTAGTGCATAACCCCAGAAGGATCGCGGAAACTCAGCCTTACTCATCATGGAACGAACCATATCCAATAGGGTTCGATTCCTCCTTTCCGATACACCGTTGTGTTGTGGTGTGTATGAAGGAGTAAGCTGAGAGAGAATTTCATTCTCTTTTAAGTAGTCCAGGAACTCGGCACTTAAGTATTCACCACCTCGATCAGATCTCAGTGTCTTGATATTTTAGCATGTTTGTTTTTCTACTTCATTCTTGTATTCCCGGAATCTCTCAAAAGCCTCGGATTTATGCTTCATCAAGAAGACATATCCATACCTGGAGAAATCATACGTAAAAGTAATGAAATAGGAATAACCACTTCGTGCATGTGTAGACATTGGACCACACGCATCGCTGTGTATGAGTCCCAAGAGCTCGCTCGCTCTTACTCCGTATTCAATGAACAGAGTCTTTGTCATCTTTCCCAAGAGATAAGATTGACAAGTTGTATAAGACTGATATTCGAGCGGATCCAAATATCCCTCTCTATGTAGCTTCGTTAACCGTGTTTCATTGATGTAACTCAGTCTACAATGTAATAAGAAAGCCTGATTTAATTCCGGAGACTTTCTTTTAAGCGTGTTCTGGACACTGAAAACCTGAGCTTGATTTAATACGTATATACTGTTATCTAATGTACCTGACCCAATCAAAGCTTGATTTAGGTGGATGTGGACCACATCGCTTACAAATGTAAAATCACATCCTTCCTTAGAAAGTAAGGATACAGAAATGATGTTACAAGCTAGACTAGGTACATACAAAAAGTTACGTAGAATCAATATCTGCCCACTTGTCAATCCAAGGTGATATTCCTCTACGGATTCAGCGTCCACGCTCATTCCGTTAGCAACCCTGAGAGTCATATCACCTAACCTGATAACTCTACGGTTTCTCAAAGTATGTAATGAATTACAGATATGAGATCCCGATCCAGTATCTAGTACCAAGGAAGTAGAGTTAAGTGACATACAGTTTTCTATTACAAACACATCCGAAGTCGAAACCACAACATACTTCAGATCCTGGATTCTGGCTTTCAAAGCCCTGTAATCTCTCTGCCAATGCTCTTTCCCGTGACAATAGGAATATCTTTCATTCCTTACTGTTAGCCCAGAAACTTTTTGTAGGGTTCATAGGCACACTAAGGAGGTCTCACAAGCCATCAACCATGGCAATTCCAAAAATACGGTGCCGAGAAACCCTAGACAACGGATCGTTAGCTAGATGTCTAGGCGAAAATGCAAACTAGTTAACACTTAACTAAGGGAATACGGAAATACAACCTTTGTAGATCCAGTTCTCCACCTCCACAGCTCCGCAACGAAGTATCCTCGCTGTCCAAATGAGTTCCCGGGCTCTAGCGTCGGCTTCGTCGGAGAATGGGCGAGCTAGGTCGTCGATGTCCATGCCGAAGATGATCTACGTCGAGGCATCGCTAAATCAAGCTCCGACTTCACCAAGTCAAGAAACTTGTGAAGAAAACACACTCTACTACTTGGCAAGAGGTAGAGGATGAAGAAATAGGAAGTGGGTAGACTTTAGATTTGGATTTCTCACACTTATGCTCAATTCACCATTGATGAAGTAAGCTTTCATCTTCAAGAAGAAGAAGAAGAAGAAGATGATGATAATTATTATGATAAGAATAAAATAAAATAGAAAAGAAAATCAATTCTTATCATAAGCAAACCATGGTTAGGTGTAGAGATTAAACCAAGGTTAGTTGGAATGGTTAGGGTTAAGGATGAGATAAGAATGGTTGACTAAAGTCAATGCTTCATGAAGGTTCAAAGAATAAAACAAAACTAGCAACCATTCTTCTCATTATCATTTCCATAATAAATAAATAAATAAATAGATATGAAAATGTAAACCCTAATCATTTAAATAACCATGGTTCAATCTTTACACAAACTCAAGCAAACATGTATCATCAAACATGATACAATCAAGTGCACAAAAAGTATATCACATATACAATGTGCACATCCGAGTGAGAAAATCCATCTTAAGTAAACCGATACTAGTTAATGCAAAGTAATATATCAAATATATAATTATGCATTAAATCATTAAATCAACACTTGATTCAATGATCCGGTCATGTCGCACAAAACCGACAGGTATCATTAGTAACAACTTATCGAATCAACACTTGATCCGATAACCCGGCTATATCGCATATAACCGATCAATGTCACATTGCGAGAATCGAATACAGTATCACATACTGGTATCATTCTCGGTCCCGCACATATCTCATATGCGCTCCTATTTCGTTTCGCTTGAGCCAGGAAACCTCTGTGTAGGACTCTAAAGACTCGTCAATACGCCGGCAGCGGATGATGATCATATCAAACATCCACAAGCCGCAAGCGGTCTGCTAAACGTAACGGCCACCCGGGTATTGAGCGATCTGAAGATCGACGAGCAAGCCCGCTCACACTCCAGTGAATCCAACCAGTAACACTACCGTACAGTCCGGTCTGATCGTCTGATATGTCGCATATCTCGCCTAGGGGTGGTAAACGTCAGACCCCAATAGCTCGATAAGTCGTGTCGATATGAGGTCTATAACTGTTCGAGAAACTACTGGTAACACTTACCAGTAAATCTCAGCAACCCTGGCTAGGGATTTCCTGTTATAGCCAATCGAACACAGCACAACATCAACTCCCTATACCGGGAGAGACGAATCCCCTCCTATCGCTCATTGCCTCCATGTGACTCGGGACTGTACCCAAAAACCACCGTTTTGCACGCCCTCTTGGACGTGGTAAGATGGAAATCAAAGCACAGTGGGAACCACACAAGACTCTATGACGATCTCGGGTCAACAGACTACTCTGTACCAGTGTCACCAGAGAACTGCCATCTGACGTGAGATATAATACCATCTGGGAGTTCTCGGCGAGTCCGTCCAGTGTACCCAGTCTCTACTGAGCACCCGTATATCATCTCTGATGTCAAACACCGATGGATATGGGATCATCCATCGCCCATCTGTATGGGTCGAGAAGGTATACGCTAGTCTACTCTGGTATATCGATGCCCCGTCTCGATACACCCACGACTAGGGACTTTGAAGGATGTACTTATGGACTACCATGTCCCCACTAGTATGATCCGCATCATAGTCCAGGTGGTCAAGTACAGATCCTAAGGGCTTTACCAACATGTAACAGAGAGACAATCAGTGTACACGTTAAGGTAAAGAGCAACCAGATAGCATACTATCATGTCGAGCAAGAAAGTCCTCCCTATATATGTCCAAGCATCCACTACAATATACATCCTATGTATAGTAATGGCCTCTAGGGCATACATATAACTAACAATCTCCCACTTGCACTAGGGCCATCTGATAGCAGTGGTTGTAGTATCTCATACTCAACCATCCCATAAAAATCTCTCTCTGGGAACAGGCCTTTGTGAGTGGATCCGCTGTGTTGTCCTCTGAGTCTACTCTCCTAACCTCGATCTCCCTGGAGATCAACCATCTCCATGATCAAGTGATACTGTCTTAGAATATGTCTGGATCACTGATGGGACCGGCGTTCCTTGGCATAAGCCACAACTCCATTGTCACACAATGGGAGGAACAAAGTTCATCTTATGAACTAATATACACCCAGACAGCCTCTTTGGTAGCATCTTAAGTAGCGATGTATCCTGCCTTTATCGTCTAGTATGTCACGGTATCTTGTTTGGAACTCTTCCAACATACCGTCCCTTTACTGAGGGTAAAGACAATGCCTGTGACAGACATTCAGTCGTCTTTATCACCCTGGAACACTTCCAGTGATTTTCCCCAGGATCATTTGATACCATCTCACTACAACTAGTGAGAATCCTAACATCCATTTAGATCTATCTCATAGATCCAAAATCCAGGATTTAGGAGGTATCACTTTGATCCTATATGGAGAATCATCGTGATAAACGGAGATTGATCGAGCGTAGCATAGGAAACTCCTTCCCTATCAAGAGTATGTCATCCACGTACTCTACATGGATCGTCACCATACTCCCTACTACCTTTTTGTATATACTAGGTTCATCTACCATTTTGATGATGTCAAACTCTTTGACCGCTTCATCAAAACAGATGTTCCAACTCCGCAATGCCTGCTTTATCCTATAAAACATCTTGCACACGTTTCCGCTGCTCCCACTGTCTACGAAGCCCTCTGGCTGTGTATTTATAGACGTTCTCTTCCAAATCATCATTTAGAAAAGCAGTCAAGACACCCAACCGCCAGATATCGTAGTCATGGTATGTAGCCGTGGCAAGTAGGATCTGGATGGACTTAAGCATAGTCACTTGAAAAGGTTTCATCATAATCCACGCCTGGTCGATGATGAAAAGCTTTAACAAGTCTAGTTTTGAAAGTCTCAACTTTTTCATCTACACCAAGTAATCTTCTCAAGATTTACTTGCTCCTGATGGGGATTTAACCCTTCAGATATAGCAACCAAAGTCCATACTTTGTTGGTGTATAAGGATTCCATCTCAGATCAATAAACATCCAGCCATTCTTACAGAGTCTTACTCTCGATGGCCAGCTCGAAGCTAGTTGGGTCATCATCTCATGATGCAATCCTCGCTCCCACTGTCATAGAGAAACAGAAGTATCTCTCAGGTGGGTGAGGAACCCTACTAGATCGGCGGAGAGGCTGAGGTTCGTTGGTAACTATTGAATCCTTTGGTTTTATCAAATCATCAGCTGCAGTTTGTGTAGTTGGAACCTTTCCAGTTGTACATTACAGGCCTTGCCTCGAGCTTGTCCGGATTTTGCTTTTAGACATAGGCCGGTCAACCCCAAATCTTAACTAACTTAAGATATGGGCTCTTCCCTTTCCATATCACATATGAAGTGGTAGGCAACTGATTTGATTCGAACCCTATTCAATAGGTATGCATCTTCTCAAGTGCATAACTCCCAAAAGGAAAAAGGTAACTCAGTAGTACTCATCATAGAGCACACCATATCATATAGGGTGTAATTGCTCCACCCCGATATACCATCGTGCTATGGTGTATTCGGAGGAGTAATGCTGAGAGAGAATCTCATTTTCCTTTAGAATGGTCCAGGAATTCCGTGCTCAAGTATTCTCCTCCTTGATCACATCAAAGGACATAATACTTTTACCCGTTTTGGTTCTCTACTTCTAACTTATATTCTGTGAATATCTCAAAAGGTTCGGACTTGTGTTTCAACAGGAACATATGTCTGAATCTAAAGAGATTATCAGAGAATGTAATGAAGTATAAAGAACCAGTCCTGGCATATGTAGACAGGGGACCTTACATACATCAACATGTATTATCCCAAGAGTTCACTAACTCTTTCTCTGTTCCCATTAAACAGAGCTATGGTCATCTTATCTTTGTGACATGACTGGCGAGTTTCACAAGATGTAAATTCAAACTGATTTAAATATGCATCTACATGTAACTTCAGCTAGTCGGGTCGCATTGATATGACCTAGTCTACAATACCACAAGAAGAATTCGTTCATTTCTGAACTCCTCCTCTTGTGTGTGTTCCATATACTAAGAACTGTAGTTTGATTTAGAACATCAACGCTTTTAGATAACGTGCCTGATACGATCAACTTTTGATATAGGAAATGTTCAAAACATTATCCAACAATACAAAATTTTATCATTTCTTTACTGATAAAGAGACTGATATGATTTTGTATATCAGGTTCGGTATCTAATAACATTCGTTCAGAATCAATGTATTTGTAATACAGGGTGACAGTGACCAACAGACTTGGCTGCAACACTTGCCCCGTTTTCTGCCTCATGAAACTTATCACCCGTTCTCAGTTCTCTACCTTTCTGTAGCCCTATGTAACATATTACATATCTGGGATCCTGATCTGGTATCACATACCCAGGACGTAAAGGATACTGAGAAACAGTTCTCTGTAATGAACACACCCGAAGATGATGCATCAGCATGCACTCTCTTCGTTTGGGCGGCACGGGAATTCTGGTATTCCCCAATTTCCTGCTCTGTCTTATAACTATTATAAGTTGGAGCGGGACCAACGTTCTCCAGCTCAGTATAATAAGCGGGTTCTGTCAATATTCCGTATTATTATCTTGATTAAGGCGTGATATGGTCGCTACCAGGAGAGAGAGAGAAGAAAACACTCAGCGTGCGCTCTGTCAAGAATAGATTGGTTTTTATTTTATCTAATCAGGATGGCTCCCACTGCTTTTTATCAAATCTTCCTTCAAACCCTAAAAGGAAAGACTAGCCAGGATTAATTACACACTACAAGTTCGCCAATCTTTCAACCAGGCCAGTGTCGGTACTTTAAGGGAGGTCCCCCGTGCTTTCGCATGAACCTAATTAATGTAAACCTCATTTTCCCAGAGGCGTAACCCCATTGACACCTTTCTAGACACCTACTTGATCGGCTAATTATAATGTATAAAACTCTTCCAGGAGTAACACTTACTCGCAGCGGGTATCGGGATCCAACTATCTCATAGAAGGTATGCAATCTCATTGCAAATTTCAACACTTGAAATTCCCGATAATATTTTGCCCCGAACGATCTATGACCTTGACAAGGTCAACAAACCATAGACCGCAAGTCAAGTTCAACCCGTCATTTCTTGATTGAATCAAACCCACCCACACGACCCTTGACAAGGTCAACAAGGCCGCACGACTACCTTAACCCAATCTGCATCATATGCATAAGCAGATAAATACTGGTTAGCTACCGCACACTGCGCCTTGACAAGGTCAACAAACGCAGCACGAATACTAAACATGATTTATCTGAAATGACGGAGGGCTACGACAGGTTTTTCTGAAAACCTATTGCGTAATGAACTTGATATCGTTGTAGAATCAAATGATTTTAAAATTGAGTGTTTTTGAGGCTTTTCCAGTTTTGCTAAAGGAGTCACTCCCGGTGAAGGGATCGTCGGTCCTTTCCTCGTCGAATGAGGTGCGGGATATATCATATATATCACTGTGCAAAGCAAAAACACTTAAAAGCAATCAAAAGACAAACTGAGTGTGTAGCATCTGCCAGTTATTGCTAAAGGAGTCACTCCCGGTGAAGGGATTTCGGTCCTTTCCTCATCGAATAAGGTGCAGGATATATCACATATACCGCTGTGCAAAGCAAGAACTGTAGCTACCTGTTTTATTCGATTCTACAACATCTTTAGGTTTCTTTTATTTCATTAATCACATTAATGAAGTCCCATCATTTAAGTACCTAAACATCACAGATAAATACGACGTACACTTATGCCATCCGCATTCGCCTCGATGTCCCCTCGTGCACCGTTAGGTTAGGTAACTAACGGCAGAGCGGGGCAGGGCTAGCGCGGGTGTAAAACATAAGTAACATCTATATAATATATCATATATACTGTATACTGTATCTATCACAGAACATCACATGATCACATCACAGATATCGCAGCAGAAGAATCATATGAAATATTGGATATACTAGGACGTCCGTGTTTTCAATACGAGCCAGTATAAAACACGGATTCCACGGTCGTGATGAATAGCCAAACCCACACCCCTAGACCCCTACGAGAGCGGCAAGCAACCCTACCAATTCTGGAGTTAGGAGACCCGGACTCGACTCCTCGAGTTGGTCTCCCACTGGACTCCAGAACCCGGTTACTTGTGCCCTCCTCCTTGGGTCTATCCTAGTGCGGAAAAGTAAATAATATACAACGGGTGACAACTTCCGCAACCTGGAAGCGCCCCAATAAAAGAATATTACATACAAGTTTTTACATGAATGAAAATGAAAAACACTCATCTCACATAAAAACCCCCGGCTATTCGTACATGACGATCCAATATAACATATCCAGCAACACATAACATCACATGTCATCAACGTAAGTAAATATGCGCATCCCAATTGTCGTTGACATATAGCAACGAAACCGGCGATATCACATATTACACTTACGGTCACAGAAAAGAAAGTGTAAAACTACAACAGTTGGAATCCGCAACCACCTCAGACATCGCATGCCTGACCAAATGAATTCCTTAGACATCACATGCCTAACAATTATAAACCCCGCATTTCAGTCTCCAAATCGAAAACACTTTTCAATATAAAGTCGGGCAATTCAACAAGATTCCCGACATCCTGATCGAATGCTCGTCGCAAACTTCAGTAGACGGCCGCACCCCTCGACGCCGTCGACGAAGTGCACCAAGGCGGAACACCGCTATCGCGAGCACCCGAACGGATGCTTTCGGCGACGGGGTTCTCCTACAGTCACTTGGTCGGGGCTATGGAGTGAGGCTGTCTATTAAGTTTACCCGGCGAGTATCCGCGTACGCTACGTGATTGCGACGGACTTTTGATCACATCAAAATTCCGTGGCAACAGATCAAGTGAGACTAAACTGCTATGTTTATAATATTCATTTAGTTATCTCATAACCCTTGTGAATTCCAATTATTGTATCACATTCCAGATAAACAGAAAATGTTAAACTTTTCGATCGAACAGTCAAACACCCAAGTTTTCCCGATACAGCTCAACACATGAAATAAGTCTAACAACATTCAGTTCGTGCCTCAGTACCAACGGTCCAGTCGTAGAAGGGTCAAGCCAACGCCTCACATGTGGCACGCCGTACCCCCCCAAACCCGAAGGTTCAAAGGGCAGTTCAAGACGGTCACATAATCGAGTTAAGGTTTGTTGTCTTCTAGAGGGACCATCGCGTTACTTGCACTACTTAGAACGTCGTTAAACTACGGAAAAATCCAACACTTGGAAATTTCCCGACAGGGGAAAAATTGGGTATTTATATCCGGTCGAACTTTTTAACATATTCTAAAAATTATCCGGAAAGCCACACAGACAAAATTTGATACCCCGATCGAAACACCGAATCCCCAAAACAACTGCAGAAAAATCAACTCTTGAATAATATATTAAAATTATCCAGAAAACAGAAGAGTCAAATATAACAATTACTGTGCAAACAGGAGTCAACGATTCAATATCACGGCCGCGGAACCGCCGCGCCACGTGGGGTAAGGCTGCAGTTCCGCGGTGGGTTGACGGAGTTAGGTCTCCGTTTTGCACAGTAATTCATAGAAAATCCTGCTTAATTTTCTGCATATTTTTAATATGGAAAAATCCAGATTTTTAAAAATTGGACAGAGAGCATATTTGTGATCGGGTTTCGGGTTCGTTCGGACTTCAAACTCCGTCTGGACTTCGCCTAAGGCTCTAGCTAGGCTCTGATACCACTGTAGGGTTCATAGGCACACTAAGGAGGTCTCACAAGCCATCAACCATGGCAATTCCAAAAATACGGTGCCGAGAAACCCTAGACAACGGATCGTTAGCTAGATGTCTAGGCGAAAATGCAAACTAGTTAACACTTAACTAAGGGAATACGGAAATACAACCTTTGTAGATCCGGTTCTCCACCTCCATAGCTCCGCAACGAAGTATCCTCGCTGTCCAAATGAGTTCCCGGGCTCTAGCGTCGGCTTCGTCGGAGAATGGGCGAGCTAGGTCGTCGATGTCCATGCCGAAGATGATCTACGTCGAGGCATCGCTAAATCAAGCTCCGACTTCACCAAGTCAAGAAACTTGTGAAGAAAACACACTCTACTACTTGGCAAGAGGTAGAGGATGAAGAAATAGGAAGTGGGTAGACTTTAGATTTGGATTTCTCACACTTATGCTCAATTCACCATTGATGAAGTAAGCTTTCATCTTCAAGAAGAAGAAGAAGAAGAAGATGATGATAATTATTATGATAAGAATAAAATAAAATAGAAAAGAAAATCAATTCTTATCATAAGCAAACCATGGTTAGGTGTAGAGATTAAACCAAGGTTAGTTGGAATGGTTAGGGTTAAGGATGAGATAAGAATGGTTGACTAAAGTCAATACTTCATGAAGGTTCAAAGAATAAAACAAAACTAGCAACCATTCTTCTCATTATCATTTCCATAATAAATAAATAAATAAATAGATATGAAAATGTAAACCCTAATCATTTAAATAACCATGGTTCAATCTTTACACAAACTCAAGCAAACATGTATCATCAAATATGATACAATCAAGTGCACAAAAAGTATATCACATATACAATGTGCACATCCGAGTGAGAAAATCCATCTTAAGTAAACCGATACTAGTTAATGCAAAGTAATATATCAAATATATAATTATGCATTAAATCATTAAATCAACACTTGATTCAATGATCCGGTCATGTCGCACAAAACCGACAGGTATCATTAGTAACAACTTATCGAATCAACACTTGATCCGATAACCCGGCTATATCGCATATAACCGATCAATGTCACATCGCGAGAATCGAATACAGTATCACATACTGGTATCATTCTCGGTCCCGCACATATCTCATATGCGCTCCTATTTCGTTTCGCTTGAGCCAGGAAACCTCTGTGTAGGACTCTAAAGACTAGTCAATACGCCGGCAGCGGATGATGATCATATCAAACATCCACAAGCCGCAAGCGGTCTGCTAAACGTAACGGCCACCCGGGTATTGAGCGATCTGAAGATCGACGAGCAAGCCCGCTCACACTCCAGTGAATCCAACCAGTAACACTACCGTACAGTCCGGTCTGATCGTCTGATATGTCGCATATCTCGCCTAGGGGTGGTAAACGTCAGACTCCAATAGCTCGATAAGTCGTGTCGATATGAGGTCTATAACTGTTCGAGAAACTACTGGTAACACTTACCAGTAAATCTCAGCAACCCTGGCCAGGGATTTCCTGTTATAGGCAATCGAACACAGCACAACATCAACTCCCTATACCGGGAGAGACGAATCCCCTCCTATCGCTCATTGCCTCCATGTGACTCGGGACTGTACCCAAAAACCACCGTTTTGCACGCCCTCTTGGACGTGGTAAGATGGAAATCAAAGCACAGTGGGAACCACACAAGACTCTATGACGATCTCGGGTCAACAGACTACTCTGTACCAGTGTCACCAGAGAACTGCCATCTGACGTGAGGTATAATACCATCTGGGAGTTCTCGGCGAGTCCGTCCAGTGTACCCAGTCTCTACTGAGCACCCGTATATCATCTCTGATGTCAAACACCGATGGATATGGGATCATCCATCGCCCATCTGTATGGGTCGAGAAGGTATACGCTAGTCTACTCTGGTATATCGATGCCCCGTCTCGATACACCCACGACTAGGGACTTTGAAGGATGTACTTATGGACTACCATGTCCCCACTAGTATGATCCGCATCATTATCCAGGTAGTCAAGTACAGATCCTAAGGGCTTTACCAACATGTAACAGAGAGACAATCAGTGTACACGTTAAGGTAAAGAGCAACCAGATAGCATACTATCATGTCGAGCAAGAAAGTCCTCCCTATATATGTCCAAGCATCCACTACAATATACATCCTATGTATAGTAATGGCCTCTAGGGCATACATATAACTAACACTTTTGCCCTTCCCTGTCCTTCTATCTTACTGACACCGCATATCGGCTTTGTGGAGGTCTTCTTCTTCTCACCCTCTGCTTTCGCTTTGGATGCAGAAGAGGAAGATTCCCCAATAAGCTGAGTGGGTGCCACTATGGTTTCCTTCAGGGTGCTCTCAACTGGAAGTATAACTTTCTTCCCCTGGGCAAAAGTAGTTGGTAGGGACTGTAAAAATAAGTCAGCATATGACCCTTTTCCCAACGTGGTCTCCAGGTCCGTGAGCTCATCAATATAGCTAGTCATCGTAAAGACATTATCCCCTACAGATGACCCGACAGTCAATCTCGCTTGAAGCAATTCTTTCGAGGTCTTATATCTTGCGATACGAGATTGCTTTTCATATAAATCTTTGTTATGGAGGAAGATGGAAACTAAGTCCATCTTCTCGTGCTGCCGCTGATTTACACCATCTACTGAGGCCAACAGGAGGCACTTGGCATTCGCATTATCTTTTTCCGATATCTTACGGATATCAATATCCGCGACGGTGAAAACTGGACCTGAGACGGCGGGGGCTTGAGTAGTAAAGGGGTGTCCCAGCTTGTCATAGGTAATGGACATCTGGACAGACCTTTGCCAGTCATTATAGTCACATTCAGTCATTTTATTATCTAGATGTAACATAGTCTTGGTCACTTGGTCGCTGCAATTAAGAGAGAGAGAAGAAAACACTTAGCATGATACTCTTGCAAGTTTAAATTGGTTTTTAATTTATCTAAACAGGATGGCTCCCGCTGTTTCTCGAATCCTTTCTCAAACCAAGAAAGAAGAATTAGTCAGGGTTGATCTCACCGTACAATTCTTCCTTAACCGTCTGGCCAGGCTGGTGTCGGTACTTCGAGAGAGGTTTTACGACGCTTTCGCGAAGTTCCTTAATTAAATAACCTCTTTTTCCTGGAGGCGTTGCCCCGCTAACACTGTTCTAGACACTTACTTGGTTTATAGCATTGATCGTTAAGTGAAAATTCTCCCGAGGAGTAGTGGATACTCACAGTAGGATCGGGACCCAAATATCATTGTGTGATAATGCTAAAGGAATCCTAACATTATCAAACTCCAGATGGTATGTAACACTAGCAAGTTTCAGTTTCTTTAGAAACTCCCGATGTGGATTTTTGCCCCATGCTCTTATGACCTTGACGAAGGTTAACAAATCAAAAGTCACATGTCAAGTTCTACCCATCATTGTCCAGGTTAATTTGAACACACCCGTATATACCCTTAACGAAGGTCAACAAGGTAATATGACTGTCCCAAACCAACGCATCTATCTATGCTACATATGAACACCCAGCAGCTACCAATCACTATGCCTTGACGAAGGTCAACAAATATAGCTTGAATACTATTGAATATTCATATGAAATGACGGAGGGCTACTGATGGTTTTGGCAAAACCGTGAACGTAGTGAACTTGATATAATCGAAGGAACCTGATAGCTTTTAAAAGGAGTGGTTTAAGCTCCGCATTTAAAAGTCTGCTGTTTTAAAATAACCGAGCGGTTTTAAAATTTGTTCCAACGATTCAGCTTTGGTTTGTTTGCTTTGCATTAATTTAATGCAGTCCCATCAATTAACCTACCATTGTAGAAAACAACGAAAATACAACGTATACTTATACCATCCGTATTCGCCACTGGACCCCGTCATCACCCGTTAGGTTACTTAACTAACGGCAGAGCGGAGGCTGGACTAGCGCGGATGCAAAACATAAGCAACGTCTATTATATAATACATATATAATAATATCCATTGGTCAAACGCAATGATAGGCATTCCAGATCACAGATGAACACATTGGATATACTAGACCCCTACGAGTGCGGCAAACTACTCGCCAAATACCCGAAGTGAAGCAACCTCTCTCAACAAAATGAGTAGGCCACTCGACACTTCAAAGTACCCGGTAATTTGTGCACCCCATCTTGGGTCTATCCTAGGAGCAAAAACAGTAAAAGAAATAATAAAACGACGGCTACAACCTCAACCCGGATGTGCCCCGCAAAAATAATATTACATCACTTTACAAATTTTATATCGAATGAAAGAATGAAAACCTTCATCTCACATCCCCGGCTATCCATTCACGACGATCCAACAAGTTCATATACACAAACCATCACAACAACATCACAGATATGTGCAACCCCGACTAATCGACGTATAGCAATTAGTCGACATTTCCAAACACATATATACATCACAAAGCTTGCAAAGTAACTAAGACATTAGAATTCTGCACACAATTAGCAAACTTAACCAATTTTCCAAGACTTGAAAATCCAGTGAGCTAAAGTTCCAAAACTGATAGTTTTGAGCCAATCCGGGAGTCGAAACGTACTCGAAACCCGCCCGAATCTTCGCGGAGGTGAAGACACGGGAATTACTGTCGAATGGGGGGCCTCAGGGGGAGTACCCACCCCTGGGGCCACCACGAGGTGGCCCCAAAGGGAGACAGACCCGAGAGCACCAATTCCTGGTGCTCTCGGGTCACCAGCCCCCAAGGCCACCAAGTGGTGGTCTTAGGGGGTGGTCCCGGCAGTTGGTCCCCTCGGGGTGTCCCTGAGGTACGCACTCTTCACCCCGCGGCTTCTCGGTTCAAACCGTGAGCCTGCGGGGGTATGCAAACAACTCAAAACCTCACTTTTGAAAACTGTATTTGTCGACAGTTTTTGCGCGACAAAAACGACGGAATTCTAATATCGCTACAAGCTATCTAAGGTTTATGAAGGGCTCTGATACCACTGTAAGTCAATTTCGCGCACCCCACATGTTCGCGGCGAGGTGGAATTTGCAAAAAATGATTTTTACGGGCTTCGCAACACCGACTAGAACCAAGGATCGTCCATAAACCCTAGCTAGCAAACTACATGAGGTTTAACTACTCGAAAAGAATGTTATACCTCATGATACAAGTCCTTTAGGTCTTCTCGCTGTCCTATTCATTGTCGTAGGCTCTAAGGATCGATCAGGATCATAGCTTCTTCGACGGCCTCCTCGAGTCAAAGACGATCCACCCGAGAGTCTATAGTCCGAGCTCCACCTCAAAACCGAGGTAAGTAGGGCAACAGGCTTGCTAAACTTGATGGCCTAGGTGATACAGAGTATGAAGATGGATTTATTTGTCTCTTAAAACTCTAGGATTCTCAACACATGAGAGATTTTAGGGTTTTGATGTGAAGAAGAAAAAGAGAGCTAGTTTGAGGAAAGAGAAATGATTTTTGATAACGATAATGATAAAATGAGATAGTTACCTTGACTTGACTAGAAGCATGGCATGAAAAATATCTCATCCAAAATATCTAGTGCCACAAAATATCTCATAAGAAATATTTAGTCAAATAGTCAAACCAAGTCAAGTGGTCAAACCAAGTCAAATGGTCAAACAAAGTCAAGTAGTCAAAACAAGTAGCCATGCCTCAATTATCATTTACAAAAATAACAAATACTTTTCTCCACCTCATAATTGTTTTAATCAAGTAAATGGTCAAAACTCTAATGAGGTGTCTCCTTCTATGTCCCTATCATCCGTATATACATACCCGCATTCGTGTTCCGAGAAACACGAATATAAAGAGACGAAACTGATCCATCAATATAATATTAGGATCCGGTTTAAAGCAAAGCCCACCGGTATTATCCGCCCGAACATCATACGCGCACAAGTGCACGTAAGTGATCGAAGCCCTGCCGTAAAACCATACGGCCTCTACACCTTTTGCCCGGTGCAGGGAAACTCTCTATGTCGGACTCTAAAGACTCAGCACTACGCTGGCAATGGGTTTAACCACAGGCCGCAAGCGGTACTAGCTGCACGTAACGGTCTCCAGGTAGATGTCGATAAGAAGGCCGATGAGGAAAACCCATCCGAACTCCTATTGAGCCCGAATATGACAATCTCTGTACAGTCCGGTCTGCTCGTCTAAGAGTATCACATATCGGGCCTAGGGGCGGTAATCGTCAGACCCCTAATAGCGCAATAAGTCATGTCGGAGTATAGCCCAAAACACCCTAAGAAACTACTGAAATACCTACCAGTAAATCTCGCTTGCCCTGGCCAGGGACTTTGTGTAATGGCTCTCCGAACACAGCACGATATCAACCCCCAATACCGGGAGAGACGAATCCTATCTAACCGCCACTGCCTCCAAGTGCTTTGGGACTGCACCCAACTACTACCTGTTTGCAAGACTCCTTTGAGCCGTGGTAGAGTAGTAATCAAAGTACAATGGGAACACACTCGAGGCGAAGTAGCAGTGTCAAGTCGACGGACTAAACTATACTCATGTCACCTAGGAACTGCTACCCGACGATAGGGATAATACCAACTAACAGTTCCCGATGAGTCCTGTCCAGTGTACTCGTAATCTAACAAGCACCTGCATACTATCTCCAGTACGACGTACTAATGGCTGTGGGACAGACCATCCCCCCTGTTGGGATAAGAAGCGTATACACTAGCCTACTCCGGAGTATTGATGCCCCGTCTCGATAATCCTACGACTAGGAACCTGTATAAGGATGTGCTTGTAGATTACCCAGCCCCCACTAGTGTGACTGCCATCACAACGCTGGTAATCAAGCAAAGATCCTAAGGGCTCTACTAATATGTATAAGCGATATGCTAAAAGAAACACATGCACATATTGAAATAGAAACAAACCAAGTAGCATACTACAATTTTGAGAAAAACTGTCAATACAACTGTGAATATCCCAAGCTTCCATTAAGTAATATACAAACCAGTATGACACAATAATGGCCTCTAGGGCATATACACTAACAGTTCGCACCCGTCTCGTATGTCGAGAAGAATAGTCTGCACGTTTGTCGCTTCCATGTCAGTGACCGAGGCAAGTGAAATCCCTCACTTGTTTATCATGCTATTTTTAACGTGAGCAGAAGCAATTTTATAATAATTAGATATATATAACTATATTTAGATCGTAACTGCCATTGAAATTGCATAGTGAACCATAGTGTTGTTTTATTGATTGGGGCTTGATTATGACTTATTACCGTGTCAGTATTACGCAGAGGCTATATGGATAATATTTAAATTCAATTGGTTAAAGAAAACTAGTGTTTCGATCGTTTACTGAATGCTACCCTAAGTGTTCGATGTGAACTATAAACGATAACTGAATTAAATATGGCGGAAATCATGATATTTAGACCCTGATATTATTAACAAACACTATATGGAAATTTGGTGTCAAATCGATATCATTTTCCCACATAAAGTGACACCCTAGCGTCTATAACGAAACTCGCGTTTTACCGAACACTTGACATCGTTAAATTCATAATTAATTCCAGAAAAATCCAATCACAGCGTGTCTGGATTTGTTGTGAAGGGTACTGCATAATATTTAACACGATGTTCAACCTTACTATTAGATATATCCTGTGAACATCGAAATCAAAGAACTTACCTGACCTTGACTGCAGTCCAGAGCAAGAACTTACCCTTGACATGCATTTACATGCTGAAACCTTAATGTTTAATTGTGAAAGTGCACGGAGCCAATTACCACTGCATAGAAAATTGTTTTATCTTTCTAATGGTACTGGTTTCACTAAATTCCAGTATCATTTGGTATTTAAATCATATTTTAAACGGGTGATATGTACGGCAGATTTCTGTCATTTCAACTTGCACCCTTCATCAGTGATCTGATCATAAATTCTAAACCAAAATGACTATTGTTGATCCGTCTCCTGTGCTGTGAATTTAACCCATATCTCTACAATTAATTGAACTGTAGAGTCGCCTAATTATGCTCGCAACAGAGAGTAAAACATGTTACGAAACGGATTTCCAGTTCAGAAATTGGATTTCCAGCAGTAAACACTTAAGATGAAATGACCGTAATTCGCAAACCTGAAACCCGTTTGACTTGAAACAAATTTTAATGCTTAGATAAACAAGTATACTTCATACTCCTTTTATATTGTTTCGCCAAATTATGCACGTGTGATTTGATATGATTTTTCTAATCCAACCGACACCGGTAGCTCATATGTGTTAGCAGTGCATTTATTGTATTCCCATCATGTTGCATGACCGGTATACCCTTGTAAATAGTGTTCATTTTTATCGACATCTTAGTGACCGTGTTATATTACCAAGTCATAAATGTTAGCGATTGGATTGTGGCAAGTACGTTAGTGTAAAAACATGATTGGATAGTGAAAGTGACACGTACTTATACACAAACCAATTTGTTATTGCATTGTCGACGCCTATGGGGCATATATAAGTGTAACTATAACTGGTATGGGACGGGTATGGAAGAACTTATATTAGTTTCATAGGTAAGACATCGAACACGGTCCATTTATTTTGGATACCAGTCGAGACATACTTGATGGAGACCCGGTCTCCAGTTCTCGCGTAGGCTTGTCATGGAGCGACTAGTATTTGAATTCATGGTCGGTGTTTAATGTAGACCGTAGGGTGTGGGGTAGTTTGAGTGTGGGTTCGATCAACGGAATCTCAAGAGTCCCACTGCCGTCATATGTAGTGATTTCGGGAGTCGTATGGATGGTGTGTCTGATTATTAGCGAGCATAATTCGGTCCCATGGACCTACCCTTGGGTTAGGGATACTCCTGTGGTGGTTGACGTTCACACTTGGACTGGCGATTGCTTTTGTGACTTGGACATTGAGACTTAGAGACTGATTACTTTAGTGACATGGACATTGCATTGATTACTGATACGATACACTTGCTTATCGTTACATGTACCGGTTATTTTCATGCTCGCGTCATTGCTCTATACTTGCTGCTTTATTTTTATCATCATTGCACATATTACATATTCATATATATTGCTATTGTGTCGCTCTGACGACCTGAGTATGCATGCTCAAAGTGAGAAATGGACTTAGCTCGGATCAGGATTTGTTTTATCTCAAGAATACTGCGGACATCTAGATTAGCGACGCCAGCGCTATCTTTTCCTTGATTCTATCTGGTTAGTTTTACATCTGTTTTGATAGAATTAGTGACTGCATTTCTCATTATCTGTGCTATGATTACCGATTACTACGTAGTGCTAAAAGCCGAAGTGTGACTACGGCAGAATACTTTCCCGACTGTAGGAGCATGGCTGGCCTTGTCACCCCTCGTATTCCGTATTTTGGGAAGCGGGGTGTGACAATAATCAATATTCATGTTTGATAAAAATCAGATATGAATATAGATTCCATTCAGATTATCTGTATTCGTTTACATCCATAGTTGCAATCATAAAAAAATATTTCATTCAAAGTATTAAATGGTTTCTTTTAAATTAATTTTAACAAGTTTCTCTTTGACTTTATAGTTGGTGGAGTGTTTGCCCATGTTAGAATTTTTTATTTTTTCTATTTATAAACAACCGATTAAATTTGTTGTGCTTTGAGATTTTTGTTCATTTGGTGCATTCACGCATAATCATCATTATATAATATTAGCTCTTTGCACGTGCTATGCATGAGAATGTATTCTAATTCGGTAATGAATAACCATGTTACATATTCGTAGCATATTTGTATTATATAGCCTCTAAGTTAATACGCAACATATCATGTATCTCCTTTCGAACTTAAAATTTAATTACAACACTGCATAATATATGTAAGAAATCATAAATTTTGAAGGTTCAATTCTCCTATTTATTTATTATGAAAAGGTGTTCTTAAAAAATAATCCTTGAATCTTTGTTACTTTTAATATATAATTTAACAGAATGTAAATTAATAACATAGTTCTATAGTTTGCAAATCTTTTTTATTTATATATTTTTCAAAAATTTGTAAGTGTTTTAGATTTTATTCATGATTTTCAAATCTTAAAAATCTTTTAAATTTCCAGACTTAAAAAATTGGCAAGTGGTGGTAAATCTTTTTATATTTTTATTTTTGAATATCATAAATTAAAAATAAATCTTTTCGAATCTTCTTCGCTTTTATTTATTAAAATTTTCACATCCATTTCTTTTTTAAGATTTTGGATTTAAAAAATCTTTAAAGATTATTTATCTTTTTTCTTTATTTTCATGCTTAAGAAGTTAGCAATCAAGATTAGTTAGGGCAGGTAATTACTTTAGATTAGATACGACCGAGTAAAAAAAAATCAACTTGCATTTAAGAGTGTTAAATAATAAAACAAACTTTCATATCTTATAAATATCAAATATTTTTTTAGCTTTTTAACCTTTTGACTTAATTTTTTTTTATTGTATGTAATCTTTGTATATTTTTATTTTTCGGCATATTAAAAATTCAAAATTTTAATTGGCACAGGGATTTGATTTAGTTAGAATAGAGGGACAGAGATTGAGATTTTAAAAGGTGATTTTGGTTAGGATAATAATAGATTTTTAAATGGGGATTTGAGGGAGATAGCAAACTACATTTTTAGTTATGATCGAGAATTATTTAAGATATGACGGACAAAAAAAAATTATCAATTTGCTTTTAAGAGTGTTATTATTATTATAGAAAGATAGATTAACATTTTGTTTAGCTAATTTAAGAGAAAAGATTCCAAGCTTCAAGCCTTTTCTCTTTTCTTCTTGTATGGAAAATTACACTCCATCCCTTATGTTCAAGGAAATTTGCATTTAGTCCCTTCCAAATTTTTCCACACAAAGCCGTTTTTCGTTTTCTTGCGAGAAATTAATCTTCCGCCTCCTATATTTTAAGTTCATATGCATTTGGCCATTTTAAATTTATCTTCAGATACATGCAATATGTTTTCAGATGAATTATCTAGCTATATTTATTTTCATACAAGTTATCGCTGTTCAATCTAGATTATAACACAACATCTATGTGTAAGTCCACGTTGCGACCCCCGGTTCTTACGGGGAGGCGGAAACGGTATAAAAATCAAATTTTGGCGCATGGGGCAACATGGACTAAACAAAGTCGGGATCTTTTCTAAACTAAACTAGCTAACATGCAAAGGAGAGTTAGGATAGATGGTTATACCTAAACTTGAACTCCTTCTTCTTCAAACTTTTGTAGAGGTTGATGGTTCTTTCCTCGTCGCCTTCTTCCGTCGAAGATGGATCCACCTGTGGGTTCAACCTTCGGGCTCTTTCTCGAACTTGGAGAGAACTAGAATCTCCGGCTTGCTAATCCTTTGATCCTAGAGTGAGTAGAGAGTGTCTAAGGGGTGCTTTTGTTTTAAGGAGAGGGATTCTCAACACATGAGAAGGGTTCTCCTTTTGCTAGAGGAAGAAGAAGATGAAGTGAGGAGAGAGAATGATTATGATAGAATGAGCTATCTTTTTCTTTTTGCAACCATATCAAAAAGAAAAAGAATTATCTTAATAATAACAATTCAAAATGAGAATAGTTGATGGTAGTTTTGGAATGACCACTATCATGCTTCATTAAATGAATGTAAGCATGAATCAAGGAGTATCTTTCAAAGCATGATGGTGGTCAACATTCAACCATGGTCAACAAGTCAACCATGGTCAACAAGTCAACAAAACCTACCATAACATAATTTCATTTAATTACTATTATTAATAGATATCTCACTAATTCATTAGGGTTTGGAAAATGACGACTGTCAACTGTGCAAACGCACCCGTTCCGAAACCCTAATGAAAAACCTCATCCTCCGCCTCAAGCAACCGTGCATACACACTGCATTCTCGTTCCGAGGAACAAGAATACCGAGATATAAAAGCAACCCCAAAACATATACCAGTATCTGGCTCAAACCAGAGCCTGCCAGTATAATCCGTCCGGACTCCAAAACATGCACAAGTGCGCGGATGAGAACGAACCCTGTCGCAAAACCATGCGAACTCTACTCTGTTTTGCCCAGAGGCGAATACCCTCTGTGTGGGACTCTAAAGACTCGACACTACGCTGGCAGTGGGTTTAACCACAGACCGCAAGCGGCACTAGCTGTGCGTAACGGTCCCCAGGTAGATGCCGATAAGAAGGCTGACGAGGTGAACCCCATCTGAACTCCTACTGAGTCTGAATGTGACATTCTCCGTACAGTCCGGTCTGTTCGTCTGATACATCGCATGTCGGGCCTAGGGGGCAGTAAAACGTCAGTCCCCCAATAGCGGTACAAATCGTGTCGGAGTGAAGCCCAAAATACCCTGAGATAACACTGGAAGCCTACCAGTATATCTCGCTTGCCCTGGCCAGGGACAACTTGTGTAATGGCTCTCCTAGACACAGCGCGATGTCAACCCCCAATACCGGGAGAGACGAATCCCGTCTAACCGGCATTGCCTCCAAGTGCTTCGGGACTGCACCCAACTACCACCTGTTTGCACGACTCCTTTGAGCCGTGGTAGGGTAGTAGTCAAAGTACAGTGGGAACACACTCGAGGCGAAGTGTCAGTGTCAAGTCAGCGGACTAAGCTGTACTCATGTCACCTGGGAACTGATAACTGACGATAGGTATAATACCAACCTGTCAGTTCCCGACGAGTCCTGTCCAGTGTACTCGTAACCTAACGAGCACCCGTATACTATCTCCAGTACGACGTACTGATGGCTGTGGGACAGACCATCTCCCACACTGGGATGAGAAGCGCATACGCTAGTCTACTCCGGAGTATCGATGCCCTGTCTCGATAGTCCTGCGACTAGGGACCTGTATAAGGATGTGCTTATAGATTACCCAGCCCCCACTAGTGTGACTGCCATCACAACGCTGGTAATCAAGCAAAGATCCTAAGGGCTCCACTAATGCGTATAAGTGATATACTGAAATAAACACAAGTACACATTGAAGTAGAAACAAACCAAGTAGCATACTACTATATTGAGCAAGATTGTTTATACAAGGTGAATATCCCAAGCCTCCATCAAGTAATATACAAACTAGTATGATACAGTAATGGCCTCTAGGGTATATACACTAACAATCTCCCACTTGCACTAAGGCCATGTACTGGCGTATCGAAGACCTATCATCTCGATCAGCCGCTCGAACTGAGTCTGGGGTAGGGCCTTGGTGAATGGATCTGCAGTGTTTTCTTCTGAAGCAACCATCCGAACCTCGATCTCCTTGCGATCTACGATCTCCCTGATCAGGTGATACCGCCTCAAGATGTGCCTGGATCTCTGATGGGACCTGGGTTCCTTCGCTAAAGCTATAGCCCCGTTGTTGTCGCAATACAGAGGTATTGGGTCAACAATGGACGGAACCACCTGAAGTTCTTTTAAGAACTTCCTCATCCAGACAGCTTCTTTTGCGGCATCAGATGCAGCGATATATTCCGCTTCCATAGTCGAGTCTGCAACGGTTTCCTGTTTGGAACTCTTCCAACACACCGCCCCTCCGTTGAGGGTAAAGACAAAACCCGACATGGACTTGGAATCATCCTTGTCACTCTGGAAGCTGGAGTCAGCAAAGGCCTCGATCTGGAGGTCTTTTCCGCCATACACCAAGAATATCTCCTTAGTCCTTCTCAGGTACTTGAGAATGTTCTTTACTGCTATCCAGTGTTTCTCCCCAGGGTTTGACTGATACCTGCTTACCACACTCAGTGCATAAGCTACATCCGGTCTGGTACACAACATCGCATACATTATAGAGCCTACCGCAGAAGCGTAGGGTATAATAGACATGCGATCCCTCTCCAAATCAGTCTTGGGAGACATCTCTTTAGAGAGGGTGATCCCGTGACAAGCCGGTAGGTTACCGCGCTTGGAATCTTCCATACTGAATCTTTTCAGTATGGTGTCGATGTACCTGGACTGTGAAAGTCCTAATATCCTCTTGGATCCATCACGATGGATCCGGATCCCCAGGATGTAAGAGGCATCACCCAGGTCTTTCATGGAGAACCTGTGTGACAAGAAACCCTTGACAGATTGTAGCATAGGAATGTCATTTCCTATTAAGAGAATGTCATCCACGTATAAAACAAGGAATACTATAGTTCTCGCTACAAATCTACTATAGATGCATGGTTCATCTGGATTTTTGATAAAGTCAAATTCCTTGACCGTCTCATCAAAACAGATGTTCCAACTCCGCGATGCCTGCTTTAGTCCATAGATGGACTTAAGCAACTTGCACACCTTTCCGCTGCTCCCACTCTGAATGAAACCCTCTGGCTGATCCATATAGACACACTCCTCTAAATTTCCATTTAGAAAAGCGGTTTTTACGTCCATCTGCCAAATCTCATAATCGTGGAAGGCAGCAATGGCAAGAAGGATCCGAATGGATTTCAGCATAGCCACTGGAGAAAAGGTTTCGTCATAGTCCAAGCCAGGTCTTTGACGGAAACCCTTTGCTACAAGTCTAGCTTTATAGGTCTCAACCTGTCCATCTACACCAATCTTCCTTTTGAAGATCCACTTGCATCCTACGGGTTTTACCCCGTCTGGAGCAATGTCCAACGTCCATACTTTGTTGGTGTACATGGACTCCATTTCGGTCCGCATTGCATCCAGCCATTTTACCGAGTCAACGCTCTGAACGGCCTGTTGGAAGCTAGTAGGCTCATCATAATCTATGACGCAATCCTCTCTATCCCCGTCTATGAGAAAATCGTAGTATCTCTCGGGCGGATGAGACTGCCTACTACTTCTGCGGAGCGGCGTAGGAATGTCCTGTTCATTTGAACCCTCTGGTTCCACTAAGCTTTCAGTAATAGCCCGTGGTTCTGGAATTTCTTCCAGTTCTACTGTGCTCCCACTTATCTGGTTTTCCAAAAACTCAGTTTCCAAGAAGTAGGCATGACGAGAAACAAGAACTTTTTGTTCCTCTTCACAGTAGAAGAAATATCCCTTGGAGTTCTTTGGATATCCCACGAACTTACACTGTACTGAGCGTGTCTCGAGCTTGTCCGCATGCTGCTTTTTAACAAAAGCTGGACATCCCCAAGTCTTAATGTGACTAAGATGGGGCCTCTTCCCACACCACATCTCATATGGTGTAGTAGGCACAGTCTTAGTAGGAACTCGGTTCAAAAGGTATGCAGCTGATTCTAGTGCATAGCCCCAGAAAGATCGCGGTAACTCAGCGTTACTCATCATGGACCGTACCATATCCAATAGGGTTCGGTTCCGTCTCTCCGATACACCGTTGTGTTGCGGAGTGTATGGAGGAGTAAGCTGAGAGAGAATTCCATTCTCTTTTAAGTAATTCAGGAACTCGGCACTTAAGTATTCTCCACCTCGATCTGATCTTAGAATCTTGATACTATTGCCGGTCTGGTTTTCTACTTCATTCTTATATTCCTGGAATTTTTCAAAAGCTTCGGACTTATGTTTCATTATGAAGACATAACCGTATCTTGAAAAATCATCCGTAAAAGTAATGAAGTAAGAATAACCACTTCGCGCATGTGTAGACATTGAACCGCACACATCGCTGTGTACGAGTCCCAAGAGCTCGCTCGCTCTTACTCCGTGTCCAGTGAACGGAGTCTTTGTCATCTTTCTTTTGAGACAGGATTGACAAGTGGCATATGATTGATATTCGAACGGATCCAAATATCCTTCTGTATGTAACTTAGTCAACCTTCTCTCATTGATGTGACCCAGTCTAAAATGCCATAAGAAAGTCTGATTGATATCTGGAGACTTTCTTTTGTGTGTATTCTGGACATTGAAAATCTGTGGTTGGTTTAATACGTATATACCATTGCTCAGTGTACCTGACCCAATCAGAACTTGATTAAGGTGAATGTTTACAACATTACTTACAAACGCAAATTCATAACCTTCTTTAGAAACCAAAGATACAGAAATGATATTACAAGTTGCGTTGGGTACAAAAAAGCAATTACGCAAAACCAAAACATGCCCATCTGACATTCCCAGGTGATAGTCCCCCACGGCTTTAGCATCCATGCTAGCTCCGTTCGCAACTCTGAGGGTCATGTCACCTGCCTTCAAAAACCTACGGTTTCTCAACGCCTGCAAAGAATTACAGATATGAGATCCTGATCCGGTATCCAATACCCAGGAAGTAGAGTTTATAGAAAGACAGTTCTCAATAACATACACACCTGAAGCTGAAGCCGCAACCTGCTTCAGTTCCTGTGTCCTGGCCTTCCAAGCCCTGCAATCTTTCTTCCAGTGTCCACTCTTGTGACAATAGAAGCATTCCTCTTTACCAACAAGCTTCCCCGCAATCTTTGTTGCCTTTTCCTTTCCCTTCGTACCCACTTTACTAACACCGCCTCTTGGTTTGGCGGGGGCTTTCTTTCTCTTTCCCTTGGCTTTCGCCTTGGACCTAGAGGAAGAAGATCCTCCTACAAACAAAGCGGGTGTTTCCCTACATTTCTGTAGGGTGCCCTCTGCGCTCCTCAGCAGGTTGAGGAGTTCTGAAAGTTCAACTTCCTTTTCTTGTAAGTTGAAGTTCAGTATAAACTGGGCGTAAGTGGATGGAAGGGACTGGAGAATTAAATCTGTATAGAGTTCACTGTCCAACGTGGTCCCAAGTTCCGCGAGCTCCTCATTGTAGCCAATCATCTTAAGCACGTGGTCCGCTACCGATGATCCGACGGCCAACTTTGTCGAAAATAACTTCTTCGACACTTCGTATCTTGCGATACGAGACTGCTCTCCATACAGTTCTTTTGTATGGAGAAATATGGACTCGAGGTCCATATTCTCATGCCTCCTCTGATGTTCGTTGTCCATAGAGGCAAGCACGAGGCACCTGGCCTTCGCGCAATCAATCTCCCAAGTCTTACGGATTTCCTTATCCGCGACGCTGGAGGTGGGACCTGGGACGGGGGGAGCTTTTGTGGTAAGAAGATACCCCAGCTTGTCGTAAGTGATTGCCAATTTGACATTCCTGAGCCAATCTTTGTAGTTTGGCCCTGTCAGTATGTTTTTATCTAGAAGTAACTTAAGTCCAGTCATTTCGAATTTGGTCGCTGCAGGGGGAGAGAAGAAACACTTAGCACGATGCTCTTGCAAGTTTAGAATGGTTTTTAATTTGTCTAAACAGGATGGCTCCCACTGTCTCTCGAATCCCTCCTCAAACCACAAAGGAAGAATTAGTCGGGATCAATCCCACCGTACAATACTTGCTTAACCGTTCAGCCAGGCCAGTGTCGGTACTTCGAGGGAGGTTTTCCAACGCTTTCGCGAAGTTCCTTAATTTAAGAACCTCTTTTCCTTGGGGGCGTAGCCCCGCTAACACCTTTCTAGGCACCTACTAGGTTTATAGCATTGATCGTTTAGTGAGAAATTTCCCGAGGAGTAGCATATACTCACAGTAGGATCGGGATCCAAATATCATCGCGTGACGAAAATGAAGGAATCCTACCATAATCATCACACTCCAAATGGTATGCAAATCTAGCAAGTTTCAGTACTTATGAAACTCCCGATGTGGATTTTTGCCCCATGCTCTTATGATCTTGACTTTGGCCAACAAATCATAAGTCACATGTCAAGTTCTTCCCGTCGTTCTCCAGGTTAATTTGAATCCACCCGTACATACCCTTGACTTTGGCCAACAAGGCAGTACGACTGTTCCAAATCAACGCATCTGTCTATGCTGCACATGAATATCCAATAGCTACCAATCACTATGCCTTGACTTTGGCCAACAAACACAGCTTGAATACTATTGACTATTTATGTGAAACGACGGAGGGCTACGAATGGTTTTGGTAAAACCGTGAACGTAGTGAACTTAATAAAATCGATGGAACGAGATAGCTTTTAGAAGGAGTGGCTCAAGCTCCGCATTTAAAAGTTAGTTTTGAAAAGAACCGAGTGGTTTTTCGAAAGTGTTCCAACGACTTTAACTTGGTTTATTATCTTGCATTAGTTCTTTTAATGCGTGATATTCTTGCATTAGTTCTTTTAATGCGTCCCATCATTTAATCCTACCATTGCAGAAAACAACCAAAATATAACGTACGCTTATGCCATTCGCATTCGCCACGGGGTCCCGTCATCACTCGTTAGGTTACTTAACTAACGACAGAGCGGGGGCTGGGCTAGCGCGGCTGTAAAACATAAGCAACGCCTAAATATAAAGCAATGATAGACATTACAGATCACAGATGAATACATTGGATATACTAGCAATCCGCAATCCGTTCGAGCCTGCAACAAAAAAGCGGATTACACGGTCGCGGTGAATAGCAAATACCCCACCCAAGACCCCTACGGGTGCGGCAAACTACCCGCCAAGTATTTGGCAGTTTGTGCACCCCTCCATGGGTCTATCCTAGGAGCAAAAACAGTAAAAAGAATTATACAATGACGGCTACAACCCCGATCCGGTTGTGCGGCCATACAAATAATAATATTACATCAATTTACATTTACAAATGAATGGAAGAAAAACAAAAAGCTCATCTCACATCCACCCCGGCTATTCACCCGCGACAGTCCAACAGATTCATATACACAATCCAATATCAAACACAGATCATGTATAACCCCGACCAATCGACTTATAGCGATTAGCCGACGTTCAATACATGCAAACATCACAGATATAACCAACATAGTCAAAGTGCAGTGAAGTTCGGAAAAAATACGGAATTATAGGACCCCAAAAGTAAATTTCTGTTCTGGAAAATCTGGGCACATATAATATATCTTAAAAATCCCAAAACCAACACAGAGACACACTGCACGAAAAACGATGACGAGAGGACAACAAACGGCGGCGGTTCCGCGGCAAATACCTACCTCATGCCGCGGAACCGCGGCGGTTTGAATGAATCAGGGGATCGTTTTTCTTGGGTGTTCACACAAAACCCTGAGCCGAATTTAGGTGTATAACAAATCTTGTTTTGACCAGAAAAATTTTTAACAGAAACTTAGGGTTTTGGTTTTTCCGGTTTTGCGATTTTTCGTTTCCGAACTTCGTTACACTTCACTACCAAGCTAGTTTAAGTTTAGTTAGGCTCTGATACCACTGTAAGTCCACGTTGCGACCCCCGGTTCTTACGGGGAGGCGGAAACGGTATAAAAATCAAATTTTGGCGCATGGGGCAACATGGACTAAACAAAGTCGGGATCTTTTCTAAACTAAACTATCTAACATGCAAAGGAGAGTTAGGATAGATGGTTATACCTAAACTTGAACTCCTTCTTCTTCAAACTTTTGTAGAGGTTGATGGTTCTTTCCTCGTCGCCTTCTTCCGTCGAAGATGGATCCACCTGAGGGTTCAACTTTCGGGCTCTTTCTCGAACTTGGAGAGAACTAGAATCTCTGGCTTGCTAATCCTTTGATCCTAGAGTGAGTAGAGAGTGTCTAAGGGGTGCTTTTGTTTTAAGGAGAGGGATTCTCAATACATGAGAAGGGTTCTCCTTTTGCTAGAGGAAGAAGAAGATGAAGTGAGGAGAGAGAATGATTATGATAGAATGAGCTATCTTTTTCTTTTTGCAACCATATCAAAAAGAAAAAGAATTATCTTAATAATAATAATTCAAAATGAGAATAGTTGATGGTAGTTTTGGAATGACCACTATCATGCTTCATTAAATGAATGTAAGCATGAATCAAGGAGTATCTTTCAAAGCATGATGGTGGTCAACATTCAACCATGGTCAACAAGTCAACCATGGTCAACAAGTCAACAAAACCTACCATAACATAATTTCATTTAATTACTATTATTAATAGATATCTCACTAATTCATTAGGGTTTGGAAAATGACGACTGTCAACTGTGCAAACGCACCCGTTCTGAAACCCTAATGAAAAACCTCATCCTCCGCCTCAAGCAACTGTGCATACACACTGCATTCTCGTTCCGAGGAACAAGAATACCGAGATATAAAAGCAACCCCAAAACATATACCAGTATCTGGCTCAAACCAGAGCCTGCCAGTATAATCCGTCCGGACTCCAAAACGTGCACAAGTGCGCGGATGAGAACGAACCCTGTCGCAAAACCATGCGAACTCTACTCTGTTTTGCCCAGAGGCGAATACCCTCTGTGTGGGACTCTAAAGACTCGACACTACGCTGGCAGTGGGTTTAACCACAGACCGCAAGCGGCACTAGCTGTGCGTAACGGTCCCCAGGTAGATGCCGATAAGAAGGCTGACGAGGTGAACCCCATCTGAACTCCTACTGAGTCTGAATGTGACATTCTCCGTACAGTCCGGTCTGTTCGTCTGATACATCGCATGTCGGGCCTAGGGGGCGGTAAAACGTCAGTCCCCCAATAGCGGTACAAGTCGTGTCGGAGTGAAGCCCAAAACACCCTGAGATAACACTGGAAGCCTACCAGTATATCTCGCTTGCCCTGGCCAGGGACAACTTGTGTGATGGCTCTCCTAGACACAGCGCGATGTCAACCCCCAATACCGGGAGAGACGAATCCTGTCTAACCGGCATTGCCTCCAAGTGCTTCGGGACTGCACCCAACTACCACCTGTTTGCACGACTCCTTTGAGCCGTGGTAGGGTAGTAGTCAAAGTACAGTGGGAACACACTCGAGGCGAAGTGTCAGTGTCAGGTCAGCGGACTAAGCTGTACTCATGTCACCTGGGAACTGATAACTGACGATAGGTATAATACCAACCTGTCAGTTCCCGACGAGTCCTGTCCAGTATACTCGTAACCTAACGAGCACCCGTATACTATCTCCAGTACGACGTACTGATGGCTGTGGGACAGACCATCTCCCACACTGGGATGAGAAGCGCATACGCTAGTCTACTCCGGAGTATCGATGCCCTGTCTCGATAGTCCTGCGACTAGGGACCTGTATAAGGATGTGCTTATAGATTACCCAGCCCCCACTAGTGTGACTGCCATCACAACGCTGGTAATCAAGCAAAGATCCTAAGGGCTCTACTAATGCGTATAAGTGATATACTGAAATAAACACAAGTACACATTGAAGTAGAAACAAACCAAGTGGCATACTACTATATTGAGCAAGATTGTTTATACAAGGTGAATATCCCAAGCCTCCATCAAGTAATATACAAACTAGTATGATACAGTAATGGCCTCTAGGGCATATACACTAACACTATGAATTATTCTATCCCAAGACATATATGGATAAAATGAATTATATGAGACCTTTGATATCTTTTGAAAAATTGCAATCAACCCGTTCACTATTACTTTGTATATAAACATATACGGAAAATCAGATGAGGATGGGATGTCTTTTAAAAAGTTACGGCTAACACTTTCACCATCACTTTGTATATGTTCTCATCGATTGGATACACCTGTCAACGATTACTTTGCATACATACATGCATGGAAAATTAGATGAGGCTCGAGTGTCTTTTGAAAAATTGCAATCAACACTTTCACTATTACTTTGTATATGTTCTCATCGATCATATATGGATTGGATGTAGATATTACCATATTCTTATCATGTGATCATTGGCGGATGCAAATATGGATATGGAGAGTTATAAGAAATGAAAATCCTATATTATAGATCGACTACCAATAAGGGTATGAAATATGAGGTTAATGGAGGAAAGATGCCATAAGACGGAATTTCCTCCTATGACGTCGGAAAAATGCACCTTCCATAATTTTTTTGACAATCGGCATATATCACGTCCATCTTTATCATCTAAGATGCGGATACACCAAAATTCATGAGAGTATACCATTTTTTCACCGTTGATTTAGTTGGTGCAAAATTAATGGTTTACCGACAATAGAACTTTTTACATTGCTAATTCAACGGTGAAAAAGTTGTGGAATCACATGAAATTTGGTGTATGCATATCTTAGATGGTAACGATGATAACGATGGATGCCGATCGTCGGAAAAAATGGTGGAGGGCGTACTTTTTCGACGCCATAAGAGAAAATCACCTCCTATGGTCTTTTTCCTCCATTATTCTCATGAAATATATATATTAAAAGTTATATTTAACTTATGAAATATATATTAAAAGCAACGAGTTAAATATAAAATATGAAAATTAGTAAGAGAAGAGCCAATGATGATGTGAAGGTAACTGTTGCCTGTAGGAGGACGAAGGTCAAGAGCAATCAATGATGACGCCAAGAAGATTATGGAGAAAATCTTTCCAAATTTCAAATGCAATCAGTGATAATAGCAAGAATTTTCAAATGTAATTTGTTATCCGTTGAATTCATGTAATAAGTAGAAACGCGTGAAGACATACCTTTATGGAATTTTGAGATAAAGTCAATATTTTTTCTAAATTGTTTTAAAAGATTTGCCTGCGTTAAAATTTAGTTACGATTCTGGTAATCTATGCAATATCATATTTTTTTGCAACTCCCTGAATCGTGTATGGCACGGGGCACTTGCATGTGTTAAAAAAATATTCCGCAATATTGATGTCAATTAGTTTTAGCCCTATCGATAATTTTCAATTTCACATGACATGTTCTCAATTTCACATGACATGTGAGCTTAAGTCAAAAGTAATGATGCATTTAGAAAAGCACATTACATAAGAATAATTAACCTATAGGGCTTACTGTCACGTCCCGAAAGTACGTAACATGACCGGCACTTAAACTACGAAACGTCTCGAGGCGTACGTAATCTAAGTAAACCGAAAACCCAGAAATCCAAACCAAGAAAAGTAGTAGAGTGAAGGAAAACCAATTTAAATCAAGTAGTTTTAATAGCATAAGCCGAATTATGCGTTTTTTAAAAACATCGAATATTTCCTGAAAATTTCGGCAGAGTCTCCTTTGTAAATACTGACCCCCAAACGGGATACAACATGAATAGTATACGAAATCAATAAAAAGGTATCCCCAAGCGGGAGCTAGCTCTTCGTCAATCGACGGTCACAACCACACAAGCAATATAATATACAACGCCAAGGGCGAGGATCAAAACTCAAAAGGAAACTCAAAACAGCAAGAAATCCATAGAAATACAACGCGCGATTCTAAGGTCGAAAGAATAAATATCACCGGTCTCTATCTGAAATAAATACATGTTTGGTTGATGGAATTTACTAGATACAACTGAATAATATTATACAAGGTAATATGATGGGTACGATACCAAAAAAAATCCACCTACTAGCAAGTCACCCGAACGAAACTGTGCCCGCAAAGCCGTAATGAAATCTGTACGGCAAACTTGCAAGAAACTGGGGCACAACGGGGGTGAGTTGCCAACTCGTGAATAGAAAAATATCGACGAATAGAAATCGCATGTATGACGCAATTCTAGGTCATACGATCATAATATATGATCCTCAAATATAACCAGCAGTCTATAACAATGACTAGGGTAAATATCTAACCCAAGTGTAATCCCATATGCCCGTGTCGGTGCCTCAGGTAGCAATATATCGTATGGATGATGTATGAATGTATGAAACAGAATGCATGTACTGAAGAAAACTGCTTTCATAAATTAGTGAGATTTCTGTATTTTTAAAATGAGATATCATAATGAAATCAGCATAAAACAGTGCCTAGCATCGGCACAAAACGTAATCCCAATATCTCGATATCTCTGTATCACAGTCTCTGTACCTCAATATCTCGAAATCTCAATGTCTCAATCACAATGACTAGGGCGCCGTCAGTCCAGGCCGGCCCCTACCATCCATCTCATGACCACGACGGTATCCTCCGGATATCCGACGCGTCGGGTAAAATCACCGGTCGGTCGTGCTCCCCTGCACAGGCTCAACGTCAACAACACGATCTTCTTGCCCCGGGGTACCGCACCGGGCCCACCATGTACCCGAAACGGTTCATCCATCTCCTCGAATCGGGTCTCGAAATCCATCAGCAAACTCATGGTGGACGACTCATACATCATGGGAAAACCGCACTTTTTTTTAATTTAAAAGAGAGGAAAGAAGCTTATACAAGTTTTGCGGTTTTCCCTCAAATCCAGAAAATCTCATGGAAATCCGAATCCAAATCATCAATAGCATGTAAACCCATGAATATAGGCATGGGAATCCATGAATACGGCATAACAATGAATAACAGTATGCATGAAATGACAAGTAATAACTACAATATCTAAGCTGGCATATAAGGTAAGTACACTAATTTTATGTCAAACTATTGGCTATCAAGCTAAGTTAAGCAATAATATTTTCTAAGGTGTGCGTGACATGGCAATTACCGATGAAGATGTGTGTGAGCTGGCAAGTAAGGATACGTGGTACATACGCATCATCGGTAATGGTGCTGGTGTCCTAACAGCATAATGTCAACAATGCAATATAAAATAACAATGTAAGTATGCGATACGGAGCGAGCAACCAAAATGAGCGGTGTAACACCCGAGCCCAATACTACTATTTTTCTGTTACTGGTTGTACATTAGATAGTACTCATTCCATTTAGCTTGCCTGTTTGACACTTACCGTGAAATTTTATCTGGCTAAGTCATTTCTGCATATAACAAATTTTAGCACCTAAAATAAAATTAAAAATATCTATCTTGGCCTACTCGACACCCCTAACCGTGTGGTAGCGTCCGTGCATCGAGTTCTCGTCCCGTTCGGTGAAACGGGCGAGTTTGGACGACTATGCGCGCGTACAGGTGTCCGACTTGGGGGTATGCTCTTTAATCATAAAACATTTCATTTTAAAATTTGGAATCCGCTTAAAATCCTATTATTTAAATTTCAAATTTTTGGATCCAACCCGGGCACGATTTGGAAATGTTTCATTTAGCGCCAAAATCCCAAATTAATAAAATATTCCAAAACCATAATATATTCACAATCTTACTGTTACCTTAATAATCTAAAATCTATTAAATCTTTTAAATATTTCTTTTAACCCACGAATCTTTCCCCTGGCCAATCAGGGAAAGCCTAATTCCCGTGGGCCCCTCCACTTATTCTCTCTCCCTCGTATCTCTCTCTCTCTCTTCCCTATATATTCTTCTTCCCCTCATTTCTTTCCCAGAACGCGAAAACGAAACCCAGCAACCTAACCCTAGCCGTCTCGTCACCGTCGCCGCCGCAGCCCCGACGTCGGCGCCAACCTCACCGTCGCCCTCGCCTCCGCCTCCTCGTCCCAACCTCAACATTTCCTTCCTTCTCCCCGTGCGCACTGTGCAGGAGCAACCCCGGCTACCCCCGTGCCTTCTCTGTTCTGCCTGAATCATCGCCGGCGACCCCTGCGCCGCCCCTGGCCGTCGCCGACGAGCCCCAACCACCTCTAGACACCTTATCGCCGGAGACGCCGTCCTCGTCGCCGTCGATCTCGCCGCCGTCGATCTCGCCGTCGTCGCAAATACCCTCTGGACCACGGAGTGCTCTGACCCGTGAGGTCCCTTGGTTCGTCGTTTGGGTTAAATCCTTGAACTGTGCGTCCGTCGCGTGTTTCCCCGCCGACGTTACGTTCCGTTTTTCCCGGTTCGCGACCCGTCGAGACAAGTATCACCTGCTGCATGCTATACTATATATTTATATATGTTTTGACACATTAAACCTGTAAACTTAACTCGGTATTGTTGTTTCTCATTTGGTTGCAATATGACATTATATCATTTTACATGCTAATTTAAACCTGATAACCAAGTTACCTGTTAATCACATTTTTACCGTTTAATAGATTGTAACACTTACCCATGTAGTTCTATTACGTTCGGACATTCGTATTCAAAGGCTTGATATAACTGTATTGCATCATCATTTAAACTATTGCACCGCTAAGGGTGCTCAAAACCTGTTAATATAATAAAACGGCTGCACTGTATTAATGCACTCTTGTGATTGAATGAAACTGCTTATTGTTGTTTAATTTATTGCTTGTTTCCTGCTGTTAATCCCCTGTTCGATTATATATCTGTTTATGAGCACACCCACGATATTGTTACATCTTGACTTGACTTTGTTACACATGGTATATATTGATACACCTGACATGGTACCATTTACTATTGACTTGACCTGATGTACCATTACCCGACCTGTTACCTGATCTCGTGCCTAATGCCAACAAACCTGACATGTAGTCCTCATGGACCGTTCCTGATGTCTATCCAGACAAACCTGCTTTTACCTGATCCTGTGTTGGCATTAGTTCTTGATTACTGAATACCTGACTTGACTTGCACATATAACTTGGGGGTATGGGGAAATCAAAGGTGAAACCTGACTTGTAACTCGACAGTTCACTACCTGTCCTGAGTGTACACATTCCTGTTTTGTGCCTAGCGGCATGTCTCAGTTTAAGCCGAGAATATTGTGGCCGTGGTCCCGGGTATGTACGGGATACTATCGAGTGTACACATTCCTGTTTTGTGCCTAGCGGCATGTCTCGGCTGCAGCCGAGAATATTGTGGCCATGGTCCCGGGTATGTACGGGATATTATTGAGTTACATCGATAATTCATCAATTGATTTCAAAGACTTTAGACTAGGAAACCTGATAGAACAGTTTAGTTACCCACTGCACATTACCCTGCACTGCTTGTTACACATTATTGCTTTATTCATGTTTATTTCTGCATTGCCTATTACACTGTTCATATTATATTACTTGTTGACATGACGCGCTGACGTCTGGGTTTTGCATGGCCCAGATTCTATACCACTGTCGCAATCCGAGCAGGAGTACTTCAGCCAGCAGGCTGAGTTGTGAGTCCAGTAGGGGTTAGTTTTATTTCCTGCATTTATTTTCTGATGTGAGCCCGGGACATACCTTTCAGTTATTTGTATTGGATCATTTGCTTCCGCACTTATTTATTATTGACTCTTGTTATTCTGGATTATGGACATGTTTTTAGATAGTTTTATTTTGTTCTTGATATCTCTACAGCCGTAATGTGACTGTGGACGGATACTTCCTACCCACAGGTAGCGTGGTTGGCTATGTCGCGTGCCCAATCTAGCGTACTCTGGGAAGCGGGGCGTGACATGGTTCTTTTGGTATCAGAGCGATAGGTTAATTAGGTTGATTCTTTTGTAGTTGGGTATTGTACCCAATACATGAATCAGAATACCCGTGTTAGGAAACATGTCCTGCCACTTTGCCGGTTACCATTCTTGAATCACATCATTCCTGATTATATCTTTTACGACATGCAAACTTACTTTGCAAGTCGACTCAAAAACCTGATTCCTTGTTATCTCTAGGACTTAGGCGACTTGGGTGGAGTTAAGTAATTGTGGCTATGATACCGCGACATAGTTACAATGCGGTACTCTATTTATGTATCTTGGAGTTCTAGCCTTGATCTATATATTGAATCTATCCTCATGCTAATGTTGGGTGTTTTGATTTCAGGGATATGGCAGATAAGAATTTCAAGACGTACCAGAGGCGTGTGGACGAAGCCGCCATGCTTGGAGTAATAAGAGGAATGCTGGAAAATCAGAAGAGGCATACTGAGCTGATCCAGCAGCAAGCAGATTCGTTTCAGGAAGGTTTGCAGATCGTTCGGCAGTCTGTAAACAACGCTGGAGCTAAACCAGTTGACCGAGTAGGGACCGTGGCAGATTTCAGACGTTTGGGTCCGACTACCTTCACTGGATTGGAGGAGCCGTTGCCAGCCGAGCAGTGGCTGGTCGACACGGAGAATTTACTGATTGCGGCACAGATTCCAGAGGACAAAAGAGTTGATGTGGTGCGCATTCAGCTAGTGGATTACGCCCGAGAGTGGTGGCTTGTGGAGAAGACCCGCTTGCCCAAGCCGATCAGTTGGGCAGAGTTTTCTAAGAGTTTCCTGGAGAAGTTCTTCCCGCGGACTGCACGGGAGGAAATGGAAGAGAAATTTATTGGGCTAAGGCAGAATGGAGCACCCGTGGACGTGCATGCAGCAGAGTGGACGAGACTCAGCCGATTCGCTGGACCTTTAGTCGCCAACGAAGCAGACAGGGCACGAAGGTTCATGCGCAGTTTGGATGTGGACATCCAGAGGCAGATTGTCTCCCTGGGTTTGACCACTTTCTCACAGGTTCTTACGGCAGCTCGGGAACAACAGAGTTCATCTAGGATGAAAGGGAGCTTGCAGTAGACAGCAGTTGCGGCCAGGAAACCCGCATTTGTACCTAATCGAGCTCATGGGCACAAGGGTATTCCAGTGGATCGTCGTGGTGTAGCACCCATGAAGAAGCCTGTGGTCGTTGATCGAAGAAAGAGCATGAATTGTAACTACTGCAATATACCTGGCCACATGCAAAAGGATTGTCGAAGGAGGCTGGGACTCTGTTTGGTTTGTGGAGCGGTAGATCATGCCGTTAATGCTTGTCCGTCGAAGCTTCGTACGAGAGATGATTTTCAGAAGCCTCCGCAGAGACCGTTCCAAGGGCAGAAACAGCTGACTCAAGGTCCTAATCAGGCTCGAGCTTTTACCTTGACAGCTGAGGAGGCCAAGGCATCAGGAGAAGTTGTTTCTGGTACTTTACTCGTTCATGGTTTTTCCGCATTGGCATTATTTGATTCCAGTGCATCCCACTGTTTTATGTCATCCAAATTTATAACTACACACTCGATTACCTGCACGACCCTGTCTAGTTTCTGGGACATACACACTGGGAATGGGAGAATCATATCTAGTAGGGAGTGTAGAGATTGTACGGTTGTTGTGTGCGAACGGGAACTCTTTGCAGATTTTTTGGTGATTGATACGGGCAGCTATGAAGTCGTCTTGGGAATGGATTTTCTTGGCACTTTCCACGCTCACATTGACTGTAGAGCAAAGAAAGTAATTTTCCAGATTCCTGGACATCCTGAGTTTACCTTCAACGGAGGAAGCAGTTCTGTCGGGCCAGTCGAGTTTAGGGCTAGGCCGACAAACAATATTCTTGCAGCGATGGAAGTTGATAGTGGTGAAGAGCCGGCGGTTGTTCGTGATTTTATGGACGTATTTGAAGATATATCGGGTCTACCGCCGAAGCGAGACGTGGAGTTCGCAATTGACCTTATTCCTGGTGCAGCGCCAGTATCTAAAACGTATTATCCAATGGCACCAGTAGAATTGGAAGAAGTTAAGAAACAAGTTGCTGAATTGCTTGAGAAGGGTTGGATTCGAAGCAGTAACTCGCCTTGGGGAGCTCCAGTTCTTCTAGTAAAGAAGAAGGATGGCACGAGAAGAATGTGCATTGACTATCGAGAATTAAACCGGGTGACTATTAAGAACAAGTACCCGATCCCTCGCATTGGAGAACTTTTGAGCAGCTTAGTGGCGCGAGGGTATTCTCGAAGCTGGATTTGCGATCCGGATATCATCAGGTCCGAGTGAAAGCAGAAGATATTTGCAAGACGGCGTTTCGAACTCGGTATGGACATTACGAGTATCTAGTGATGCCCTTTGGAGTAACGAATGCGCCGGCGGTATTCATGGACTTGATGAACCGAATCTTTTCACCGTTCTTGGACCAGTTTATTGTGGTATTCATTGACGATATTCTGGTTTACTCGAAGAGCTTTGAGGAGCATGAGGAGCATTTGAAGATCGCACTGCAGATATTAAGACAGGAGAAATTGTATGCGAAGATGAGTAAGTGTGAATTTTGGCTGGAGGAAGTGAAGTTTCTGGGGCATGTTGTGTCTGGCGATGGAATTGCCGTCGATCCCGAAAAAATTGCAGCAGTTCGAGATTGGCCTATTCCAAAGAATGTTGTCGAGATAAGAAGTTTCCTTGGATTAGCCGGATACTACAGGAGATTTGTAGAGAACTTTGCTCGTCTGGCAGAGCCGTTGACCAACCTTACGTGCAAGGAGGTATCTTTTGTATGGACGGATAAATGTGCGTTAGCTTTGGAGACGTTGAAGCAGAAGTTGATAACCGCCCCAATTCTGACCGTGCCAGACAATTCCGGAGTATTGGTGATTCACAGCGACGCATCTGGGAAAGGATTGGGATGTGTTTTGATGCAGCATGGGAAGGTCGTAGCATACGCATCAAGACAACTGAAGACCCATGAGAAGAATTATCCAACTCATGACTTGGAGCTTGCGGATGTGATCTTCGCTTTGAAGATTTGGAGACACTACCTTTTGGGCGAGAGAGTCGAAGTTTTTACAGATCACAAGAGTTTGAAGTATGTGTTCACTCGGAAGGAGTTGAATATGAGGCAGCGTAGATGGTTGGAGTTGATGGCTGACTACGATCTTAATCTTAAGTACCATCCCGGGAAGGTTAATGTTGTGCCGGATGCGCTTAGTCGGTTACCAGCAATTCAGGTGTTAACTACGCAGAAGGAGATCATTGCAGATTTTCGAAGATTTGACTTGGAGGTTGTGCTACCGCGTTCTACGGGACAGTTGATGCAGTTGCAAGTACAGTCGTCTTTAATTGAGAAAATTAAAGCAACACAATCGCAGGATCCTAGACTGCAAAAGTTTCGAGAGCAAGTTGAAGCCGGACTACGAACAGATTTACTGGTCCACGAAGATGGTTCGTTGAGGTATGGTAGCCGTTTATGTGTGCCAAAGGGAGATGTTCGCGAAGAGCTTATGAAGGAGGCACACAGTTCAGCTTACTCTGTACATCCAGGAGGCACAAAAATGTACCGTGATATTCGACAGCATTTCTGGTGGGAAGGCATGAAACGGGAGATTGCTCGCTTCGTGGCTAAGTGCTTGGTGTGTCAGCAAGTTAAGGCTGAACACCAAAGGGTTGCTGGTTTATTGCAACCACTTCCGATTCCTCAGTGGAAGTGGGAACATATAACCATGGATTTCGTGACGGCTTTACCGCGGAGTCCAAAAGGCAACAATGCAGTGTGGGTGATTGTTGATCGGTTGACCAAGGCAGCTCACTTTATCCCTTTCCGGATTGGTCAATCAACGGAGACTTTGGCAGAGCGGTACATGCAGGAGATTGTAAGATTGCATGGAGTGCCAGTGAGCATCGTGTCCGATCGGGACACTCGGTTCTTATCACACTTCTGGAGGAGTTTACAGGAAAGTTTGGGGACTCGATTGAAGTTTAGCACAGCTTATCATCCTCAAACTGATGGTCAGTCGAAGAGAACGATCCAAACTCTTGAAGACATGTTGAGAGCATGCATGTTGGACTTCAAGGGTTCGTGGGAGGATCATCTACACTTGGTGGAGTTTTCTTACAACAATAGTTTCCAAGCAACTATCCAGATGGCTCCGTTTGAAGCTTTGTATGGTCGTAAGTGCCGTTCACCTGTTTGTTGGGATGATGTTGGTGAACGAAAATTATTGGGACCAGATTTGGTGGTGCAGACAGTTGAGAAGGTTAACACTATCAGAAAGCATATGAAGACAGCTCAAGATAGACAGAAGAGTTGGGCTGACACGTCAAGAAGACCTTTAGAGTTCGCCGTAGGTGATTTGGTATTCTTGAAGATATCACCGACTAAAGGGGTGATTCGTTTTGGGAGTCGAGGGAAGCTTAGTCCTCGATTCGTTGGACCCTTTGAGATATTGGAGCGTGTTGGAGAGCTAGCGTACCGTTTGGTGTTACCGCAGTCCTTGGTAGGTGTGCACGATGTGTTTCACGTATCTCAACTATGAAGGTCTGTTCGAGATGAAACACACGTCTTGGATCATTCGGAGTTAACAGTACGGGAAGACCTGACTTTTGAGGAGCGACCGGTTGAAATCGTGGATCGAAGGGAAAATGTTCTTAAGAACAAGGTTATCCCCCTTGTGCTTGTTTCTTGGGGTAATCGATCGCATGGAGAGTCCACTTGGGAGCGAGAAGATGAGATCCGGCAGAAGTTTCCTCACCTTTTCCTGTAGTTTTCTATCTTTGTATTCTTGGAATTTCGAGAACGAAATTCTTTTTGAAGTTGGGTATGATGTAACACCCGAGCCCAATACTACTATTTTTCTGTTACTGGTTGTGCATTAGATAGTACTCATTCCATTTAGCTTGCCTGTTTGACACTTACCGTGAAATTTTATCTGGCTAAGTCATTTCGGCATATAGCAAATTTTAGCACTTAAAATAAAATTAAAAATATCTATCTTGGCCTACTCGACACCCCTAGCCGCGTGGTAGCGTCCGTGCATCGAGTTCTCGTCCCGTTCGGTGAAACGGGCGAGTTTGGACGACTATGCGCGCGTACAGGTGTCCGACTTGGGGATATGCTTTTTAATCATAAAACATTTCATTTTAAAATTTGGAACCCGTTTAAAATCCTATTATTTAAATTTCAAATTTTTGGACCCAACCCGGGCGCGATTTGGAAATGTTTCATTTAGCGCCAAAATCCCAAATTAATAAAATATTCCAAAACCATAATATATTCACAATCTTACTGTTACCTTAATAATCTAAAATCTATTAAATCTTTTAAATATTTCTTTTAACCCACGAATCTTTCCCCTGGCCAATCAGGGAAAGTCTAATTCTCGTGGGCCCCTCCACTTATTCTCTCTCCCTCGTATCTCTCTCTCTCTCTCTACCTTTCTCTAACTCTCTCTCTCTTCCCTATATATTCTTCTTCCCCTCATTTTTTTCCCAGAACGCGAAAACGAAACCCAGCAACCTAACCCTAGCCGTCTCGTCACCGCCGCCGCCGCAGCCCCGACGCCGGCGCCAACCTCACCGTCGCCCCCCGCCTCCGCCTCCTCGTCCCAACCTCAACATCTCCTTCCTTCTCCCCGTGCGCACTGTGCAGCAGCAACCCCGGCTACCCCCGTGCCTTCTCTGTTCTGCCTGAATCTTCGCCGGCGACCCCTGTGCCGCCCCTGGCCGTCGCCGACGAGCCCCAACCACCTCTAGACACCTTATCGCTGGAGACGCCGTCCTCGCCGCCGTCGATCTCGCCGTCGTCGCAAATACCCTCTGGACCATGGAGTGCTCTGACCCGTGAGGTCTCTTGGTTCGTCGTTTGGGTTCAATCCGTGAACCGTGCGTCCGTCGCGTGTTTCCCCGCCGACGTTACGTTCCGTTTTTCCCGGTTCGCGACCCGTCGAGGCAAGTATCACTTGCTCCATGCTATACTATACATTTATATATGTTTTGACACATTAAACCTGTAAACTTAACTCGGTATTGTCGTTTCTCATTTGGTTGCAATATGACATTATATCATTTTACATGCTAATTTAAACCTGATAACCAAGTTACCTGTTAATCACATTTTTACCGTTTAATAGATTGTAACACTTACCCATGTAGTTCTATTACGTTCGGACATTCGTATTCACAGGCTTGATATAACTGTATTGCATCATCATTTAAACTATTGCACCGCTAAGGGTGCTCAAAACCTGTTAATATAATAAAACGGCTGCACTGTATTAATGCACTCTTGTGATTGAATGAAACTGCTTATTGTTGTTTAACTTATTGCTTGTTTCCTGCTGTTAATCCCCTGTTCGATTATATATCTGTTTGTGAGCACACCCACGATATTGTTACATCTTGACTTGACTTTGTTACACATGGTATATATTGATACACCTGATATGGTACCATTTACTATTGACTTGACCTGATGTACCATGACCCGACCTGTTACCTGATCTCGTGCCTAATGCCAACAAACCTGACATGTAGTCCTCATGGACCGTTCCTGATGTCTATCCAGACAAACCTGCTTTTACCTGATCCTGTGTTGGCATTAGTTCTTGATTACTGAATACCTGACTTGACTTGCACATATAATTTGGGGGTATGGGGAAATCAAAGGTGAAACCTGACTTGTAACTCGACAGTTCACTACCTGTCCTGAGTGTACACATTCCTGTTTTGTGCCTAGCGGCATGTCTCGGTTTAAGCCGAGAATATTGTGGCCGTGGTCCCGGGTATGTACGGGATACTATCGAGTGTACACATTCCTGTTTTGTGCATAGCGGCATATCTCGGCTGCAGCCGAGAATATTGTGGCCGTGGTCCCGGGTATGTACGGGATACTATTGAGTTACATCGATGATTCATCAATTGATTTCAAAGAGTTTAGACTAGGAAACCTGATAGAACAGTTTAGTTACCCACTGCACATTACCCTGCACTGCTTGTTACACATTATTGCTTTATTCATGTTTATTTCTGCATTGCCTATTACACTGTTCGTATTATATTACTTGTTGACATGACGCGCTGACGTCTGGGTTTTGCATGGCCCAGATTCTATACCACTGTCGCAGTCCGAACAGGAGTACTTCAGCCAGCAGGCTGAGTTGTGAGTCCAGTAGGGGTTAGTTTTATTTCCTGCATTTATTTTCTGATGTGAGCCCGCATTATGGGACATACCTTTCAGTTATTTGTATTGGATCATTTGCTTCCGCACTTATTTATTATTGACTCTTGTTATTCTGGATTATGGACATGTTTTTAGATAGTTTTATCTTGTTCTTGATATCTCTACAGCCGTAATGTGAGTGTGGACGGATACTTCCTACCCACAGGTAGCATGGTTGGCTATGTCGCGTGCCCAATCTAGCGTATTCTGGGTAGCGGGGCGTGACAAGCGGGAGCTAAATATTAAACAATGGTGCCATTTGAAATAACACGAATCGTGGGGTTTTGAAAATAAGGGCTACGGCGGTTTTAAGAAAGGATACGTCTTTTAAAATATCCGTAGATCCCTTGACCTGTCTTTTAAAATACCCACGATCCGCTAGTTTTGAAATAGGTAGGAGTCTAATCTAATCTAACAACTACACTAAACTATACGGCTGAACTAACAAGCTGAACTACAGGTAAGGAAACCGCCTATCATCTGAGTCGATACATATACATACCTGTATATGTATAGTCGGTGATCCCGCCTCAATAATATCATATTCGATACCATATCTATAATCAGACATCCCAAGTCAAGAGTGCGGATCAATCATCAATATATAGATCGTACGTAAATCCGTCGTACGGCATCCCAAATCTGGGTACGGGTCAATATCACATTCATCATACTATTCATCTGGTATCCTCTTTATCAAATATCATGATCGGGGTACTGATCTACGTCTAGTACAATACTGATACCGCCTAAGTATGCATGCACTTATGTGAAACACTACGTCAAGGACCCGCTACAACGTCATGTCGTATCTCAAATACGAACCCTGCCATATCACCGATCTCACGGCCTCAAATCAAATCTCATCGACGCATCTTAAATCCCAAGTACTATCCTCATCATCCATGCATGTGTATATGAATGTATATATGCATTGTCCCATACCCACGCATATATACATATATACACATCCCATCTACGCACATGAAAGTAATGTATGCAAGTTTGTGTGTGCGTATGTGGATATAACAACTACTCTAGGGTTTCGCAACTAACCCAAAGCTAATCCATAAACACATAATCATATCATGAATAAACATTCTCGTATCATAAAACACCTATATAAACATATATATATGAACTATACTACGGACTGCGGGGGTGCTATACGCCATCCACCCGACTTCTCCCCGTAGATATAAATCTACTCACCTGGTCCTCGCTCGCCGGTGCCGACGTCGCCACGTGCTTGTTTGTCGTCTCGAAGTCCACATGGGGTACCTACATATCATAACGCACCGTATCGCATTAAAACCAAATTCGAAATCGGAACGGCATACGAAAATCAAATCGGCACGCGTATCACGCATAGGTCAAAACCTATCGCCTACGCATGCAAGAATAGCCAAACCAACCCTCGATGTCGATGTACAAACGTCAAACCATCGAGAAAACCCAAACTCACCGATCATCATTTCAAAACTCACTAATTATAATATTAAGAAGATTGCAACTCATCAAAACCCCAAAATAAATCAAATCGATTTATTTCCGAAAATCTAGAAAGCACTAAATATTCGTTTTAATTCGAAACTTGATGTTTTAACAAAACTAATAGCATAATATCCACTAAATATCATAATTATGTCATATAAACCATTTCCACAATTTAATCTCATCAATTTTTATAAAACTAAAAATTCTAATTTTGCAATTTTATCAAATTTTAACAATTCCAAGTAGAAATGCACAAAACAACAACTAAGCTTGGTTTTGCATGAACCAAAGGTATTAAACCACTCATGGAAACCTTAATGATGCGCTAAAAACCCTAACTAGATTTTAATCCCACATTGTAGTTTAATTTCAAAAACCTAGTTAGCAAAAATAGCATATTTAGCAAAATTTTAATTTAACAATTAGCAACCTAGCAATTAGCTTATCTTTTACATGATTTAACATGTTAAATTACAACTCACCACCACAAATAAATGATCAAAACCCTAACTAGATCCAACCATAAACTTAAATTTTCAAGTTAGCAACTAGAACCAAAATTAAACACCAAATTTAACTAAATTGGAGTAATTAACCAACAATCAAAACATAGGTTAAGGTTTATACCTCACAAATCAAGAGATCTAGCTTGCAACATGACCTCCAAAACTTGCTTCCAAGCTCCAAGATCAATGCTTGAATGGCCAAGGAAAAATGGGTAAGGGTTGGATTTTAAGTTTGCTTTGAATTTGTAGGGATTTTGATGCATTTTTGATAAATTTTTTGAAGAGAAAAGAGAGATGAAATGGAGAGGGCTGCTGCTGAATTTGGGAGAAGTGGGGGTTTCGGCCAAGTGGGTGGGAGATGGGAGAGAGAGAATGAGGTGTTGAAAGTCAAAGGCATACTTTTATGTTTATTCTTTTCCTTTAATTTCAATATTTTCTTTTCCTTGTTCTAATTTGTGTGGAAATGGAGTGGGGAAATAGGGGGAGGGCTGCTGAATTTTAGCCACAAAAGGCGAGCAAAAATGTGGGGATGTGAGTGTAGCAAGTTCCAAGTGAAGAAAATACCCCCATACCACAATTACTTTAATCAAATTCACAATTTTAACCTTTTTCTTTTACATTTTCTAAACCATCTTGACAAATTTCATTTCATTTCAAAAACCACATGATAAAAATTTGTTTAATGTGTTATGATGCACAAAATTTGTTTCAACTCATTCCAATTTGTAATTTTCCCTAATTAAATGTATTAGTGACGGCTTAAAATAATATTAAAATAATTAATTTCGGAAAATTTTTCAGAAAATTTGAAATTTCACCAGTGGCTCAATAAACACCAATTAATAGCAATTACATAGCTAGAATATTTATATTTAATTTTATAACAAAGATATTTGTATTTTGACTTTTTACGGAAAACTCCTTTATTTTACCGATTTTCCGAAATTTCACCGAAACGATTTTCAAAACGTTACACTTACAATCTACCGCAATTCATTCAAGAGATAAAAATTACCGGCCCACTTATTTGGCCCCAACATCTAGATGTTTTTGGTCTCACCATTTTGTTTCTTGAATGGATTATGGTAGGATTTCAAGAGCGGGAGGTAAATTATTGCTCATTACATAATGCATACTTTTGTATTTACTTGGAAAAAAAAGAATCTAGACCAGAAATAATGCATTTATTGTTGCAATTATACAATTACTGGGGGTGCTCTGTAAAAAGCACATTACATCATAAAAGTCTACTCTATAAGGAACAGTTCCCTACTCGCAATAAATCCAAGAACCAAAAGCAAAAAATCGATTTCTCTATAAAATAGATGAGTCTTTTACATCCATCTCTCACCTTCCAATTCAAGGAAGAAGAAGAATCGAAACCGATCTCAAACACGATCTAAATCAGTCAACACTCTCGTCGAATCTGGTAACCAAACCCTAGTTCTCACTTCCTTTTTTTCCTCCAAAAAATTCGCTCAATTTTAACCCTAGCGGGTTTCATTTCTAGGGTTTCCAGATCGGTTTGTTTCAGATCTAGAAATTCGATGAATTTCTGAGAGAAATTTGTGATTTGTTACTAGATTTTGGGTTTAATTCTCTTTGATAATGGGAAAAGGAGGGCAGGATCAAGGCAAAGGATCTGATTCGACCCCTCAATCAAATTTCCCTGCTTGGTCCAAAACAATCCCTGAATGCGAGTCTGAATTCAAAGTCACGGCCGATCGTGGGCTCACATCGGCGGAAGCCGCGGATCGGCTCAAGATCTATGGACCTAATGAGCTCGAGAAGCATTCGGGGCCATCGATTTTCCAACTGATCCTTGAACAGTTCAATGACACCCTTGTCCGCATCCTTCTCGTTGCGGCGGTTGTTTCGTTTGTGCTAGCTTGGTATGATGGGGACGAAGGTGGTGAGATGGGTATCACCGCGTTTGTAGAACCCTTGGTCATTTTTTTGATTCTTATAGTTAATGCCATTGTTGGGGTCTGGCAAGAGAGCAATGCGGAGAAGGCGTTAGAAGCTTTGAAAGAGATCCAATCGGAACACGCCATGGTGAAAAGAGACGGTGTTTTTATGCCGAATTTGCCCGCCAGAGAGCTTGTTCCTGGTGATATTGTGGAGTTGAGGGTTGGAGATAAGGTTCCGGCTGATATGAGAGTTGTTTATTTGATAAGCTCGACTTTCAGAGTGGAACAAGGGTCTTTGACGGGCGAGAGCGAGGCCGTGAATAAAACCAATCGGAGGGTCGAGTCGGAAGATTCAGATATACAGGGGAAAGAGTGTATGGTTTTCGCGGGCACTACGGTTGTCAATGGGAGCTGTGTTTGCATGGTTGTTCAAACTGGGATGCATACTGAGATTGGTAAAATTCATTCGCAAATCCATGAAGCTTCACAAGAAGATGATGATACCCCGTTGAAGAAGAAGTTGAACGAGTTTGGAGAGACCCTGACTGCTATAATCGGTGTTATATGCGCTTTGGTTTGGCTTATCAATGTGAAGTACTTCTTGACTTGGGAGTATGTTGATGGGTGGCCGAGGAATTTTAAATTCTCGTTTGAGAAGTGTACTTACTACTTTGAGATTGCAGTAGCTTTGGCTGTTGCGGCCATTCCTGAAGGATTGCCTGCTGTGATTACGACTTGCTTGGCATTGGGGACGAGGAAAATGGCTCAAAAGAATGCATTGGTGAGGAAATTACCGAGTGTTGAGACTTTGGGTTGCACCACTGTGATTTGCTCTGATAAAACGGGGACTTTGACAACGAACCAAATGTCAGCCGTGAGGCTTTTGGCGATGGGGAGGTGGCCCGATAGTCTTCGAAGCTTCAAAGTTGAGGGAACTACTTTTGATCCTTGTGATGGGAAGATTCATGAATGGCCGAGTGGTAACATGGATGCAAATCTTCAAATGATTGCTAAGATTGCTGCTGTTTGCAACGATGCCAGTATTTCCACTTCCGGGCATCAATATGTTGCCAGTGGGATGCCAACAGAAGCAGCTTTGAAGGTAAGAAATTAAGAGTTTCTTTTTTTGGGCATTAAAAGCTTTACCAGGTTGTTTTATCTTACAAAATTGTTGTCGAAATCGATAATTGATATATGTCTGAATGTGATGGTTTCTATATGATCCAAATTTATTTATCTGAAAATGGGGGCATTCTAACTTCGTAGAAGATATCTAGGTCACCGTTCCTCATGTTTTCATTGCTGTTATCTTTTTAATATCTTAACTTGTTATGCTTTATGTAAGTCAACCAGTTTTCACATTCCATCCAAATCTTTCACGTAAAGATTAAATGAGGTTTCACACAGAATCACGTTCTCTCTTGTTGTTTGGTTTCTTTTAACCTAGTTACTATTTGAGAGATTCATCACACTGGAGGGTTTGCACAACATTATGTAACTTTGCAATCGTTGTTGTGCAAACATCTCAAGTAATCTACTCTTTTACTCTTATACAGGTAATGTATAATATTGAATAGATCATGATGATTTCTGATAGGTGTGAAATAATGTGTCTTTTATTGTTTTAAATACCGCAATCAACACGGTGTCGCAATAGCTAGCCGCGGTGAGTACGGGTCGTCCACAGGGAGACTGTAACAGTGTTTTAGATGAGTTGATTCAGAAAAGGTGGATTTGTTTTCTTTTTATTCTAAGCGTGAGATAACAATGAGAAAAAGGCTTATTAGGGTTTTAGGATTAGGTAGTTGAGAGATGGCGATTAAAATAATAAATCTTCTTTTATCTTTTAATTATTTATTGCTATAGGAATATGAATGAATGTGGATTAGGGTATTTAGAGGGGTACTAGGGATTCCTCCTATTGACCCTTGTCCTTCCATTGATCCATATTAAACTTAAACCTCCAATAAAATAAGTATTAACTCACTCTCAAATCGGGGTCACAACTATCATGAATTGATAGTGCAGCCAAATAGGAGGGTTAATACTTGGTTGGAGTTTATAATAATCAAAATATAAAAAGAAAATGAGAGACTTACCATTCCTTATACTCCCTTTTCTCACAACCCTGATAAGCAAGAATTTACCTGCTCATTATTACAATAAGAGAATAAAAAAAGAAAGATTGAAGAATAATCAATATATGCTAACTACTAGGGCTCTCACTATAGCGAGGGACAACCTTTGAGTATCATCGCATACAAATAATTAAATTGGAAAGAAGGGAGGAGGAAATAGTTTTATTTTAATCAAAAAAACTAGCTACTAGATCCCTCACGACTGCGAGGAGATTCTTTGAGCATCATGATTTCAAAAATCATTGAGAGAAATTTTAGAAAAAAAGAAAACCATCAAAAATATCAACACCCTAATTAATAAAAGTAACAAGCTATATATAAAAAATACAAGGAAATAAAATACAGAAATTAAAAGAGACAAGAATTAAATAAAACCCAACCTTTTATTGATCAACTTGAGCTTCATTACAATTTCTTAATGGCTAATGAATAGAAGCTAAAATAAAAAAAAAAACCCAGAACACGAAACCCTAGATGCCTCTCTGTTGGATGCTTTCGCTGCTATTTATAGGCTTTGAAATCTGAAACCCTAGCGTCGAAGTCGCTGTACACGAAAAGACAAAACTGCCCCCGAAACCCTAACTTGTGCAGCGCTAAAGGGGCGGCGGATCCGCGGTCATTTGATGGGTTTGACGGTGGTTCCGCGGTCTGGAGATGGGTTTGGGCTTCCAAACTTTTTGTGTTGCGTTCCCGCTATTTTAGATGGTCTCGGAGCACATAATATCTCGTTTTTGCTGACACTGAAATTCGCAGGGCTGACTAAGTTGATTTTGACTTAACTGGATCGGTCCGGTTTTACCTCTAAAGTCCGTATCTTGCTCCAAACCCGTTTCTTGCACTTATGCAGCAAATTAGGATTAAAAGCACTAATTTTATAGGCAATATTATAAAGAATAGATGGTATTAAAATGCAATTTTATGATGTAAACAAATACCCCCAAACTTATCTTTTGCTCGTCCCGAGCAAACTGTTTTATTTCAAAGAAAAAGAAAATCTTAGCTTACTTCCGTAGGCATCACGATTGCACTTAGCTCGTGCAACAAGCCGTTCAACCTCTAGGTGTTCATAGTAGGAGTGTTGTTTCCTGAAGGTTTTCAGCGGATTACACCCACAAAATGCCGTCATGCTAGTTCATTGGTTAACCTCAACTCTAATCCTAAGGTTTAGTATCCAAGTTAGAAACTCTATCATCTTAAGTTAGAACCCTTCAACCCTTATTTTTCACGCTTCACTTTTCATTTAATTTAAGTTCATATATGTCTTTACGTGCTTGTGCAGATAGTGTCGTTTTGTTTCAAAATTTTTGATTAAAAGTCTTCATGCCTTTAATAAAAATCAGGAATAGCTTTCAAAAGTATATCACGAGCTTATAAAGTCCTAAGTTTTCTTGAGTTTTCATTCTACAGCTTGGTGTCAAATCTGGAATTTTTATCGTTTTTTAACAAAGACTTGGATTTATTCTTCACTCCACCTCTCACCTGTTTTCGTTCATACACATCTTTGTGAACGTGCAATAATCTTTAGTCTCATAACTTCAATTTAAACTTTCATCTCCCGTTAAATTCTCTTTTAAAGTTTTATATCTTGTATTTGAAATTCGTCCTTAACCAAAGATTATTCTCCCTTAAAATACTGCGAGGACTTTTAACTTGGAGAGAACACTTGCTTGGCTTGTTTTATTAGGCTTTCGAGATTTCTTAACGAGATTTGGGTCAATGACTCTCAAACCAGATGGTTTTAGGGTTTCAGGTATAAAGACACCCAAGGACTTAATTGCCCAAGTCACCAAGGTCACAAAAAAAAAACTTTTTTTATGCATGAGAATTCTTAGAAAGAAAACCAACGGAGATATTTTAAGTTATGCATTTCATTAAAGACATGTGAGTGTGGAAAAAGTGTATAGTCACTCCAATCAAGCTCAAGATGTGTTATTTTTCAGATTTAGTTTCATTAAAGATTCAATAATTTCCTTTCATATTAACTTCGTCCATGAATCATGCTCAAAATTGCTTTATTTCAAACAAACTTGTTTGATCTTGAGAAAATTCACAAAGTTTTAACTTAGACATATCAAACTTGTCATCTAGTTCTCAAAACATCATGACACGTATAATGTGGTGTAAAAACATATATTTGCTACAGTGAAACTCGAGGAGGGTTATTTTTTGGGTTTTCAACTTCTAATCCTAAGATTTAGTTACTTTTAACCTATCAATCTGAACTGTCGGATTTTGAATCTATATTTCCTACTAGCTAACTTGACGACATAGTTATTTTTTAATTTTTTTTATTTTATGCAGTACATAATGATACACGGATAAATACAAACCTCCCCCAAAACCTGTTTGCAGCAGTGTCCCAACTGATGCTGTCGTTCGAGCTCAAAAATCTGGAAATTTGGGTGGAAAAGGATGGTGCACATCGGGGCAAAAGTTAGTTAATTGGAAAGCCTCCCCCAAACTTGTTTTTAGTACACATTTTTTTAATAACTACTAATTTACACACCCCCATATTTTATTTAAAACAATGTTGTTGCTGTTTATGGCTGAAAAACCGAAGCATGGAGGAGAGGCGGAGGAAGTTAGTCGTGATGAAGCAGCTCCAATAATAACAGGAGCTCCTTCGATGGGTCAGCGAAAAGGTACGTTTTGAATCTATGTCTATTTATTTTGAAAAGTGAACCGTCTTTAAGATTTTCTACATCCACTGCACCGTGCGGGTATACGTACCGCATCACAAAAGGTCCTATCTAACTTGATCTCAGCTTATCTGGATGAAAATGAAGACGTGTATCGTAAAGAAGGACTTGTCCCGGTGTGAACGTCTTTCGCAAAAGGTGTTTGTCGTGAAACACCTTCGTCCGGTTCTTTACTATAATCGCGTTATCGTAGGCTTCATCTCGAAGCTCGTTCAGTTCGTTTAATTGCAGCTTTCGATAGTTGCCCGTTTGGTCAAGATCAAAGTTAAGTTTTTTAATTTCCCACATCGCCCTATGTTCGATCTCGACAGGGAGGTGGCAAGTCTTTCCAAACACAAGCCGATAAGGAGACATGCCAAGATCGGTCTTATATGCAGTACAAAATGCCCAAAGAGTACCAGTCAGTTTAGAAGACCAATCTTTACAGATCTTAGAAACCGTTTTCTCCAAGATTTGCTTGATTTGTCGATTAGAGATCTCGGCTTTCCCGTTTGTTTGGGGAGGATAGGGCGTAGAAAGCTTATGGTTGATTGAATATTTCCGCATCAAAGCTTTGAAAGACCGATTGCAGAAGTGTGTCCCATTGTCCCTAATGATAGCACGAGGGTGCCCGAACCGAGAAAAGATATTTTCTTTAAGGACCTTAACAACAACTTTGTTGTCATTTGTTCGGCTCGGTATTGCCTCAACCCATTTTGAGACGTAATCAACTTCCAAGAGAATATATAAGTTCCCAAAAGAGTTGGGAAACGAGCCCATGAAATCAATCCCCCGCATATCAAATATCTTAACAACCAAGATTGGTTGGAGCGGCATCTCATTCCTCCGTGAAATCCGGCCCATGTGTTGAAATCGTGAACAAGTTTTGCAATAATCATGTGCATCTTTGAATAACATTGCCCAATAAAAACCGCATTGCAAAACATTTTCCGCAGTTTTTCTTGGGCCAAAGTGACCGCTACATGCTTGATCATTGCAGAAGGACAACACACTTTTGAACTCATTATTATGGACAACAGTGAATGATTTGATCGGGGCAATACTTGAACAAATACGGTTTGTTCCAATAAAAGTGTTTTACCTGGCATAAAAATCCGTGATTATCTTGATTGGACCATTCGCTGGGTAGGAGTCTCGTTGCTAAATAGTTCACGATATCAGCAAATCAAGGTTCGCAAGTTATGGTCAAGAGGTGTTCGTTCGGAAAAGAGCCGTTTATTGGAAAGGTCAACGTCGGCGGATGTGGAAGTTGTGAAGATGGTCGGCTACGGCGTTTTTACATCCACTTTTATACTTTATGACAAGGTCAAATTCTTGCAACAAGAGGATCCAACGTATTAGCATGGATTTAGCATCCTTCTTTGCGAAAAGATGCCTTAAGGCGGAACGATCGGTGTAGACTACGACTGGTGAGCCAATTAGGTAGGGCCTGAATTTTCTAATGCAAAGATAACCGCCAAGAGTTCCTTCTCGGTGGTTGTATAGTTCATTTGGGCATCATTCAAGATCCTACCCGCATAATAAATTACATGTGGTATCTTTTACTGCACTGATAGCAAAATCGGATGCATCATACATAAGTTCAAAAGGGTGATTCCAGTCGGTAGATGATAGAACGAGGGCGGTAGTGAGGGAACGTTTAAGCAATTCAAAAGCAGCCAAACAATCCGAGTCGAAGTAGAAAGTTGTATCCTTGGCCAAAAGATGAGTCAGCAATTTTACTAAAGCTCTTAATGAACCGTCTTTAAAAACCGGCATGGCCAAGAAAAGCTCGTATATCTTTGACGCATTTAGGAGCATGCCAAGAAAAGCTCGTATATTTTTGACGCATTTAAGAGGAGGAAGGTTGGAAATAACATCTATTTTAGATTTGTCAACCTTAATGCCATTTCATGAGATGATATGCTCTAAGACAATATCTTCTTGAACTATGAAATGACATTTACTCCAATTTAAAGTTAGATTATTGTCCTTACAGCGGGTAATAACTGCGTCAAGATGACGTAATCATTTCTTGAAGGAGTCTCCAAAGATGGAGAAATCGTCCATGAATATCTCCAGAAAATTCTCGACCATGTTAGAGAATATCCCCATCATACATCGCTGAAATGTAGCGGGAGCATTGCATAACTCAAAGAGCATGCGTTTATAAGCGAAAGTGCCGAAAGGACAAGTAAAATTTATCTTATTTTGATTCTTATCGGCGATAGGAACCTGGTTGTAGCCTGAGTATCTGTCCAAGAAACAGTAGTACACATGCCCAGCTAAGCGTTCTACCATCTAGTCAATGAAGGGTAGAGAGAAGTGATCTTTTCTCGTTGCGGCATTGAGTTTTCTATAATCAATACATACCCGCTATCCGGTTTGGGTGCGAGTCGGAATCAACTCATTTGCCTCATTAGTTATGACTGTGATATGACTTCTTAGGGACAACGTGAATATGACTCACCCACTGGCTATCAGATATTGGGTAAATGATATCACTATCTAAGCATTTGACGATTTTCTTTTTCACCGTCTCTTTCATGACGGGATTCAACCGTCTTTGTGGGGTCACGGGCTGGTTTGACATCATCCATCATATGTATATGATATTCAACAATTAAGGGACTAATCCTTTTGATGTCCGCCATTGTGCAACTGAAAGCTTTGTCGATTTGATTTCAAGACAGACAGAAGGGCTTTATCTTGCTTTAAGGCTAGAGAAGCCGAGATGATGACGGGCAAAGTCTCATTCTCCCCTAAGTCTGCATACTTGATGAGGCGGCAACGGCTTGAGTTCAAGTGTCGGCGGAGATACGTTAGAAGGTAGGGTAAGGGGTCGATGCTCGAACTCGACGGACCCCATGAGGGGTTCATAGCTAGTGTAAGAGATTGACTCGGATAGCTCAACTAACTCATTGGAAAAGTCAAAAGATTCGAACTCGGGAGTGACTCATTGACAGAAGGGTTCCATGAATCAAGATCATCAAGGAAGGTGAGCCCTTCGTATTCGCTATTCGTGTAAGAAGCGGCGGGATCGAACGATAACGCACTAGTGCCGTCAAGATCATTGTCGTTAAACAAAAACTCCCCGAATTCACAACTGTCGGGAGCTATCTCGTGGACGGAACAAATATCTATAATATGAGCATAAGGTTTGGAGGGTTGACTTCCCAACCTGAAACGTTAAGTTCAATCGTCATTTTCCTAAATGATAGGTTCATAGAACCATTTCGATAATTGATCACCGCATTTGAGGTTACGAGAAATGGTCGACCAAGAATCACCAGAATTTGGTTCCGTGGATTCGTTATAGGTTGTGTATTTAAAATTATGAAGTCCACAGGGAATATAAATTTCCCGACTTTAATCAACACGTCCTCAAGCTCATCCCTACGGTGGGTGATAGATCGATCGGCCATTTGGAGAATACAGTGTGTGGGTTTCAACTCTCCTATATCTAATTGCTCATACACAGAATATGAGAGCAAGTTAACACTATCATCAAGATCGAGAAGAGTGCGATTGATGTTTTTACCCCCAATAGTTAAATAAATTGTAGGACAATTGGGGTCCTTATGTTTCTTGGGCAAATTTTGGGTAAGAGCATCACTTACATTACTTGCTAAGATTTTTTTTTAGGTACTTGAGTCTTTCTTTTCTTAGTGCACAAGTCCTTAAGAATTTTTGCATAGGACAGGACTTGGATAGTATCTAAGAGAGGAGTACTAATGTTAACTTGCTTAAACATTTCTACAACTTTCTGCATTTGTGGAGTTAGTTTGTTGGGCCTCAACCAGTTTGGAAAATGAGCTTTATTAAAAGGGGTTGGGTCCAACACTTGGGGAGAAGTTTGTGGAGATGGAATGGATCGTAAAACTGGAGTTGTGATAGCATGAGAGGGGAATTCATTCAAGAAAGTGGACGGGGAGTTTGAGCCCAGTGGAGAACGGAGAATGGGCTTGAAAGAAGATGATTGATTAGAAGAAGTAACAGTCGGGGTGTCATCGTTGTCATCATCATGGTTTCCAAAATGGCTGTTCAACATTCTTTCCGATTTCAATGTAGTTACGATACTCATATTATGATTTTGTTGGTTAAGAACAACGTTAGCTTTTTGTGGGTAGCCAGAATTTGGTAGAGGTTGAGATAGAAGTTTCCCTCTCTTTCACTCATTGCTGCATTCAACCGTGCAATTTGTCCTTCGATTGATTTGATGCTTTTACCATGGGACGCAGTGTGTTGTACTAACGATTGGATAGAAGAAGTTAGACTAGCCGACATTTGAGCGGATTGTTTAACAAAGGCTTCTAAGCTTCTCTCGAGTGCAGAGACTTTGTCGGTGCCGGCAGGAGGAACATTTTGTGGTTGGAATGAATTATTATATGGAACAAAGTTGGCCGGATTTTGGAATTGTTGTGGTTGCCGAATTTGTTGCGGTGGTGGTGGTTGTTGCTATGGAGAAAGTCTTTAATAGTTTTGATTTTTGAACTGATTTTGGTTTTGAGTTTGGTTTTGGTTCCAAGCAAAATTAGGATGATTCCTTCATCCAGGGATATATGTGGAAGAATAGTTATCGTTTTTAGGTCGTTGCTGAAAAGCAGTATTAGGGATTCAAAGGACATTTTTCAGTCAAATGTGATGGGTCAAAACAACTACACATAGTTTTGGGGAGAGAACTTGGTTTAGGGAGGCCGAAGAGAATTTGGTCTCAATAGCTTCGAGTTTCTTTTGCATAGCAGCCATTTCGGCTTTCATTGCGATAGAAGCGTCGCGCTGATGGACACCTGCCCTAGATGAAGTTGAAGATGACGTCGTCGGTTTTGTGCTCTCCCACTGTAGTGTTTGCTCGGCGAGATCTTCAAGAAATAGCGACGCCTCGTCGGATTTTGACATGAAATGATATTGACAAATGGTTTCTAGCATTTGTTTTGTCGCTGGATTAATACCCTCATACATAATTTGGCAAAGTTGTCATTTTTCGAATCCATGATGAGGGCATTGGACAAGAGAGTTTTGAACCTTTCAAAACATTTCCAAAAGGGTTCGGTGGGAAGTTGAGCAAACTGGTTGATTTCGCTCATAATGCGGGCAGCCTTATAATTAGGATATAATTTTTTAAGGAACACTTTAACAAATCCATCCCGACTGGTGATGGAATGTGAGGAGGTGCTATAAAGCCACTTCTCCACTAGATGGCATAAGGTAAATTAGAGTATACATAATCTCATTGCATCCCCAGATAGTTGGGTGGTGCTCATTATTACACAGACATTTTGAAATTTAGTGATAAAAACGTAGGCATCCTCATATTCAAGCCCGTGAAATTTGGGCAACAAGCTGATGAGGTGGGGTTTAATTTCGAAGTTATCCCCATTAGCTGGTGGAAGAAACAGATACGTAGGAAGGAATCCGTGTGTGGGGCATCGGTCTTGGAGAGCGATGCGTGGTGACGTTTGTGTGGAAGGTAGAATTTGCGCACCAAGAGGTGGTGGTATCGTGGGATTGCTTACGTTAAAACCCGGTGGAGGTCCGTCCATCTCGAGAGACGTGGTAGGTGAAGGAGAAGAAGGTGAAAAAGTATCGACCTCGGAGTCGATAGCGAAAACGCGGACTAAACGGGCGTTAGAATCCCGTGTCCAACAGAACATGCACTAAGCGAGTTTAGTGCACGTGGCAGCGTGTGGGAAAGTGGGGAGAAAGATTTTAAGAATGCTTTGCTTTGGTAAAATGACGGACAGAAGACTGGACTCAACCAATCACAAAAAATGCACAATCTCTAGAGCTTGGGTCACCAAGGTCAAATCATAGATCGCTTCTAGACTTCCAAAGGACAAGATGTAGGATAAATTCTCTATCACCTCCTTATCTTTCTTGCAGGCAGCTAAGTGGGAGGTATCCGCTATACGAATTATCGAAATAGCGGGCTTAATTAAATAAACCACTTGTCTTAGACACACTTGTTTTAGACACTACAAAAAGATGCGGATAAGTAACAGATTATCCACGGTCTTTCTCTGTCCTAATTGAGCATGACTGTCCTTAGAGGTTTAGTCTAGATATTTTTTTATTAATTTAAGGTGACGCGTATGCTCGTTTGTGATTTTTGGGCTTATGAAGGGAATGAACTCCTCACCTAATTTGAATTTGGGTTTCTTGTCCCTTAATACCAGTTTAAATCATGCAAAGCAAAAACATAAAAATCTAAAGCACGTAAAAAGATATTTTTTGTTTTCGGCGCTGTTTGCAAAAAATCTTGCAAGTAGAAACAATTTATTGGAGCTTCAGAGGAGGTGAAAAGAAAACTACCAGAAAAATTTGGAGAGGAGATACAACTAAAGCGCCGCGCTTCTGCTGCCAACTGCACTTTTTAGCCGTGGTTCCGTCGCCTCCTTTGGGCCAAACTGTCTAATTCTCAGGCATTGAACTCCTAATCCTTTTCTCTTCTGATTCAAGCAATTGTATTCACTGTAGACTCAACTAGATGCTCCAGGTTTTCTGTACAACTCGAACAAACATCATATATCATGTCAAGACGCGGTTTAACATTTATTTATATTTTATATTTTAATTTTTAATGTTAGATCAACCCGAATAACAAGAATAAAATTGCCGTTTCCCTGGCAACGACGCCATTTGATTAGTGTGAAATAATATGACTTTTATTGTTTTAAATACCACAATCAACACGGTGTCGCAATAGCTAGCCGCGGTGAGTACGGGTCGTCCACAGGGAGACTGTAACCTTATTTTCAGTGTTTTAGATGAGTTGATTCAGAAAAGGTGGATTTGTTTTCTTTTTATTCTAAGCGTGAGATAACAATGAGAAAAAAGGCTTATTAGGGTTTTAGGATTAGGTAGTTAAGGGATGGTGATTAAAATAATAAACCTTCTTTTATCTTTTAATTATTTGTTGCTAAAGGAATAGGAATAAATGTGGATTACGGTATTTAGAGGGGTACTAGGGATTCCCCCATTGACCTCTGTCCTTCCATTGATCCCTATTAAATTCAAGCCTCCAATAAAATAGTATTAACTTACTCTCAAATCGGGGTCGCTACTATCATGAATTGATAGTGCGTCCAAATACGGGGGTTAATACTTGGTTGGAGTTTATAATAATCAAAATATAAAAAGAATACGAGGGACTTACCATCCCTTATACTCTCCTTTCCTACGACCCTAACAAGTGAGAATTTACTCGCTTATTATTACAATAAGAGGATAAAAAAAGAAAGATTGAAGAATGATCAATATATGCTAACTACTAGGGCCCTCACTATATCGAGGGCAACCTTTGAGTATCATTTCATACAAATAATTAAATTGGAAAGAAGGGAGGAGGAAATAGTTTTATTTTAATAAAAAAAACTAGCTACTAGATCTCTCACGATTGCTAGAAGATTCTTTGAGCATCATGATTTCAGAAGTCGTTGAGAGAAATTTTAGAGAGAAAGAAAACCATCAAAAATATCAACACCCCAATTAATAAAAGTAACAAGCAATATAAAAAAATGCAAGGAAATAAAATGCAGAAATTAAAAGAGACAAGAATTAAATAAAATCCTACCTTTTATTGATCAATTTGAGCTTCATTACAATTTCTTAATGGTTAACGAAAAGAAGCTAAACTAAAAAAAAACCTAAAACACGAAACCCAAGATGTCTCTGTGTTGGGTGCTCTCGCTGCTATTTATAGGCTTTGAAATCTGAAACCCTAGCGTCGAAATCCGCTGTACACAAAAAAACGAAACTGCCCCCGAAACCCCATCTTGTGCGGCGTTAAAGGGGCGGCGGATCCGCGGTCATTTGATGGGTTTGACGGCGGTTCCGCGGTCTAGAGATGGGTTTGGGCTTTCAAATTTTTTGTGTTGCGTTCTCACTATTTAAGATGGTCTTTGAGCACATAATATCTCGTTTTTGCCTACATTGAAATTTGCAGGGTTGACTAAGTTGAATTTGATTTTAACTGGATCGGTCCGGTTTAACCTCTAAAGTCCGTCACTCGCTCCAACCCTGATTCCTGCACTTATATAGCAACCTAGGATTAAAAGCACCAATTTTATAGGTAATATTATAAAGAATGGATGGTATTAAAATGCAATTTTATGATGTAAACAATCTCCATTTAAGTATTTTTTATTATCATAACCGTGGTTGGCTATGCAGCACAGATAGTAAATTTTTATGACGTTTCCAACTTGACTTGTAGCTTTGAAGTTCATTTTGCCAAGTTAATGGACATGCAAACCATAAACAGAAGAGGTCCTTGCTATAAATTTGATAAGCAATTCGTAAAAGCTAGGGAGTTTACCTTATTGATTATGCAATTCAATCCTAATTGACCAAGGAACAAAACATAGAATCTGGATTGACCAATACCAATCTAAGAGTGGTAAAACATATATGTGTAAACAGATAGAAGGGTAAAGCCCTTATATCATTTTTGAGTTGAAGTCAATGTTTTAAAGACGAAGCGACTTGGCTTCTCAGGTACCGGGGCGAGGCGATCTGAGCCGCCATCGTCTCGAGTGCCCAGGAGATTGCCTCAGCATCTAAGGCGAGACTTTGAGGCGATCATCTAAGTGATTTTTATTTCGAAAATAAAAATAAATAAATTTCATGTTACTTCAATCTCATTTTTGTTTATATATACTTGCTTTCTGCTTAATCATAGAGAAGTTTTTTATTTGAACAAAATTAAACCAAAAATGACAAAAAACTACGTTTTTAATTCCAAATTGAAAAGTCTTTTATTCTTTTCTTTTACATTCTTTCTTTAATTCTCAAACCATAGTAAAGTTATGCCGGCGGTATAAATATTTGTCACCTCACTTCACTCAGGCGGTGTTCTTTTTAGTGCCTCTCGTCTCAGGCGATAGACAAGCTTCGTCGTCTTGAATTTACCTTTCGCTTTTAAAACACCGAGTTAAACCATCAACGCCTCTAAGAAGTGGGAATATTGGTGAAATAAGGTAATGCAACATCACATGACCAATCCCTTTGGAGCCAATGAATGTGACACAATCTTACAAACTCAAGAGTATTAGTTTATCAGTATTGTTGGATACCTTGTGTGTTACTTGATCTATGTGAATTTTCTGTGTGTTGGTAGTGTTTGGTGTAACAATGTTTCATTTTCTCTCTCGTGTGTGTGTGTTTTGGGGTGGGAGGCAGGGCTGTGAAATTGCAACCTTTCCCATGGGTTTATAAATCTGAGGTCGTATGATGTAGTTTTAGTGAGTAATATTTAAAACATTGTAGCAGATACTTGATGTATCTTAAGATTATCTGTAATGTGGGTATGCAAAAAGTTGAGTATATAGATTCCGTTGATTAGGATGTCTCTGTCCAAAAACAGTTTGTCTTGAGGTCAGATATTAAAAAATTCATAGTAAGGTGTGTCAGATCATTAGCCAATAATGTCTTGTCTTCCGTGGAAAGAGAATATATGAACTGACCAGAAACGAGAGGCTGGAACAAGGGGTTAATATGATATCTTTTACATAGGGCCTTGTGGCCATTGCTAGGATTATATAACTCAAAGAGCTTAACAAAACAACATTATCAAAATTTTGAACGTGTTAATTTGTTTTTTCGCGGTATATAATAATCTCTACTATTCCCTTTTTCCTATCAGGTCCTCGTTGAGAAAATGGGACTTCCAGCAGGGTGCGATCCTTCATCGTTGGAGTCTGGGTTATTACGTATGTCAAAAAAATCTCACTTCTGTTTATTATTTTCATTTTCTGAGAACCATCTGTTTTAGCAAATTTGTTTAAAACGCCATTCTAATTATATTGACCTAAAGGATACTGCCAATGGTGGAATGGGACTGCACAAAGGATTGCAACTCTTGAGTTTGATCGCACCCGGAAATCGATGGGGGTTATTGTGAAATCAAAATCAGGAAGCAATTCCTTACTTGTAAAGGTAGTTTCATCCTCTTTTCCCTTCTTGTTTATGAGGCATGCATGCTTGAATTATGATTTTTGTAAATTTTGTTGTTTCTATTTTTGTTTGCAGACATATAGATGGTTGTTGTTTGCAGGAAATATATGGCATGATAAGATACTTTATTCAGATTTTGCTATTCTAACTCAGTCATGATAATGTTTGTTGGTTGTATGTTATTTTATAAATGACTTAATTGTTCAATGCTTGCACACAAGTTAAAAATGAGCAGCTGAGATTTCACGTGAAAACTTTGGAACTAGCCCAATGTACGACATGCAGACTGTATTTGTGAATCGATAAATCCCTGGAGACTTCATATTGTTTTCTTACCTAAACCAAACAGTTTAAATTCTCTGAATTTCCGAAACTAATTTATCCTCTTCATCTATCAATTTGCTACCTCAACTTACGTAATGGAACATGAAAATGGAAGCATGGAACGATATCTATGTACGCCTACTGCTAAGCTGTTTTTCTGTCTATGAGAACTAGACTTGCTTGCCCCCATTTTGGTGAATTCTGACGAGAACAACAGATCTTCAGACATGTAGAAAAATCTGACTTTTCAATTTCTCACTCACTGCTCTTTTACTTGTTAGGTTACTTTCATACACCGATAGATGGGGTTCATCTGAATTGGTTCAAATACTTGTGAAAACAAGATTAATTAATTATATTAATCATAATTATTTGGACAGTAAAAACTAGGTTGTCGTATGTAATGTTTGAAACTTGACTTCGGTATTCAGGGTGGTCCAGAGGAGAGGGTATTGAGGTATTTATGTGTCGTTTTTTATCATATAAATGCATCTGGCTAACATGCTTTAAGATTAGAGGATGCTACTATATGTTTATTTTTCGCACATAACAAGACTAATTGTCCTCTTTGATCTATAATTTTACTGATAAAGCAAGGGAACGTTGTAAGTTGCAACACACTTCTGTTATATAATGTGATTTATTAGTCAACATAACAGCTCTGGATGTGGTTATTTGATACCGTATTACAAACAAAGTTCTACTAATATTCTTCATGCCATTGACTTTATGTGAATTGTAATCTACATCTGATTCACCTTTTCTCGTAGAAATTAGGCTATTGATATGGAAAGTCTTTAATTTGAATTGTCTTCTATGTGTTAAGAAGGTGGAAGGTAGAAGGTATTCAATAATGTAAGGGTGTTGAGCAAGAATCTTGGTTAGGAGCCCAAAGGACTTTAATTTATAGCAATCATATACCCAGAATGTAAATACCCTATTATAAGCTTAGGCAAAGAGAGACTATGAATAATTAATGTCTCAAGCGAATTATTAAGATATGTGCTTTTTAGTTGCGGTAAAAAGGGCTGAAACCAAGCTTCCAACAACAAACATCCCTTCTAATTATTTTAGGTTAAAATAGTGTTTAGAATTCGAGAAAACCTAGTAAGATTTTGATTTGGTATATGGAATCACATTCAGCTTCTAGGAACAAAATAACCTAATGAAATCATATACCGTAAATGGGAGATGATATCATGTCTAAAGGAAAAAAAACATTTGTATCCTTAAGGAAACATCGACTTTATTATAATCAAGGGTCTATATTGTTCAAATTCCTCGCCAAATCCTTTCTTTGTATTATCTATCTCAATATCATGGTTGAACCAAAAAAGTGAAATAACTAGTTTATGTATCCGTCAAATATTTTAAAAGCGGAATAAAAAGCAGAGCGGTCGAGGGGCCGCATAAGTGCTTATGCAGCCACTCAGACCGCTCAGAAATATGAAAAGTGGCGTTTTCATCAATTTTCTTATTTTTTGTCAATAAATATTGATTCTAATAGAGTTCTAATTATTTTATGTTCCTTTTGCGCTTGTAGATACCTAAATTAGTATTATAGAACGCATAACAATCGAAAATGCAAATTGATTGTGAAAAAAATCCTATTATTGCTACAATTTGTCTCAAAAATAAAGATCGATTGTAACTAGAAGAACCCACAAAATTACAAAGAGAGCAAAATCACAAAAAATGTACCTAAAAGATTGCAACCGAAAGCCAGTGTAGTTGAAATCGAATTCAAGGTTGAAATTCGAAAACTACTTGAAATTGAAATAGGAAACACTAGGATTACTCGAAATCGATTCAGATTTGAATATCTTGAAGTCGATTAGATCCGAAACCTTAATTTTTGAAGTTTCGAAACCCAAATTGTGAAGTTTGTTGAAGTTGAGCAGCTCGGAATTCCTAGCCCCTGTCGACTTGAGCATGCTAGAGAGAAACGACATGTAAAAAGAAGGAAAAAGAGATAATATTTTGTACTAATTGGTATTTGTGTTATTCTCACTCCAATAACAATACTTATATATACCCATTATGACACTTATAAAGTGTATACTTCAATAAAATAGGTTTTATTATATCACCCACTTAAGCGGGATAAAGCGGAGCGGCAAAACCTGGTCCACCGCTTAAGTGCTTAAGCGGCCGTTTTTTAAAACACTGGTATCTGTCTTGCAATTGCTTGTTACGGTTATATGGCTTTAACGGAATTTGTATCATTTGTGGGCGATACTCGATTGTTGCACACTTGAAGTATAACATTTTTTTGTCACAACGATGGTTAATTCAATTTCTTTTTTACATGGGTTCGTTTTCTGTTCTTGTACATGATTTTGTTTCTTTCTATTCTCTTGTTTTATGCAATAACCATTCTCTCATTTATAAAGCTCTTTTTTGTGTGTGGCATGATTGATTGTTAATTTTCTTGTTTACAGGGTGCTGTGGAAAGTTTGCTTGAGAGATGTTCCCATATTCAGTTGCTAGATGGATCTCCTGTGCTATTGGATGACACCTCAAAATCTCTAATATTGCAAGCTCTTCATGAGATGTCTACAAACGCTTTACGCTGTTTGGGTTTTGCATACAAGGATGATCTGGCAGAGTTCACAACTTATGATGGTGAAAATCATCCAGCTCACAAGTTCTTACTTGATCCCTCTAATTATTTGTCAATTGAAAGTGACCTCATATTTGTTGGCATGGTTGGGCTTCGGGTGAGATGATGCATACTGCTTTTATATCTCAATATCCAGTCATGTCCCACCTTTATTTTTAGGGTTAATTGCACATAACCCCATATTGTTTTCCTCATGCAGGACTTATACCCCTCAAGTAATTTATTAGCGCCAACACCCCTCTATCTACCCTCAGAAACACTCATTCTATTCTTAACAGCAAAAATCAGTTTCTAGAGTTAAAACAGACAATCATTGTTAGTTGTTTAGAGTTGAAACTGAGTGTTTTAAGGGTTTTGATCAATGATCAGAGGGAGAGTGTCTGCGCTAATATATCCCTTTAAGGGGTAGAAGTAAATGGGGGTAAACCAGTCTTTGTTGTGTGCAAAATTAACCCTTGTTTGTTCAACATGTTCTGTTTTACTTCTTCTATAAATACATCGACTGATGTCTCTCTTTCGTCTTGATGCTGTCATAGGATCCTCCAAGAGAAGAGGTTCACAAGGCAATTGAGGACTGTAGGGCAGCTGGGATTCGAGTCATGGTAATAACAGGGGATAACAAAGAAACAGCAGAAGCTATATGTCGTGAGATTGGTGTATTTGGAGCTGGAGAAGATATCAGCAGGAAGAGCCTCACTGGTAAAGAATTTATGTCTCTTTCAGATAAGAAGAGCCTTTTGAGGCAAAAGGGCGGGCTTCTTTTTTCAAGGGCGGAGCCTAAGCATAAGCAAGAGATAGTTAGATTGCTAAAAGAAGATGGTGAAGTGGTGGCAATGACAGGGGATGGCGTGAATGATGCCCCTGCGTTGAAAATGGCTGATATTGGTATTGCTATGGGCATTGCAGGGACTGAGGTATTTTAGACTTTATGCTCTTTAAATGGAAATGCCCCTCAATAAAGTATTTTAGACTTTCTGCTTCGCGCGCACACTAACACTTGCATACATACTAGCATACATGAACTTTTCGCACAGTTTTTTTTGTGCATCCAAGGTAATTTTCTACATTTTTTCAATGATATTATTTCGTACAGTTCTAAGTTTGCTATCTGTGACTTGCTGTGTTGTGGTAGATAACATGATATAATTACCTATTATGGAGTAGTACTGGAGACATAGTCGAGTTAGCAAAATTGTCACCCTCTGCTGTTTTAATGCATTCTATTAGCTTCATGTATTTTTACTTCTTTATCAGTTTAATGGTAGATAAAACAGATTTATTAACCTGGAAAAGTTTTTCGATCATTTTACTAGAATTTCTCTCTTTATCTATTCTCTAAAAAAATTTATGTTCTCGATGCATTTCAGGTTGCAAAGGAAGCCTCGGACATGGTATTAGCTGATGATAATTTCAGTACAATTGTAGCAGCTGTTGGTGAAGGAAGATCCATCTATAACAATATGAAGGCTTTTATAAGGTTTTATCCTGCATATCTATTTGTCTTGTCCTTATGACTTGTTATTTATTGAATCATACTTCATATACTTAATAATGTTGATACCTCATAATGAGATGAGATATTTTATCTCTGGTGAATCACCTTATTTATTTTATTTTATTAATTTTTAGAAAGTAGTGAAATCACCTTATTTGTGTTTCTTTAAGCTATTTTGTGCTAATCAACAAACTGAGATAAACTTGCAAGGGATGGGCCTCACCTATCTTCTATCAGCCTTGTGAACGCAACCAATTTTTTTTATAGAATTTATTATATAGCTAAATAGCAGTATATGTCTCATTTTTGTCTGATTAGTAGGAAACCACCCTTGTTTTAGAAACCTGCGCCTTAGTCTTTACCTCTCTTACCCTCATTTTTAGTGCTAAATTGAAATAAAAATAAAAAGTAAAGAATGCTGTAATACTGTTTAAGTTCATTATTGTTACACCAGGCAACCCTTTCATTGGGTGGCCTATTGTCTAATTCTATTGTTGAATTAAAGTTCTTTTCTAGGTAGTGGCCATTGGGATACTTGATGATTAGGTGCCTGATTCATTTTATTATGTACTTTTAATTTACATAGGTACATGATCTCCTCAAATATCGGCGAAGTTGCATGCATATTTTTGACAGCAGCCCTAGGTATTCCTGAAGGGTTGATACCCGTTCAGCTATTATGGGTCAATCTTGTCACTGATGGACCTCCTGCTACGGCACTTGGGTTCAATCCCCCAGATAGAGACATCATGAAGAAGCCCCCTCGAAGAAGTGATGACTCGTTGATTAGTGCATGGATTCTATTTCGCTATCTGGTATTCAGCGCGCTCCCTCTGTTTTTTTAATCTCAATTTGAACACCTAGGCTATTCTTGGTATGAAAGAAAGCATGAGGAAGAAAAAAGATAATTGAGAGGGATTTTGAATGTTCTTGCTTAGACTGTCATCATTAAATCTATTTCCTCTTATGTTCCTTCTTCCCCTCATTTCCTTTTATTCTCTTCTTGCATGTTCAGAACTCAATTATGTCCATCTTAGCAGAGAATCATCTCTACTCTTATAATACAACAACTGAGCCTTTTATCCCAAGCATATGGGGTAGGCTACATGAACCAACATGCGAATCACGCCGGGTCCAGCACATGAATCCTCCGCCTCCACTCACTCCTATCGAACAATATACTTTCATTGAGGCCTTTGGCAACCATATCGTTTCGTATCACCTCCATCTCTACTCTTATAATGCAAACCCCAAATAGGTTTTGTAACATTTGTTTAATATCGAAAAAGTTATTTGTCTAATATCTGATATCAAAAAAATAAAAGGGATTTTTTGATTTTACACCCCCAAATCTTTGGTATTTTTTATAAAAGACACCCCAAATCTTGGTATTTCTAAAAATACACAGCCAATTCTTAGAATTACACTAGAATAGCCCCCCTTTGTTAACTTCCATGTATTTACCATCCATACTCAGTTAGGTGACTGTTAAATATAGCCGTTTTAAAGCTAAAAACGATCGAAATACCCTTGCAGCAGTCAGTTTGGGTGTTTAAAAAGAGGTTAGACTGCTGCTTCTCTATCCTTTCTTGATGCCGCTGCCTTTCTTTGCTGCTTCTCTCTCTCTCTCTCTCTCTCGTGTGAATCATCATCGTCTTCTTTAGGACAACCCGTAGTTCTCTTTCCTGGCCTTATCACCATGCTCCTGATCTCAACTCAGTGGTGGATCATATGATTGTAGGATTACCAAACAGATGCTTGCCTTTTATTTCAAAAATAGCACCGTTCGCCGTTCGAGAAAAGCTTATAATTATGTACATTGCCATAATACAAAGAGAGATGGAGGGAAAATTATGGAACCCCCTTCCCTTTTGGGTTATTTTGATATACCCCAACCAAAATATTCATATTTTGATAAAACACACTCAAAGTTTGGTATTTCTAAATACTACACTCATAAGTTAAAACTAAACTAAAAACACCACTCTGGTTAAGTTCTGTTAGTTTCCCGTTAATCCACCGTTAAATATAGCAGTTAAAGGAATGAAAATACCAAAATATCCCTTACTATCCCGACTTCAACATCTTTAAGTCTCCCCTTTCTCTCATCCACATTCTTTTCTCTTCCTCCTGCTGCCGTTGCCATCTCTTCAAATCTCTCCCATTGTTTTGCTCAACCTTCACTGCCCCCACTCCCCCCTCTCTCCATTTTTTCCTTCAACTCTCCCCTGGCCCCTCCGGACCTCTCTCTTTCTCTCCCTCCTCTCCTCTATGTCTTGTTCTCATTGTTTCATTTTTTTAGGCCGAGATGAGTAGAGGATTGAGAGATACACTGAGGAGATAAGGCTGAATTTGCTGTTGGGAAACGATAAGAAAGTAGATAGCATCGGTAAGCAAGGAATTATGAACCCTAATTAAACCCAAGTCAACTGAATTACCCAAATTAAACCAACATAAGTTAACATAGTTTTTAGTTTAATTTTAACTTTTAGGTTTGGTATTTAGAAATACCAGACTGAGTGTGTTTTATCAAAATATGAAAATTTTGGATGGGGTATATCAAAATAAGCCTTTTCCCCTCCCTCTGACTTCATCTTCATGCAGGGCTCAGATCTATAATAAAACCCATCAATCAGATCTTTAAAATTGTTCTTTCTAAATAACGCAATTAATAGTTTCTGGCAGTCACCTATTATATACACAATCCTTTTCTTAAAATTATAGCCATATATAACCATACAAACAACAAAATCGACACAGTGATGATTAACCAATATTATAAGAGCATTCACTAGCCGTCAAACAAAAATAAATCACCCAGAAATACCAATGATTTGGGGGTGCAAAATCCCCAAAAAAAAACCAAAATGAAATTGTCTAATATTGGTCTCTTTTAATATGACCATCTCTGGAATGTCATATTTGTCATGCCCCGCTTCTCAAAATACGGAATACGAGGGGTAATTAGGCCAACCATGTTCATACGGTCAAGAAATAATCCCGCCGTATTCACACTTCGGTTTATAGCATTTCATGGTAATCAATAAACACAGCACGAAAGTAAAGAAAATCACAGTTCTCAACTTTATCACATTTAATTAACAGAGTTCAAGATACAATTATTCGCATGAAACAAACAACTAACCAAAAGAAATAACAATATTTTTAGTGCAAACAGAAGACGACGCTGGTGTCATGGTCTAAATCTCCGCGATCTCGAATGACAGGTCCTGCTTTTGAACTGGGTCCACTACGTACTCTGAGCATGCACACTCAGATGGTCAAGACGACACATATAGCAATATATGCATATATGTACAATATTAAGCATGAAATGAACGGCATAACTAGTAACATGAGAATATGCAATATCATGTATATTTAAACAGTATGGTATATGTATCATGTCAGCAATCCATGCAATGTGTCACTATCTATCGGTCACTAAGTCAATTGAAATCGATGGGTGGAAAAAAATGCTCGTGTTTAACATGGGTTTCATGCATGCCAGAGACTAGGATCCGCTGTTGTCCGGGACATAATTCTGTAGCCGTGCCGCTAGGCCCACAACCTAATATATATATCGCTAATATCGAATGATCATCCTTCAAGTCACTGTATCTCGCTAAATACGAGTTCGATTCCATCTTGATTTCCTCATTTTCCCCGCTTATAGTATGTGTTCAGGTACTAGATAGATAGGTTGTGAACAAGTACGTATCTCTTTCACTTTCAATCACGCTTCCACTTATCAATATCACTTTCAATCATTGGTTCACTATCGTACTTACTATAACCCAATCACTAACACTTATTTATCGACAATGCGAATCAGTCGCTAAGTCTCAATGTAAACGATCACTATGCACTGGATATAAAGCAAACACAAAATAAGGTAGAAATGCACTAGATAGATGTTCATTAAACTATGACAGCCAACGCCATATGACTTGCAAAATTCACCATAAATCACGTGTAGAATTGGCCAAAACAATATAAAAAGCATACGAAATATACATGCTTATCTAAGCAGTAGAATTAGTTTCATGTCAATAGAAATTCAGGTTAAGGATTTATTATCATTTTAAATCAACGATTAGTTGCTGAAATTCCCATTTCAGAACTGAAAGTCCAACTTCATGCGCAGTTTATTTTAGATTGTGTTTAGATTCAGGTGTTGCTTCAGTTGAATAAAACCCAGCTCTATCTGTTAGGTTTCCAACGCATTAAGAGGATCAATAATAACCTCTATGTACTAGGAGATATGTTCTGTTTAGTGTCAAGGTATATAAACTGTCACTGCAGAAAACTGCAGGACACGTCGACAATCTAAAATATCAGACGACAGAAAAACTGAACGAGACTAGAACCATGAGTTAGCTAACTAAATTATCTACGCGACGAAATAGGACTACGTATTTTCAGTTTTATGTAGGGATGTACAAGCGATCAAGTTCAAGTATCAACACAAAATACTGCACTGGACTGCAGTCCAGAGCCGTATTTTCAGTTAGTTTTCGTCATCGTGTTATGGCAGTACCAAAATATAAAATACACGGGGTTCTAGTTTATCGAGTCGGTTTCGATATGAGCCATAGAACATCACGTTTCGATTTATATTTAATTTGATGTAGATTTTAGAATGTGGCATATGATGAATTCCAAATTCAACGTCGGCTTTTGGAGGCGACATTACATGATTATAATCACGATATTTTTAACTCAAATTTTCACACGGTCATTACTAATAGTAAAGGCATTCATTAATCACAAGGTATGGTCATTTTAAAATGGTTGTGGTTTAGGTTTTCGCATCGAACACTTAGCTTAAGTACGGTTATCAATCGAACATCGGATTCATCTAGTTGATTGAATAATAAATAAATCCCTATTTGTTTTCTATCCAATACAGTTAATATCGAATCGCTACTATATATTCGATGATAATTCATGATACAACATATATATTAATATATATTACAATTAAAACCATCCATTTACTCGATATAACTTTTTTTAGCATGTAAAGCAAGTATTGAACTTGCTTGGCGACGGTGAGCTCGTGGGCTCCGGTTGCGAGAGGTGAACGGCGGCGACGACACGACGGCGACAACGCAGCAGGTGGCGAGCTCGATTCGGCGTTGGTGCTTGGAGGCTCGGCTAGACAAGGGTTTTTGGGCTCGGCTCTGTCTGTGAGGTGATGGTTGCCGGGAAGCAAAGATGGTGGTCGGCGGTGTTGAGGCTCTGGCGTTAGAAAGGTGGTCGGAGAAGCAGCTGGTGGGGCAGTGGAGTTCTTGAGGGTTTAGTGTCGCTGGAGATGGCAGAGGCCAATGATGGCTGGGAAGGTTGCCGGCGGTGAAAGGTGGCAGACGGAGGAGATGGTCGGTGGGGAGAGGCGACGGTGCTTGGAGGGTGAGAGAGGGAGTGGGGTTCGGTTGGAGAGGAAACTCAGTGGAGTTAGGGAAGGAGCTCGGTGGCATCGTTGGCGATGATCAGGTGGCTGGTAGGTGTAGCGGCGGCCGTCGCCGAGTTTGCTGCCGGAGCTCGGTTGGTTTTGGAATGAGGAAGAGAGATAGCGGGAGATCGAGAGAGATTTTGAGATGGAATGAAAAGAGAGAGATGGAGATTGGAGAGGGGAGCTCGGTTGAGAGGGAGAGGATTCAAAGGAGGGGATCTCGGAGTTTGTTGAGGGACGAGCCTTGTCGTCGTGGTAGCGGTTCTCGTGGGGTTTGTTGGGGACGAGGAAGAGAGAGAGAGATGTTGGGTTCAAAGGGGGGGGGGAGAACATAGAGGGAGAAGAAAAGGGGAGTGGGCTCGAGTAGTGGGTTAGGGTTAGGGTTTTGGGTTTAAGGGTTAGGAATTGGGTTAGTTTTTTTTTAGAATATAAGAAATATAGAATTAAAAGGAAAATTTGATGAAAAATATTTATAAAAAAATGCGGAAAAGTACAAGGAACCGGGGATTTACAATGCCACACCTGCTAAAATAAGGCAAATGATTGGAATATATTCCTTTTTGCATATAAGCCCTTAAAAATAATAGTGTGGATTCGCAATGATTACTTTTTATAAAAATACTTCTTTAATGTACCTTTTAAGGAGAAACTAAAAAAATAATAAAACTTCTATAAAATTACTTTATGAGGTTGAAAGTTTTAATAGTTTTCAGTTAGGCGACGTCATTTTCTTTTATGCGGTACATGTGCTAAAGTACAAGCTTATACAAATCTTGCGGTGGTTTTTCACAATCGAAGAATTTATATACTATATGGTCCTTGACTAGTATTTGTAATAAAATATATTAAAGATATTGTATCTGACAAAATATATATTTGTACTAGAACAATATAAGACAACCAATATAATATAAAATGCAGATATGCATGCTTGGTATTTAGTATTGACTTATATACCGATACCTAAGCAATACTAGCATACGAGTTTACTTCAAACAATATTAATTATTGTTCTCCTTTCTTACCTAATTCTAAGAATCATATACCTTCTTTCAAACACGACGACATCGGGCCTTTTAAAACAAATTATGCGGTCGACTATATAAATATTTTTCCTCCATTATCTTATGTTAAACGAACTATTTACATTTTCTTTTTTACTGTTCCTATACATATTCGTTTAGGTCTACTATTAGCCCTTGTGGCACCATTAATTACAATTTTGTCGCTTGTCCTAATTGGAGCATCAATTAATCTCTTTCACCTACACCCCATGCAGGTCATCGGGTTCTATGTTGGCATCGCCACCGTTGGAGTCTTCATAATCTGGTACACCCACGGCTCCTTTCTCGGCATCAACCTAGTCAATGACGGCCACACCCTCGTCTCATACTCCCAGCTCTCCAATTGGGTTCAGTGTCCGACATGGTCCAACTTCACTGCCTCCCCATTCACTGCTGGGGTCCGCACCTTCTCCTTCGACTCCAACCCCTGTGATTACTTCCAATCCGGAAAAGTCAAAGCCATGACCCTCTCGCTTTCGGTCCTAGTAGCCATCGAAATGTTTAATTCTCTCAATGCATTAAGCGAAGACGTGAGCCTTTTGAGCATGCCCCCTTGGGTCAACCCTTGGCTTTTGTTGGCCATGTCGATCTCGTTCGGGCTTCATTTTGTTATTCTTTATGTGCCGTTCCTTGCGCAAATTTTTGGAATCGTGCCGCTGAGTTTTAATGAGTGGCTTTTGGTGCTTGCGGTTGCTTTTCCGGTGATTTTGATTGATGAGGTGCTGAAGTTTGTAGGGCGGTGGATGAATTATTCTTCGAGAGGAGGTGCAGGTTCTTTGAAGCGGAAAGATGATTGATGCTGTTTCTTGACTCTCATTTGGTTCGGTAAATGGACCGATTGAGATTCTAGCACAGTCAAGGTTTAAGTGACTAAAAATTTGCATTGGATCAAGATATTCGTTAAAAATATTGCAGTTGCAGTTATTTTTATTCACACGCATTTGGTATTTTGGAGAAAGTGCTGGAGTAGCATTTGTTAGTTATGTTTAGAAGATCATGTTAGATTGATTTAGTGCGACTGATTTGGGTTAAAAGAACCAAGTACATACTTTTTTGCAGGAATATTTTGTTATAAATAAATGATGGGGAACCAATTATATAGTTGTTAAAAGTTGAAATTTTGGTTATTGTTGGAATCTAGCGTTGTTTAAATTATTTTATTACGAGTGAGATGTTTCCTTTTTTTTCCTTCCGTGTACGCAAGTAGCAAAAACTGAACATTCTCAAAAACTGCATTATATTAAAAAAAATACAATTTTGAGGCTGTGCACAGAATTTGTCACTAATGTCTAACTATTTATTTTTGCTTCATGTTATTTGTTTATCGACCGCAGGTACTCAATTACATAATCTTAACGAAATAGTCAGGCATTCTGTTGCAAAACTGTGTTAAGTTTCACGCTGCTACACTAAAACTTTCAAGTTAAATTAAAAGGGGAATCTCTACAATATCAGCGCAGAAGGAGGGAGCTCTTCGATTGAAATCTCAATCTGCCTCTCCCCATAACTGTGGTAAGAAATGTTCTCTAAATTTTGAGAATAAACAGTGGAAATTTTCATTTCTTATGTTACTTTATATTTGAAAATATGAAATAGTAAATAATAATGAGAGAGAATAATAATGGAGGAAAGAGGCCATAGCAGCAGGTAATTTCCTTTTATGGCGTCAAAAAAGTACACCCTTGCTCATTTTTTCCAACAATCGGCACCCATCATTTTCATCGTTATCATCTAAGATGTGAGCGCACCAAATTTCATGTGATTCTACAATTTTTTAACCGTTGATTTAGTGGGTTCAAAATTAACGGTTTACCGACATCAGAACTTTTTACATTGCTAAATCAACGGTGAAAAGGTTGTAGAATCACACGAAATTTGGTGTACGCACATCATTAGATGAAAACGATGAAGATGATGGATGCCGATTGTCGGAAAAACGAGGGAGGGTTACTTTTTCGACGCATAGATGAAAATTTCCTTCCACGAGCTCTGTCCTCCATTACATACATATATATATATATAGAGAGAGAGAGAGAGCGTGTGTGTATCCCACTGCAAAATACTAGTAATTTTATACCTTGGCACATAAAGATCTTTTTTGTGGGCCAGAGGATCAAGTATTCCACACGATGTACTATTTAGAAAAAATGTTTTCAATAGGAGGACATTAGACTATAAACCCATGCCTATGTGGGACAAAAAATGATCAAAAATATTTATAACCGAATCTGTACATTACACATAATCGTTACAACTAAACATGTAAGTGATATAGGACAAAAAGAATGTAGAAGTCCAGCATTTTCTAACCCAAATTAAAGGTTTTCTATGGATTGCAATATTTCTTCATAAACACTGTAGCTCTGGAAAAATTGATAAAGTAGGCATATATATTTAGCTTTGTATGATTTATAAGTACATTATTAGTTTTTGTTGGAAAAAATAATTATTGAATGTAATTTAAAAAAAAATTACACTCTTTAAACTATGCATTATAAATAATCTAATATGATTTAAACTAAAACAATTAAAAATATTTGTAAATATCCATATAATAGGTTTTCAATGAATCTCCTTACATTTATTCATGTTCTTATCATTTATAGATATGAGTGATTGCCCATCAAACCCCTTATTAATGATTAACAACGTATTAGCACATACACTAATTATAATAACTATAAACATTTTAGCACATAACAAATTATAATAATTGATAAAAAATTTAATGAGCCAACTCTTCCTAACAACTGCCCACTAATTATTCATTTTTTTATTGAGCAAATAAATATGGATAAAAAAAGAGTAAAGGAAAAAAATAACAATTACTCAAAAAAGATAAAAGAAATAGCTCTCACAAACATTACGAAAACTCCATATAAAGCAATAATTTAGTATTGATGTAAGTCCAAAACTAAATATTTTTCGAAGATTAAATCATGAATATTTTTTGAAGATTAATATTGGAAATAAGGACAAAAAATATTCTCTATTATTATAACCACAAAACTCTGGGGTCTCCAAATTGATTTTAATTTGATGGTCTAACACAGCCTCGTATATCGCCACATCAGCGTAAAAAAAATTAAATGCAAAATTTTCTATTATTTAATAAATATGATCATCAACTGAAGCAGTTATAACTATACACTCATCTCTACTGATCTTAAATAACCACCAGAATCATTATGGATCATTTTGAAAACAAATTAACAGCTCCTACCTTACATTGTAATCTTCTATAACTTTTTTGATTTTAAATTAAAAAATTAAAACATAATTTTTATTTGAGCACGTTGTAAGATACTAGTTGTTTTTAGTTATGGAAAACCTTTGAAAAAAGCTTTTTAGCCGGATAAAATAAAACAGAAACCAAATAATTACTAAAGATAATCATAAATAAGAAATAATATGCATGTATATGGAAATAAATATTGTTCAAGGGAAGGGTAAAATGGGAAATGCCAAAACTAGTGCTTTGACTTGCAAACGATTTCTTGACCAACCCACCAACTTTGTATTAAATTTATATTAGAGTAATATATGGTTGATGATTTGTATATAATTTTAATACTAAATAAATATTCTAAAAACAATATTCTCACCATCTTGGAAATTTGAGGGGAGGGATGCACATGGACAAAAAAAGAGCAACTTTTGGATGGTTGACATTTAGACTTTGCATTTGAGAGAGAGAGAGAGAGAGAGAGAGAGGAGAGGTTCAAATTGATTTCATGTCGACAATTTAGATTTTTTTAAGCTGTCAATTTCATGCAATTAATGTCCATGAGGTCTTGACTGCAGTACCAAACTTTATTCTGTGAAATATTCACCAAATATGATGGCGTTATTAATTTACTAATTGTAATGTTTGATTTCATTGTGTTAATTGGTAGACCAGTGCAGTCAACCCAAAAAGGTTAATCTACAGATATTAAATTAGTTTTGAGCCAAGATTATATTACATGAGTGGTAGGATTTCATGTTGCATTTAAAATTGAATTTCAAACCAAATTTGTCCTATACAGAATATATTGGTCATCAAAAAGTTACTCAGGATCTCGCTGTCCAGTCAGTGGGCTGTGGGTTAAGAGGGCTAATGACCCCTCACGGGATGCGGTAAGGAGCCTCGGCCCAAAATTTTTCAGACAGATTAAAGTCAATTGACCGAATTATTTATCATGTGTTGTTTTTAAATGGAGGAATTATTTATCTGCTTATTTAATTGCTTTCAAATTTAATTCGGATTCAAAACATGTTCTATTATTTATTCTGAATCGGTAACGGTTTACCAAGAGTTGGTTGTTTTTTACTCTCATTAATTTGGATTTAGAATCAATTTTGAGTTAACTGCCTCCTCTATATCTCTAATATAATTTGAATCTCACAGTCGTATCAACATAGAAAAGTTTACTTTCTTAAAAATCTCTCTTGTTCTCTCTATTTCTATTTTTTGGTTCTTAAATTCTATAATCAAGTATAAGTACATCGAAAATTATTGACATGTTCCTGATTCTGGATTTAATGAGTGTACACCGGATCCAAAGTCTCCGCATTATCCTAATAAAATAGCCGCCGCAACTTAAATACATCAAAAGATACTTGTAGAAAGACCTAACTATTTTTTTTCAGGACATGCATATACGAAAACAGAGGTGCCATTCTACATTAAGGTGCCCAACAAGAGAGAGTAGATTGTTAATATTTTTTTTTGATGAAAAAAGTTGTGTGTAGCTCATCTCATAGTATATTAATAGAAGGAACAACCAATTATATTACTACATCACGAAAAAGAAAGAAAGAAAAAATATACAAAATCAAAAATTCAAAAACCGATTCGGCAGTCTTCAACAGCTACATGTCTTTCTTAACACATCCTTCTTTCTTAACACATCCTTCATTTTATATGGCGTTGAAGATGCCTACAAAATAAAAAGAGATTCAATTTTGAACATCATCTCATCTATCGATATGTTAGTGTAGGTAATTTTTTTTGAATTTCTTCTAATCCACAAATAGTAACAAATGATTATTTTAAGATTGGACCAAACTAGAGAAGGCAAAGTATTTGGAGAATCCCATCCGATAGCTATTGACTCAATAGAGTCCGGTAAAGCGGTAATTCCAAAAAACCTTGATATTCGTAACCATATCTCTACTCCATAGGACACTTCAGAAATAAAAGATCATTAGTTTCTTCCGTCGAATTGCAAAAAACACAAGATCAATCTTTTGTTCATCCTTTACGTTTCATTAGTGGTCTTGTCAACAATCGTCTATTTAAATGAAGCCAAAGAAAAATTTTGAACTTTAATGGAGCCATCGATTTCCAAATAAACTTAAACCAAGGAGCTTTAAGCCCACCAAAGTTCAAAAATTTATAACTTCTTGGTTTCAAAAACTTCCCATTTGGATTAAGCTTCCATACTATCCCTATCTTCTTCGTTTGTCTGTATAATCTCGTTCAACTCCGATTGAAGTTTTCTCCATTCTGTCACAACCTCATTGTCTAACAAAAGAAGATTAGATAAACTATCTTCATCCATTGGCATTGTGATATTCCATTTTGCAAACTGTGCCCTGTTTATCCAGATTCAAAAACCTTCAGATATCTCCACTTCAAGGGTTTATCGTCCGTCCAAAACGTAACCTTGTGGCCGTTTCCCAGGATCCAATGACTGCTTACAGATAAAAAGATTTCATTCAAATCCATATTTTTCCAAATTGTGTCATTTCCTCTATTCAGTGATTCCCAGATTCTAATGAGAGGATGATATGATCTTCAAAAATTGACCCACAAAACCCTATTATTGTTCAAAATCCTCCACACCCATTTTACAAGAAGCCTGGTATTAAAATCTCTTATGTTAAGAATATCAAGCCCACTATAATTTTTTGTTTACAGACTCTATTCCAATCCATCAATATTTTAAATCCGCTACCTGAATCTCTACATCCCCAAAAGATCTTTCTCTGATTGTATCAATTTTAAGTTGCACCCATTTAGGAAGCCTATAAAAGGACATGTGGTATAAAGGCATCGCTGAAATTACCGAATCCATCAAAGTTAATCTACCCCCCAAGACAAAAGTTTTCCTATCTAATTTGAGAGCCTTTTTGAGACTCTATCCAGAAATGGTAACCATTCTCTTTGTTTTGGTTTTCCTTTACACAAGGGCAATCCAAGATATATTAATGGAAATTTCTCGAGTTTGCAATTTATGCTTCTAGCTAACATTTATTTTCTGTGCGTCAAAGAACCGAAATAAATAAGAGAACTTTTAGAGAAATTAATTTTCAAACCAGAAATACCCTCATAGAGATATAAGATAAGTTTCAAATTTCTGATCCACTTCAGGTGTGCTCTACAGAAAATTAATGTGTCATCTGCAAATTGAAAAATAGGAATGCCTCCCATCATATCTCTCAAAGGTAGTGTTTGAATCAAACGATTAATTTTTCCACTTGAAATCATCCTTCCCAAAACATCGGTAACAAGTAGAAAAAGATAAGGGGACAATGGACCCTTTTGTTTTAACCCCTTCTTACATGCTATAGTTTTATTAGCAACTCCATTAACCAAAACAATGGATTTTGTATTCCTCACCGCTAGTTTAACCCATCTAATCCATTTATTGTCATACCTTCTAGCTTCTAAAAGTTCCCATAGAAATCCCCAACTCACACAATCATATGCTTTTTCAAAGTCAACCTTAGATATTACACTCTCTTTATTTCCTTTTTGGCAAGCATTTATCATCATTTTCGCTAATATCATGCAATCCATTGTTGATTTCCCTTTCATGAAGGCACATTGAGTATCCGACACCAATTTATCAATCCATGGTTTCAGTCTATTTGTGAGAACCTTTGTGAAAATTTTCAACACTCCATTCAACAGGCAGATTGGTCTAAAATCACTAGCTACTCTACAATCTTCTTTATTTGGAATAAGAGATATCCAAGAGTAACTAACGCACTCCAAATCACATGCCCCTTCATAAAGATCTTGAAATATCAATAAAAGATCAACTTTTATTATATCCCAAAAGTTTTGAAAAAACAAAAGGAAGAACCTATCTGGACCAGGGGCCTTGTTTATCTTCATGCTAAAAACAACAGCTTTGATTTCTTCTATTGAAAAAGGTATGTCCAATCTTGAAAGATCCAAATTCTCATCCGGATACAACACATTCCAATCCTTCTTCAGACCGAAGTCAGACTTAATTGCAAAAATTCTTCGAAAATGATCTTCCAGGTCGTGACTAATTTCCAATTGATTGCACAATAAAGTGCCCAGAACTTCAAGTGAATGAACAAAATTAATTCTCCTCCTTCCATTAGCCAAAGTATGGAAATAAGCCGAGTTACCATCTTCCTCCTTGATCCAAATATTTCTAGATCTTTGTTGCTAATAAATTTCTTCTCTCTTCATTAGATCATGATAATCAATCAATAATTCTGTTCTATCATCTCTCTCTTCTACTGCAAGTGGAGAATTGTCTGCTTTATAATCCAACTTCTTGACTTTAGCCAATGTTTCTTTTTTTTTTTGCCCGGTGCAGTCTTTTCAAAAATATTTTTTCCCACCGTATGAGCTTCATTTGTAATAGCCTTAGCTTACCCATCAACCTTTTTACCTGAGTTTCCCTTAACAACGAAAGAAGTCCACCAACCTTCAACAGTTGCACTAAAATCCGGATGTTCAAAACAACTCTTTTCAAACATAAATCTTGATTTGTTAGCTTTAATCAGATAATGATTGAGCTAAAGAAAATCGAAAGACTCTAGAATACAAGGCTCCCACTCATGAGTAATAAAGAACCTATCTAGTTTCGCCATCACTGGATCACTCCGCAAGTTAGACCACGTAAATTTGTTTCCTGCCATAGGCAAATCAATTAATTGTAGTTCTTCTACCACTTCTCTAAACTCCTCCATTTATATTAGAGATCCTTCATGGCCACTTCTTTCTCCCGAATTAAGCTTTACATTAAAATCTTCTGTGACAACCCAACACATTAGAGAATTTTAATCTAATAAATCACAATTCTTCCCAACACAATCTTCCCTCTTTTCTAGAATGGGGAGCATACAATGAAGTAATAATCCAAGAATCATTAGGTTTTAGATCTTTCAATAATATATTGTAATTGAGAAGGTCCCAACCTAACTATCTTTGTCAGGCCCCACTTCCTAAAAAACAATAGTGGGCACGTGACAAGATCCGCGACGTATTATACCTGTTGGACGTAGGGCTCTCTACTACAATTTTGCAAGCAAGAAAGCAAAAAAATTTAAAAATTTAGAGAGCTCCAAGTCAAATAACAAAGGACCATTGCTAGAATATCAAACTAGAACACTAAAAAAAACATATAAGGTTGAAACCTTAGTAGCATTTCCATTTGCACCATTTGGTTTGGACTCCTTGGTAAGCTCCTAGATGGTGTGAACAATCTGGGTGAAGACCCTCTTCCATTGATCCACCTTGAGTAGCTCCAATAAATGGCTCCAAGTTTTCAAGCTAGAAGATTAACTTAGATTCTAAAGATGCTAGTTTTAGGAACTAAGGTTGTAGTACTCCTCACTAATAATCTCTCTCTTTTATTTTTTCTTTTAATCTTTTTTTTTCTAAAACAAGAGAAGAGGATAAAGACGATAGAGCTAAGCTAATACGATAGAGAAACTAAAATCTTAGAATGAAAAATTCATAATGGTTTCTTTTCTTAACATAAGCTAAAGAAAATCTTAACCATTAGATTTGATCAAACTAGCCACTTGTCCATTCTCTCCTCTCTCTTCCACACGTCACTATACTACAAATGGGTGAGTATGTTTGCCCTTGGCACAACATAAGCTAATTAGAAAAAGAATATAAAAGAAAAGATTAAATTAATTACAACTTATTCATATATATATAAATGTAACAATACATGTGTAGGGTTCCTAGGCACGCTAATGAGGTCTCACAAAGCATCAACCATGCCAAATTCAATTTTTACAAGTGCCGAGAAACCTTAATACAGATCGTTAACTAGAATTTTAGGCGAAACAAGCAACTAGTTAACAACTTAACTAAGTGAACGGAAATACAACCTTTGTAGATCCGGTTCTCCATCTCCATAGCTCCATGATGAAGTCTCCTTGCTGTCCAAATCGAATCCCGGGCTCTAGCGTCGGCTTCATCGGAGAAATGGACGGGCTAGGTCATCGACTACGATGCCGAAGATGATCTACGTCGAGGCATCACAAGATCAAGCTCCCACTTCACCAAGTTATGAAACTTGTGAAGAAAACACCCTTTACTACTTGGCAAGAGGTAGAGGATGAAGAAATAGGAGGTGGGTACACTTTAGAATTGGATTTCTCACTCATTTCATCAAATCACCATTGATGAAATCAAGCTTCTTCATCTTGAAGAAGAAGAAGAAGAAGATAATATATTATGATAAGTATTTCTAAAATAAGAAATAATATGATACTTATCATAATGGTAACCTTAGTTAGGTGTAGAGAATAAAAAGATCTGACCGAACCAAGTGAAGAAAAAGGACGTCATGGTTAGGTTGAATGGTTAGGGTTAAGCATGAGACAAAGATGGTGGACTTGTTCAAAGCTTCAAGAAGCTTCAACAAGCAAACAAAGAAAGCCACCATTTTTCCCTTTGCCAAAAATGAATGAATAAATAAATAAATAAGCAAATAAATCAAGTGAAACCCTAACCATTGACCAACCATGGTTTAAACCAAAACTACACCCTAACTAACATGTATCATCAAACATGATACAATCAAGTGCACAAAAGTATATCACATATACAACTTGTGAACTTCAAGTGAGAAAATCCATTTAAAGTGAACCAATACTAGTTAATGCAAAGTAATATATCAAATATATAATTATGCATTAAATCATTAAATCAACGCTTGATTTAAAGATCCGGTCATATCGCATAAGACCGACTAATATCCAATGTATCGACTTATTGAATCAATCCTTGATTCGATAACTAGGTTATATCGCATACAACCAATCGATACATTCATCGCGAGAATAGAATACGGTATCACATACACGCATTATTCTTGGTCCCGCATATATCTCATATGCGCTCCTATTTCGTTTCGCTTGAGCCAGGAAACCTCTGTGTAGGACTCTAAAGACTCGTCAATACGCCGGCAGCAGATAATGATCATATCAAACACCCACAAGCCGCAAGCGGTCTGCTAAACGTAACGGCCACCCGGGTATTGAGCGATCAGAAGATCGACGAGCAAGCCCGCTCACACTCCTGTGAATCCAACCAGTAACACTTACCGTACAGCCCGGTCTCGTCGTCTGATATGTCGCATATCTTGCCTAGGGGTGGTAAACGTCAGACCCCAATAGCTCGATAAGTCGTGTCGATATGAGGACTATAACGATTCGAGAAACTACAGGTAACACTTACCAGTAAATCTCAGCAATCCTGGCCAGGGATTTCCGGTTATAGCCAATCGAACACAGCGCAACATCAACTCCCTATACCGGGAGAGACGAATCCCCTCCTATCGCTCATAGCCTCCATGTGATTCGGGACTGTACCCAAAAACCACCGTTTTGCACGCCCTCTTGGACGTGGTAAGGTGGAAATCAAAGCACAGTGGGAATCACACAAGACTCTATGACGATCTCGGGTCAACAGACTACTCTGTACCAGTGTCACCAGAGAACTGTCATCTGACGTAAGGTTTAATACCATCTGGGAGTTCTCGGCGAGTCCGTCCAGTGTACCCAGTCTCCACTGAGCACCCGCATATCATCTCTGATGTCAAACACCAATGGATATGGGATCATCCATCGCCCATCTGTATGGGTCGAGAAGGTATACGCTAGTCTACTCTGGTATATCGATGCCCCGTCTCGATACACCCACGACTAGGGACCTTGAAGGATGTACTTATGGACTACCATGTCCCCACTAGTATGATCCGCATCATAGTCCAGGTAGTCAAGTACACATCCTAAGGGCTTTACCAACATGTAACAGAGAGACAATCAGTATACACGTTAAGGTAGAGAGCAACCGGATAGCATACTATCATGTCGAGCAAGAAAGTCCTCCCTATATATGTCTCAGCATCCACTACAATATACATCCTATGTATAGCAATGGCCTCTAGGGCATACATATAACTAACAATCTCCCACTTGCACTAGGGCCATCTGATAGCAGTGGTTGTAGTATCTCATACTCAACCATCCCATAAAAGTCTCTCTCTGGGAAAAGGCCTTCGTGAGTGGATCCGCCGTGTTGTCCTCTGAGTCTACTCTCCTAACCTCGATCCCTTAGAGATCAACCATCTCCATGATCAGGTGATACTGCCTTAGAATATGTCTGGATCACTGATGGGACCGGCGTTCCTTGGCATAAGCCACAACTCCATTGTCTCACAATGGAAGGAACGTAGTTCATCTCATGAACCAATATACACCCAAACAGCCTCTTTGGTAGCATCTTTAGTAGCGATGTATCCTGCCTATATCGTCTAGTATGTCACGGTATCTAGCTTGGAACTTTTCCAACATACAGTCCCTTTACTGAGGGTAAAGACAATACCTGCGACTGATTTTCAGTCGTCCTTATCACCCTGGAACCCTTCCAGTGATTCTCCCCAGGATCGGTTGATACCATCTCACTACAACTAGTGAGAATCCTAACATCCAATTAGATCTATCTCATAGATCCAAAACCCAGGATTTAGGAGGTATCACTTTGATCCTATATGGAGAATCATTGTGATAAGCGGAGATTGACCGAGCGTAGCATAGGAAACTCCTTCCCTATCAAGAGCATGTCATCCACGTACTCTACGAGGATCGTCACTATACTCCCTACTACCTTTTTGTATATACAAGGTTCATCTACCATTTTGATGAAGTCAAACACTTTGACTACCACATCAAAACAGACGTTCCAACTCCGCGATATCTGCTTTATCTTATAAAGCATCTTGTACACGTTTCCGCTGCTCCCACTGTTTACGAAGCCCTCTGACTGTGTACTTATAGACTCTCTCTTCTAAAACATCATTTAGAAAAGCAGTCATGACACCCAACCGCCAGATATCGTAGTCATGGTATGTAGCCGTGGCAAGTAGGATCCGGATGGACTTAAGCATAGCTCCTTAGAAAAGATTTCATCATGATCCATACCTGGTTAATGATGCAAACCTTTAACAAGTCTACCTTTGAAAGTCTCAACTTTTCCATGTACACCAAGTAATCTTCTCAAGATATACTTGCTCCTGATGGGGATTTAACCCTTCAGATAAAGCAACTAAAGTCCATACTTTGTTGGTGTATAAGGATTCCATCTCAGATTACTGAGCATCCGGCCATTCTTACAGAGTCCCACTCCTGATGGCCAGCTCGAAACTAGTTGGGTCATCATCTCATGATGCAATCCTCGCTCCCATTGTCATAGAGAAACCGAAATATCTCTCAGGTGGGTGAGGAACCCTACTAGATCGGCGGAGAGGCTGAGGTTCGTTGGAATCTACTGAATCCTTTGGTTCTACCAAATCATCTGCTGTTGTTTGTATAGCTGGAACCTTTCCAGTTGTACATAACAGACCTTGCCTCGAGCTTGTCCGGATTATGCTTTTAGACATAGCCCGGACAACCCCAAATCTTAACCAACTTAAGATATGGGCTCTTCCCTTTCCATATCACATATGAAGCGGTAGGCAACTGATTTGATTGGAACCCAATTCAATTGGTATGCAGCTTCTCAAGTGCATAACTCCCAAAAGGAAATAGGAAACACAGTAGTACTCATCATAGAGCACACCATATCACATAGGGTGCTAATGCTCCGCCCCGATATACCATCGTGCTATGGTGTATACGGAGGAGTAATGCTGAGAGAGAATCTCATTCTCCTTTAGAATAATCCAGGATTTCCGTGCTCAAGTATTCTCCTCCTCGATCTCATCAAAGGACATAATACTGTTTCCTGATTTAAAATCAGAAAAGCTTATGGGAAAAGCTTCAGAAAAGGGTCACGTGCTTACACGTGACCAGCAGTCACGTGTTGGTACGTGACATCTAAAAGTATCGACAAGGCAGATTCAGCTTCCTGACTACATCAAAGAAAATGGCTTCAGGAAGGGTCACGTGCTCCCACGTGACCAGGGTCACGTGTTGGCACGTGACATTTTAAAGCGGATTCAAAGGCACATCGGTTCCCTGATCAAGTCAAGGAAAAAGAGTCCAGACCAGGGTCACGTGCTCACACGTGACCAGGGGTCACGTGATGGCATGTGACGGTTAAGCAACAACCAGAAGACAGCGCAAAAAAGAAAGAAGAAGGCTCATTCCAAAGGGGGTCACGTGCCCACACGTGACCATGGGTCACGTGATCACACGTGACCGGCTTTCAAAGCCCATTTTGTTAACAGAATTAAATTCTGAAGGAGATTCAAATCTTTCCAAAGGAAAGCGACTATCTGGAACCAATCGAATTAAAGATTCAGAGGTGATTAAATATCACCTATTTATGGGAAAATCTCGGGTTTGGAAAGATTTCCCCTTTAAATCTAACCGAGATAACAAAAGAGAATCCCTGGATTTGAAATCCAATGGTGAATAAAATTCACCTAATAATCCAAAGGTCAAAGACGAATGATGGATGCAAATCAAATCTCTCAGTGAAGATTCATCAAAAACTAATTGATTCGACTGCTTCTCCTATAAATAGGAGCCAAGAGACACAGAGATAGAGATATACACGCAGAGGGAAGAAAGGGGGAGAGAGCCTTGATACTTCGAGGAACTTGGATCTTCTGCAAAAGAAAACCCTAGGTAAGAAAGGGAAGGCTCCTTGAAGGAAAGGAGAATTTAATTCTCAACAGAGTTTAACTCTGATATATAAAACAGAAGAACATATTTCTTCTCTCTTTGATAGAGGATCTGCAAAGTGCACATCTCCCCTTGAGGTTGAGAATTTAATTCTCAATGGGTCGAGATCCTGCCATGCAGATCCAAAATATAGAGAGGGAATGGAAGCACGAGAATTTAATTCTCACAGAACTATAGGAATTTAATTCCTTTGAAATAAAACCAGGGCTTGACCCTGTGTTATGGGAATTTAATTCCTTCAGAACAAAAAGAAACAGGGTTTAACCCTAATTAAGAACCTAGTTCTGTTGAAACAGCGGGAATTTAATTCCCTTGATCATAATTTGACAAGAGAGTGGGAATTTAATTCCTTAAAAGCTTTTATTAGGGTTTAACCCTATTTGGTTCTTCACATGAATGAGGAATTTAATTCCTGCAGAAAATTCAGAGTCCAACTCTATTCAGAATATAAACCTTTAAGAGAAAGTAGGAATTTAATTCCTCTGAAATTACTGTCAGGGTTTAACCCTACGAGGAATTTAATTCCTGGAAAAGATTAACAGATCCTCTAAACAATATACATAGAGGCAGGGTCACGTGTCACCACGTGACCCCCCCAGGAGATCTACAGAAAACCCCTTTGAGGCAGCACCCCACGTGACCCACGTGACCCTTGACAGAAGCTTTAATACAGAGGCATTTGAATGCCCATCACGTGATGGCACGTGATGCTCTGAAAGACGCGATAATCTCAGCAGAATAAATAAAGGGAGGGCGCTCTCACGTGCTGCCACGTGACCCCTCTTGCCTTAGTGTTTAACACTAAATTGAAACTCTCGAACCCAGTGTTAAAACATTGTTGGGCTTTAGTGTTCAACACTAATCAAAAAGCTTTATTTGCAGTGTTCAACACTGAGCTGTTTTAGTGTTTAACACTAATTTGAAAAGCCTTGTTGCTGGTGTTTAACACCGATTATCTTTTAGTGTTAAACACTAACTTGTCAACCTCATTCCCAGTGTTCAACACTGATTGCTCTATAGTGTTTAACACTAGACATTGGCCCAATTGGCTAAATGGATGGAGGCAAAGCCTCTCCTAATTGGACTTAGCCCAAGATGGCCATAAGTCCTCAATTTGTGATTAACTGGGCCAATGGGCCCATAACATAATTAATCGGTCTTGATCCCAAATTGGGTCAAAGACTATTTAAGCCATTCCGGTTCTAGGGTACATCTCTTCACTCCTTTGATATTTGGTATTGTAATCCCTCAATGTCTTCAAAGAGGTGACGGGTCCCGACGACCACACATTGATATGGACCGCGGGGTCCTTAGACCCGTGTTTAATGCAAAATTCCTGGTTACGTGGAACGCGGATAATGTCACTCTTTGACCCCGTGGAAAACATCCAGAGCGGAGCCTGGTCCTCGCAGAGCACGGCAATGAACCTGTGTGAAGCATCCAGAGCACATACCGGACTGTGGGGTCCTTAAACCCATGGACTACGACGTCCTTAACCTTGACCGAGATGTCTTAAAACTAACAATGGACTGTGGGGTCCTTAAACCCATGGACTACGACGTCCTTAACCTTGACCGAGATGTCTTAAAACTAACAATTGACTGTGGGGTCCTTAAACCCATGGACTACGACGTCCTTAACCTTGACCGAGATGTCTTAAAACTAACAATGGACCGCAATGTCCTTAAACTACCCATGGACCGCAACGTCCTTAAACTACCCATGGACTGCAATGTCTTTAAACTAGAACAATAGAGCCCCGTATGCTCTTTTGTCGGATCTAAACGGTCCCGTTTAAGTTGATCTTAGCTTCAAAGATGGCTAACGTATCCTTAAACCTTCAAACAGATTGGACTATGAATCCCCCCCAATTGACTCTGGCTCGAGGGTACATCTCTGAACTCCTCTGACACCTGTCGTTGTAATCCTTCAACGTCGTCAGAGAGGCGATGGGTCCCGACGGCCATACATACGATGGACCACTAGGTCCCTAAACTGGAACAATCGAGCCTCCAAACGCTCTTTTGTCGGATCTAAACGATCCTGTTAAGTTGATCTTAGTCTCAAACTGGACTAACGTATCCTTAACAAACGTTTGAGTTGATCTTAGCCTCAAATATGGCTAACGTATCCTCAAACCAAAACCCTAAACCCAAATCTAAGAAAATACGGATTTGGACTAGTCCACGTCCTACGGGCGACGACATAAATTGGTCTCCGTATACAATCCACGGGCAACCACAAATAAAACAAACACACACGACACGAAGTGACCATCTGGAGAAGGAGAAAGTTGTTACCGCAATGCGGTAGCGTAATTAACTGCAGGGGCTTGCGCCTGCAGGGAAGAGCGTCCCCACAATCAAAAACCCCTCAAGCGAGGGGGAATCTGACGAAGTCTGCTACATCGGACGCATCCGTTTAAACCTTCGATACATGGTGCCATAAATCAACTTGGCATCTTCGGAGAGGTGGACGGATAGCACCAATTAGCATCTGCCCCGAATCTCAGGCGAGACGTCATGTCGCGCCGTCTTTCGGAGGGGAACAGATTCTGGCACGCCCGGTGGGACCTTTTCCTCTTTCCACTCCACACTTCGTGTGTCGTGACTCGCGAACCAATCGCGGTTCGCTAATGGTTGCCCTTGGGTTTCAAGATACTAAAACTTGGCGTCTTGCTTATTACAGAAAGCAAAGGATCGATGGCTTCTACTTCTGCGAAATTCTCCAACTGCTTGGACTGCAATTGCAACCAACGCTCTGCTTTGCCAGGAGGTATAGCCTACGGACCCCAAGCTGCTTCGCTATTCACAATGCCCGTGGAACAGGTCACCCGCGCCACCACAGGATTGTTCTTTGGGACCATGCTCCCGCCGACAAACTTCACCGCTCCAGTGCTGACAACGGAAGCTCTCAAGAAGTCGGTCTTTGATCGTCTTACCCCTGTCGCGGCTCCTCTCAACGAGTCGCCCAACGTCAACGCCTCGGTCTTCTCTAGATTGGGCCAGAAATCCTGCAAACCCATCATGGGGCCTACAATCTCAGAGAAGGCTGCTTCTAAGAAAGTGGCTGCTCCTGCTCCCGAAATCATCAAGGCGGCTTCTCCGGCCAAAAGGTCGGTCTTTACAAGATTGACGGCTCCAGCTCCCGCTCCTGCTGCCCAAAGGACATCGGTCTTTGACAGGCTAATACCAACAGCGACCCCCCACCCAGACAGTGGGCAAGACGAAACCATTCTTACCGCTGACCCTACGCCGTCCGCTCGACACGCTCGACGTCTCCATTGGCGCCAAGTAAGGAAGGCTGGGGGCAACTCCCCCTCCAGGTTGACTCCATCAGCCCCGGTGGCAGAAGTTAATGCTGCTGTTCCGACTGGGAACAGCTTCGAAATGCTAAACAAGGTGCGAAGGAATTCTGCTACTGCAGTGCTGAAGAGGTCTCCTCCCCCATTAAAAAAGGTTGTGGAAATAAAACCCGAACAGCCCCGATCTCCTCAACGGCTATCTTCCAAAATCTATAAAGTTTGGCGGCAGGCCCGAGACTCGATCATCGATCCAAACTTCTCCCGCCAGCACAAGAAATTGAAAATCCAACCGGAAGCTGGTCACCAGGCTAAACCCCAAAGGGCTGTTGATCAACTGGCTCATAAAAGGAGGAGGCCAGAGAAGACCCCACAGCATGCAACGACGGCTAAAAGCACTGAGCCCAGACGCCCTAAGTCTGGGGGCATGGTGGTGCACACTATTTACATGGCCTCTGGAAAAGAGGAAAGCCGCACTTCTACGGGCCACCGACCGCTAACCCGATCCGTGACGAAAGCCCAGGAGCAGCAACAAAAGCTTTAAGAAATGATGAATGCTATGGCCGCACTCACCGGACCAAAAGAAAACCCAGAAACGTCCTCAGATGCGCGCCAGGAGGAAGAAACCGACGCTGAATTCCTTCGCCGGATACTGGAGAAAAAGGACAAAGAAGCTGCTGAACAAGCGGCCAACATACAACGGATGGGCCTTCTCTTCCAAGATATGATAGGAATGATGATCCAGCAGGACTTACCCGCCGAGGATCCCCCAATCGTTCTTGAAGACGACCGAGGAGAAACGTCAAATCCACCACCAGCCCTCTCAACGGCCAAGGAGGAGGCAATCTCTAAGGCTGACTTGGCTGACTACATAGCCCAGCAAATCCGGGTTCATCACGCGACTGAGGCAGCTGGTCAAGTCGTGAAAACGGGGAGGCCGTATCCGAGCTGGTACGACCAAATCAAATACCCGCAAGGCTATACGATACCAAAATTCCACGTGTATAAGGGGACCGGCAATCCCCATCAACATGTCGCCCAGTTCCGGGCCCTCTGCGGTAACACCGGCAGTGATGATAAACTGTTGCTCCGCCAGTTCGTGGGCAGCTTATCAGAAACAGCGTTCGAATGGTATTCGGAACTCCCAAACGATTCTATCAAAACATTCGCTGAAATGGAGTTGCTATTCACTCAGCGATTCGCAAGTGCCAGCGAACGCACTCCAATAACTGCATTGATTAATGCCAGGGTAAAACCAGGCGAAACCTGGGTCTAGTATGCTATACGCTGGCGGAATTTGTGGTCGAGATGTGAACAACGCATTGAGGAGGCACCCGCGGTGAGGATGTTCGTGGGAACCCTAGACCCCCACGCAACTATCTCCTAGTTTATGATGTTCTTTAAGCCAACCACATTCCAGGCTTTGATCGACAAGTTGGCTCAGATGGACCAGATGGGTCATAGACCACCTCCCCCGAAGTCGGAACCTCGGAATGACAAGGATAAAGGAAGAGCAACCTTTGTTACGAATGCCCAACAGCAACCTAACGCCCCGAAACCGGCAGATCAACTGGAGGAAAGGCGTCGGTATTATAATGAGAAGATGAAGCGTCCCTACTCGTTCCCACGGGACAAGACGAAACGGCTATTCGAGCTGGCAATACGCAACAGACTTATAAGCCTACCAAATCCAAGGCGACCGCCGCAACCCACCGAGGCGAATAACCCTAACTATTGCCCTTACCATCAAACGGTAGGCCATCCGATTGAAGATTGCTTCGTCTTCAAAGGATGGATTGAAGACCAGTACCTCCAGGGGAAGTTTGTACTGTCCGAAAATTGGAAGGTGAACCCACCACAACCGCATACTCCTAAGAAAGCAGATACACCGGGGGCAACCTGCTCCTTTATTGAAGAAGCTCCATGGGAGGTCGTATTATCAACTAAAACCAAAAGAATGCTGAGAGACCTTCATGCGTGCCCTGCGATCGAATGGAAGGACCCTCCTGAACCTCAAATTATCGAAGGGATGCTAAGACGCCGCCCAACTACAAAGACTCGCGATAAGAGCCCAAATACTCACACCCAATCGTCAAAATCTTCGAAGAAAAAGAAGAAGAAATCCAAGAAGCCCGTAAAGCTTGGAAACGAGCACACGAACTTGCAGAAGCAAATCGACGCGTTGGAAGAGTACAATCAAAAGGCGCGAACTCCTGTCACACTGCAAGAGTTCCTCAACCACATCTTTCAAGAGGAAGATGATGGAAAGAGCTCGTCAGATGAATCCGAAGGATATGTGGCGAGTTGTAACGTAATCTCCCACTCGCTTACCGATGATGGGAAAACTCCTGGCACTAAAAAGTTGGAGGCAGAGCCTGTACCAGAGCGTGCATGGCCAACAGACGAAATGATCGACGCTTTTCTAGACGAGATTCGTCTAAAATGTAAAGCGGACCAGGAGCGTGAGATGACCACGTCGGAAGGAGCCAAATGCGGGCAACTGAACGAAAGAGTTGAACTACCCCTACCAGAGCGAAAGGCATCCGAAGTAGACAAGAAGATATTCAAGACGAGGAAAAGGTTTGCCAAAGCCATGTCAATGGGAATGAAGCTACCGCCCTCGGAAGGAAACGCACACGATGGGGTGGAGAGGCACCCTAATTATTGCGCATATCACCGGAAAATATCACACCCCACGGAGGAGTGCGACGCCTTTAAGATATGGTGGCAAGGATATGTTGCTCGTCGGCAACATGTTAAGCGCATGAAACGCAAGAGCCGTCGGGAGCGAAGAAGTACTATCGATGGGCACGACAGAGCTACTGGCAACTGTTACATGGTAAACGCCAGGGAGTCACAAGTTCTCACCTTTGGGAGCGACTCTGATGAAGAAATCGCTCTGGGCCCTCTCTTCAAAGAATCCGTGTTGGGGAAAGAGGAGGAATCGGAGATCTGCGAGAACATTCAGCTGCGCAATCGCACACTCCCAGAAAAGAATCTCGGGCCCGGGAATAGAAAGGATAAGGGAAAGGAAAAGGTCACTGAAGATATCACTTTAGATGACCAAGTCATGAGAGAGCTGGCTGTCAAAGACCCTCCTAGGAAGAGTAAAGTGGACTATAACATCCTCGCGCACCTAAGGAAGCTACCTTCTCAGCTTAGCATTCTCGATGCCCTCCTGTTATCAAAAGAAGCGCGAGACTCACTAATTAAGGCGTTACAAGAACCTGAGCAATTCCAAGCCTTCCTCGCCACTGAAAAGATGAAGGATGAACTGGAGGAAGTGCATACAGCCGACATCACTTTCGGTGATGAAGACCTCCTTCTCGGGACGTGCGACCACAACCGTCCCCTATATGTCTCCGGATACTGCCATGATATTAAGATAGGAAAGATTCTGGTGGATAATGGATCCTCCGTCAATCTCCTTAATGTTCGGGTGTTGAAGGAAATCTGCATGAGCGTGCAACACCTCGCTCGTGACAAGATTACTATCTCCGGTTTCGATTCACAATCGTCACGGACTCTCGGATCCGTGATACTAACATTACGCTTTGGACTCCTCGTCACAGACATCAAATTCCATGTCATTGACGCCGAGACCTGCTACAACGCCTTGCTCGGTCGTCCTTGGCTACACGAGTACAACATCATCCCTTCTACACAACATCAGTGTATGAAGTACTTTAAGGATGGTTTCGAGTATACCGTAACAGGTGAGTTGAACCCATTTTCCGTGAACGAAGTCCGCAAATACGAAGATGCGAAGTACTTTTTGCCAGATTTCGAGAATACAGAAAGGTGTCGCAACCCGGAGAACAAAGCCGCCGCCACCATCCCTGTTTTCGGGAGCGATACCGAAGAAGAAGAAGAGATAGTTTATGCCGGGCCATCCCAACGCAACAACCCGGGGACGTCCGCCCCCATGTTGATCTTCGGAAGTGACTCGGAAGATGAGGTTAATGCCGTGTTCTCCAATCGGCTGTCAATTCAAGCACCCCTAGCGATGATCAGAGTTTGCAAATCACCATGGTGCCGCGGGAACACTACAAGGATCTCGACACACTTCAAGCTCACAATGTGCAGGACCTGCAAACATTTTACGTCCCTCCCAGGCAAAGGGGTGAGAAGGTGATCCTATTCTACCGATCCTCAGAGTCGAAAATAGAGAAAGAGATCTGGCATGGCGCGGATGCTACACTTGACAGGCTCCAACCCATCCGTCTGCCCAGATACTATACAAATGGATTAAAGAAGCTGTTGAAGCGCCAAGGAGTACCTTTAGAATAGACCGTTCGGCAGGCGCGGTTCTACAACAGGATTTGGGATGTCCCCGGGACTCAACGCAAATTGCCCAACGGGAAGATGGAAACACTCGGGCTTGGATACGCAAGAGCCGGAAAACGGGAAAGGGCTCACAGCAGCTACGCTATATATACCTTTGATGAAGAGGAGGACGCCCTGTCAGGAGACGCCAACCCCCCACCAAAACTAGACCCCGCGATTGAAACGCCGAATCCGTCGTTTGAAGAACGAATGGGCAAGCCTATCAGGAAAGTGGGTCAGAAAGCTCGAGAAGACCACAACCGCGAAATGGCCATCTACGAAAAGGCCAGGACGCAACGTCTATTTCAACGTGCTGCAAAAGACAAAGACGCTTATCCTCGTCAATCCGCTGTACGAAAGGCCCGACACAGAGACGGAAATAAATCAAGAAGCGGCTCGGGTTTGTCCCTCATGAAGAAGATGAGTCGAGCGTACTCCTTCCCCCGAGACAAGACGGAGAGGTTACTCAACCTCGCTATAAAACATCAAATGATCACGCTTCCAGAGTCTAGACATCCTGAGCAAGCTAGCAAGGCCTCCCATTCGAGTTATTGCTCTTATCACCAAGCCATAGGACATCCTACCGAAGACTGCTTCACCTTCAAGAACTGGGTCGAGGACCAGTACCGACGGGGTAGATTCGCTTTATCCGACGGCTGGAAGGTAACGCCGCCGCAAAAGCATGAGCCTAAGGCCGCAAGAGCAGAACCGGGTCCACCTCAGTCCAGGGAGCGGGTTCGCACTTGTTATACGATTACGATATTAGGAGAAGAGCCCGAGAACGTAGATGACCTTCCCCGGTGCTTTGAGAACAACGATGATGAGGTGATCTCGGAATTTTCGCCCGCTCCGAAAGAACTGGAAGATGGTATACATACTACTGCAGATAACCTCAAGAAGATTGAGTTGGGATCGGCAGACGACCCGCGACCGACATTTGTCAGCGAGCTGTTATCCGAAGAGATGGTGGCTGCGTTAAAGGACGTGCTTCTACGGCATAAAGATTGCTTCGCGTGGAACTACTCCGAGATGCCAGGATTAGATCCGGAGATTGCTGTGCATAGATTAGCAATATCCCCAGATATCAAGCCAGTCAAGCAGGCGCCAAGGAGGATGCGACTCGAGCTTGAGATGAGCATCAACGCCGAAGTCAAGAAGTTGATCGATTCTGGATTTATCCAAGAAGTCCAATATCCCGACTGGATCGCCAATATCGTCCCGGTAATGAAGAAGAATGGGACGGTACGCATATGCGTGGATTTCAGGGATCTCAATAAAGCCTGTCCAAAGGATGATTTCCCGGTGCCGGTAACCGAGCTAATGATAGATAACACGTCCACTCACGAGGTTTTCTCCTTTATGGATGGTTCGTCAGGATACAATCAGATAAAGATGCATCCCGAAGACCAGAAGCATACCGCTTTCCGCACCCCTTTAGGTATATTTTGCTACAGGGTTATGCCCTTCGGTCTAAAGAACGCTGGCGCTACCTATCAAAGGGCCATGACAAAGATCTTTGATGACCTCATACAAGACGTCGTCGAGTGCTATATCGATGACCTCGTAGTAAAGAGCATGTCATACGAAGATCATTTAAAGCATCTGGAGACTGTATTTCGACACCGAGGTATTGAAATAGATCCGTCAAAGATTAAGGCGATCATGGAAATGCCTCCGCCAAGAACCCTCAAGCAGTTACGGTCTCTCCAAGGGAAGCTCGCATACATCCGGCGGTTTATCGCTAATCTTTCGGGCAAATGCCGTCCTTACAGCCACCTGATGAAAAAGGGAACTCCATTCGTTTGGGATTACAAATGTCAAGGTGCACTAGACGAGATCAAGTAGTACTTGCAGAACCCTCCGGTGTTGGCCGCACCGGTCAAGGGAAAACCCCTCATTCTTTATACGACCGCCCTCGAAGGTTCCTTGGGCGCGTTATGGGCACAAGAGAACGATCAGGGGAGAGAGAGGGCACTCTATTACTTAAGTCGAGTTCTACTGGGGGCAGAAAGCAACTACTCTCCCATTGAAAAACATTGCTTGGCATTAATCTTCGCGATAACAAAGCTCAGGCACTATGCGTTGGCACATGAAGTCCGTCTCATTTCAAAAGTGGATCCCCTTAAATACTTGATGTCGAAAGCCATATTGACGGGACGACTCGCTAAGTGGGCCCTGCTCTTGATGGAGTTCTCGATAACGTATCAACCTCTCAAGGCAGTGAAAGGCCAGGCCATTGCCGACTTCCTCGCTGAGCACCCGATACCGGCCGATTCTCCTCTGAACTGTGATTTGCCGGACGAGCATGCATTTGATGCGATTAGCGGCAGTAGTACCCGATGGGAACTCTATTTCGATGGAGCGTCCTCCGTAAAGAAACGGAAACAAGGTATCCTAATGATCAAATCAGGGATAGGCCTCATCTTTGTAACTCCACAGGGAGGGATAATGCGCTTCGCCTTCTCATTAACAGAACCGAGGACAAACAATGAAGCTGAATACGAAGCTCTGATAGCAGGCCTCGAGATCGCCATCGACATGGGAATTGAAGTCCTCCTTATATACGGGGATTCTCAACTAGTCGTTAGTCAAGTAAATGGTGACTACCAAACGTGCAAGCCGGAGTTGGTGAAGTACGGCGAAAGGGTGCAACAACTATTGACCCGAATTCCCTCCTATACTTTGGAGAACATACCGCGCGCGGAAAACAGCAAAGCAGACGCGTTGGCTAAACTCGCTAAAGAACTGGCTGACGAGAATCTCGATGACGTCAGAATCGTGGTACAAAGCCGTCGAGTGCTCGCCCCGGCAGAAATATCTCCGGAATCACGCGAAGAAAAGGGAGCGACTGAGCAGACGACCCTACAAATAAAAAACCATGAGAAGGCCGAAGACTGGAGGGAAGTCTTCATAGACTACTTTAAGTCCCACCGAACGCCCAAAGAAGCGTCCTCAAGACATCAGCTCATGAAACGAGCTCTATCTTTCGCTCTCGTCAACGATATTCTATACAAAAGATCGTTTGATTCTCTATGGCTGAGATGCTTAGGACCTGATGAAGCAGAAAAAGTCATTCAGGAAGTTCACGACGGACTTTGCGGTTCTCACCAAGCAGGCCCAAAGATGAAGTTAAAAATTAAACGGATGGGTTACTACTGGCCCACGATGATCCAGGACTGCCTTGAGTATGCGAAGCAATGCCACTCATGCCAAATTCATGGAGACTTCATCCACCAACATCCGAATCCACTGCACCCAACGGTAGCTAGCTGGCCGTTCGAAATGTGGGGGACCGACATAGTCGGCCCCATTGAGCCAGCATCATCCCGGGGACACCGTTTTATCCTGGCGACAACTGATTACTTCTCCAAATGGGCAGAAGCAGTACCACTGAAGGAAGTGAAGACGGAGAATATCCTCCATTTCTTCAAGACGCACGTCATCTATCGGTTCGGAACTCCACGGCGGATTATCTCCGATAATGGGCCAGCCTACAGAAGCCATAAGATTAGCCGCTTCGCACAGCAGCACAATATAGACTGGAGATATTCTTCGGTTTACAACCCACGAGCTAACGGTCTGGCCGAGGCCTTCAATAAGACCTTGACGAAGATCATAAAAAAGACCGTTTCCAGGAATAAGAGAGACTGGCACGAAAGGCTGCAAGAAGCCCTTTGGGCTTATCGAACTACATTCAAGACGGCCACGAACACAACGCCGTACGCGTTGGTATTTGGGACGGAAGCAGTGCTCCCCCTCGAGATAGAGTTACCCTCTCTGCGAGTGGCAGTCCACCACGAGCTGACGAACGAAGAAAATGCTCACCTTCGGCTTGAGGAGCTTGATGCCCTCGACGAAACCCGGCTTATAGCGCAACAACATCTAGAGGCCTACAAAGCAAAGATGACGCGCTCGTACGAAAGATTGACCAGGCCGAGGACATTCCGCCAAGGCGAACTCGTCCTAGTGGTCAAAAGACCTATGATCCCCAATCGTGCCAAGCGAGGAAAATTTGAGCCAAACTATGAAGGCCCATACATCATAGACAAGGTCTACCAGGGTGGAGCCTACCTACTCATGGACATGCACGGTGAAAGGCCTTTCAGGCCAATAAACGGCCGCTTCTTAAAGAAATACTGCGCTTAATAAGCCACAGCCTAAGTCAATGATAGATGACGACGACTATGTCCGCTCATTATCTTCCTAGGCTCAAACTTTACAAGCAGCAGCCGGCCTTCCCCATAGCGACGGACCGAAACGTCCTTAAACTAACGACGGACCGAAACGTCCTTAAACTATCGACGGACCGAAACGTCTTTAAACTAACGACGGACCGAAACGTCCCTAAAACTACTACCGCAGCATCTTTAGGCTGACGAGATTAAAAAAAAGGAAAGAGAAAAAAAAATATATGAAAAAGAATTAAAAAAAAAAAACGGTATGTCCATAAGCAAAACGGGCATGGATGAAAACCCGAAAGGGCCCCGTGAGTAAAAACAGCAGGGCTGCCGGCAAGCGTTCGTGAAAACCCGAAAGGGCGTGACCTTGTAAAAAAAAAAGTGAAAAAGAATAAAAAAAACGGTATGTCCATAAGCAAAATGGGCACGGATGAAAACCCGAAAGGGCTCCGTGAGTAAAAACAGCAGGACTACCGGCGAGTGTTTGTGAAAACCCGAAAGGGCGCAACCTCGTTAAAAGACACTTGTAGGGTCCTCTCGACCTTGTAAGGAGAAACCACCTGCGTGAGATCCTTACGACTCACAAAGGAGCAACACACTTAGGGATCCTCACGATTCCTAAGGAGAAAATACACTTACGAGATCCTCACGACTCGTAAGTAGAATTCTCTTATGGGACCCTCACGGCTCATGAGATTTGAAAGTCTTAAGTTATAGAAACCTAAACCTATTCTTAAGCAAATCCTCCACAACCTTCGATATTGCCCTACAAGAGGCTCAATACTGACCCTTGTATACAATCCACGGGCGCGAAAAGACATTTCCCCAGCAAAGTCACACCCGTGACTAGGGACATGTCCATATGATGAGCAACCCTTGTAGGTCCTCTCGACCCATAAGGAGAAAACCCTCTTGTAGGATCCTTACGACTTACAGAGGAACATACACTTAGGAATCCTCACGATCCCTAAGGAGAAAATACACCTGCAAGATCCTCACGACTTGTAGGGAGAAATACCTTTGTGAGACCCTTACGGCTCACGAAGTCAAAAGCCTTGGTCGACAGGACCCTTAACCCTGTTTACTAAGCCACCTTTGTTCAATATCGACAGAGGCAAATGATGATTCGCTCCTGGAAACATCCCAGTTGTAGCGGTGCTGATGCTGAAATCGGTGTCTAAAATCCAAGCCTGCGGCGAAAAAGCTAGCAAGTCACACATGCCTACAAAATAGCCGAAATGATGGGGCAACTTGAAATAAAAAAAACAGCAAGTAAAAATGAAGGCATAAAAAATAGCCGAAACGATGGGGCAACTCGCAATAAAAAGCAGCGAGTAAAAAAAATATAAATAAATAGCCGAAATGATTGGGCACCGCGAAAAATAGCCGAAATGATGGGGCAATCGCGACCTTCGCGATATAAAAGCTGAAACGATAGAGCATCGCCGAAAAAGAAATAAAATAAAAATAAAATGTATGCCTTACAGGTGATGTTCCGTCACACACTGTATACAATCCAATGGCATAAACAAAAAGGGAACATACCTCCCTCCCCCAGGTTTCACCAAAGAAAGAAGCTAAAGCTCGACGGGCCACAAGCGACCTAGAGATCAGCCCAACATTCGTCTCGTAACAACGGACACAACTTCAAGCTAAGCGGAACAGCGGCAACTCCCAGTTCCATGGCTCGGTGGTATACATATCGCCAACAGTCAAACCTCCATCCCGTGAAATGCGGATATATTCAACAAAATTCCTGGTCACGTGGAACGCGGATAATGTCACTCTTTGACCCCGTGGAAAACGTCCAGAGCGGAGCCTAGTCCTCGCCTAACGCAGCAGTGAACCCGTGTGAAGCATCTAGTGCAAAATTCCTGGTCACGTGGAACGCGGATAATGTCACTCTTTGACCCCGTGGAAAACGTCCAGAGCGGATCCTGGTCCTCGCAGAGCACGGCAGTGAACCCGTGTGAAGCATCCAGAGCAGAGCCTAGTCCTCGCCGAACGCGGCAGTGAACCCGTATGAAGCATCTAGTGCAAAATTCCTGGTTACATGGAACGCGGATAATGTCACTCTTTGACCCCGTGGAAAACGTCCAGAGCGGAGCCTAGTCCTCGCCGAGCACGGCAGTGAACCCGTGTGAAGCATCTAGTGCAAAATTCCTGGTCACGTGGAAAGCGGATAATGTCACTCTTTGACCCCGTGGAAAACGTCCAGAGCGGAGCCTAGTCCTCGCCGAGCACGGCAGTGAACCCGTGTGAAGCATCTAGTGCAAAATTCCTGGTCACGTGGAACGCGGATAATGTCACTCTTTGACCCCGTGGAAAACATCCAGAGCGGAGCCTAGTCCTCGCCGAGCACGGCAGTGAACCCGTGTGAAGCATCTAGTGCAAAATTCCTGGTTACGTGGAACGCGGATAATGTCACTCTTTGACCCCATGGAAAACGTCCAGAGCGGAGCCTGGTCCTCGCCAAGCATGGCAGTGAACCCGTGTGTAGCATCCAGAGCAAATACCGGACTGTGGAGTCCTTAAAATCCACGGACTATGACGTCCTTAACCTCGACCGTGATGTCTTAAAACTAACAATCAACCACCCCGATTCCCTACGTATTCTGCCTTGGTTTAAGGGTACATCTCTTCACTCCTTTGATACTTGGCGTTGTAATTCCTCAACGTCTTCAAAGAGGTGACGGGTCCCTGCAACCAAACATCGGACTGTGGAGTCCCTAAATCCACGGACTATGAGGTCCTTAACCTTGACCGTGATGTCTTAAAACTAACAGCGGACTGTGGAGTCCCTAAATCCACGGACTATGAGGTCCTTAACCTTGACCGTGATGTCTTAAAACTAACAGCGGACTGTGGAGTCCTTAAATCCACGGACTATGAGGTCCTTAACCTTGACCGTGATGTCTTTAAACTACAATACCTGGAGGAACCCCTGACTCCGTGAAACACGGATAAGGATGACCGCATTCAACACTTACAAGTCCTCACGACCTGTAAGGAAGAAAAACTCCCTTGTGAGATCCTTACGACTCTCAAGGGAAAACCCGCTTAAGAATCCTCGCGATCTCTAAGAAGAACTTACACCTATGGGATCCTCTCGACCTGTAGGGAGAAAAACTCTTTATGAGACCCTCGTGGCTCATAAGATGCAAAAGCCTTAGAAAGCAGATCTTAACCCTGAACCCTAAGCCATCGCTGTCCTGCAAGGAGATCAAGATATAATATCCGCAGAATACATTCAATAGAAAGGGGACACACCATTGAAGGGAAGAATATGTCTTCATTTATAAACCCCCCTTCGACAACAATACTCGATCTAAAGCCAGCACAAACCACCCGATACGGGAGATAACGAGGCAAGTTTCTGATCTGTATCCTATCAGGCATGCATTTGCAACTGTACGAATGTTTAAGAGGAAACGTTGCCCGAGGCACTGATGTGCATGCAACGTAACGATGGTGCTCGTAATTAAAGAAAAATAGACAGCTCATTTACGCAAGCGAGACACATGTACGACTATCTGACAAGCATGAAAATTCAACAGAAAGCATGCAAACCACCAATGATTAAAGGAGTACATTGATTCAAACATACTACATTGGTGGGAAAAGATCACCAAACAAAGGATCAGAAATACAAGGGTTAACAAAGCAAAACACAAAATTCTCCAACTCTCTCTCCGCCTTCTCCAGCATGTCAAAACGGCGGTTTTCGCGAGGAGTCGCTCCCCATCGATTGGAGCCGTGCTCATCAGCGAAAGCAGACATGACGGCCCGACGAGCTCTTATCTGACTCAGTAAATGAACTGAGTGATCATTCAGAGCTTGAGTGATTAGACAAGCCTCATGAAAGCACGCAAGCTTTTCCTCCGCCGCGTCAAGGATCGCCGAAGTCATCTCCGCCGGATGAGGGGGTATATCGGCAAGTACAGACAGGAGGATCATACGGAGCCAAATGGAGCCCATGGGAAGAGGAGAGCCCCGACGGGTCAGTAGCTCGTACATCACCGTTGTAGGGTGTTTTTCGTCACCCCATTGAGATGGGAATACGCGCGCGCTTGTCAGGCGTACTACAGATTCCCCCTGCCTAGGGAAGGCTGGGGTTTAATGATTGTGGGGATCCGAATCTCCGGCAGCCGCGGACTAAGCTGCCGTTAATTACCCCTCGCCTTTGGGGCGGGGAAACCTCCGATTAACGGGTTAAACTGGTCATGCGAACTCAATGTGCAGTGTACGTATGTTCTGTTTTGAAAGGGGGGTCTTGGATATATCGGGAGCCACGCAGAGTTTTTACGGGGGTCCCGCTACCCGGATAGCGGGCTGGGGGTCAAGGGGGCTAGCAGCCCCCTTGCGGGGTGCGGGGCAGCGCCCTGTTAGAAATTTTTTTCTAACAGGGACAGTGTCGCGGAGTATGTGTATGTGTGCATTTGTATACATATGTATATATATACATGTAAATATAAGTAAAGGGGAAAAAGACATCCAAAAGATGCGTGGGGCCAGCGCCTAGAGCGCTGTGCGCTAAGGTGCTGTGCGCTCAGGCGCGCGCGCGCCACGTGTCGACACGTGGGCAACTTGCGCATGAGCGCTGCGCGCAGGTGCGCAAGCGCACGCGCCACGTGTCGGCATGTGGGCGTTTTGCGCAAGAGCGCCGCGCGCAGGTGCGCAAGCGCGCGCGCGCCACGTGTCGACACGCGGGCGCTTTGCGCACTTGCGCAAGCGCGCCACGTGTCGTCACGCGGGCGCTTTGCGCACTTGCGCAAGCGCGCAGGTGCGCAAGCGCGCGCGCCACGTGTCGGCACGCGGGCGCTTTGCGCACTTGCGCAAGCGCGCCACGTGTCGTCACGCGCGCGCTTTGCGCACTTGCGCAAGCGCGCGCGCCACGTGTCGGCACACGGGCGCTTTGCGCACTTGCGCAAGCGCGCAGGTGAGGACAAGAGGCTTTTAGCCTAAAAAACAGAAGCTGTGCTTCAAAAATGAAATATTTATTATGTATATATATATGGAGTTAAACTCCTGTGATGTTTTGAAGATGATAAAAGGGGTTCTTCTTCTTCCTCCTGTTGTTTGGCCAGATCTTGAAAATCAAGAAATATGAGATTTTAAAAATCACTCCTTTTTGAGATCTGATGGGTGATCTGAGTTCCCCTTTGTGGGTTTTGTGGTGGAAAACTACTTAGTTTTGGAAAAGAAAGAGTAAAACTCTTGATTTAATTCAAAAGAATTGAGAAGGTTTAGAACCTTGGAGAAGGAGCAAGAGGCACAAAGAACCCTAGTTTTTGGGGGGAATGAAAAGTCTATATTTTATTCATCATCATGTTGCCTTATATAGGCTTACACATTTATATATAGCCCCTTGGGCTTTGCAAAAATGGCATTTTAGCTCATCCCATGGTTCATGTGCCATTTCTTTTTGCACATAAACCATGGGCTCACAAAATATTGGTTTTATGCCCATTTTGCATACATTCATGTATGAAAAAAATTACATAAAAATTATTTATTACATGATTTCATTTTTGGCATGGGGAGGGTCGGCCGCTTCATGTTTCGGACTCGACCTGGGCATGGGCCCACTTGACCTGGGCTTGGGCCCACCTGGCTTGGGGTTGACCTTGACTTTGACTCGGTCAACCGGGGTATAAATTTTTACCCCAACAACCGTGTCACATTGAGAGTCGGTGAGAAGGGGATCCGCCAGCCGCGCAGCGAAGCGAGGAATTATCTCCTCAAGGGGCACCTCCCATGGTTGCCGACGAGCATGGGGACGATTCCAAGCCATGGCGATTGATCGGGTTCTCAAAGATGACCACCTTAAGGTATGAATGGGTTTCTCTGTGAAGAAAAGAAGTAAGGCATAGGGTTCAGGTTATATAGGGGAGCATTTAATGCTATGCACAAAAATGTTGTGCATGGTGGGACTATTCTCAAAGCCCGGAAAGAAGGGGAGAGCATTGGAAATGAAATCCAACGACGCATCGGAATTAGGTTAGGGAAATGAATCGTCCCCATCAAACAGATCCCTGCATACGCAACACATGAGCACTGGCCTTTGATTGGCAAATGAGGCGGCACTGCACAGACACAACAGAGAACTAAGCTCTGAGAACGAGAATCAAATTCTTAAAAGAAAAGTTTGAAAGGAAGGACATGAAAAAGTGAAGGCGCTTCTGAAAGGACAATTCATCTCCCAAAACAGATCCGACGGTCACGAAAGGCGACAGCGTTGCACTCACGTGCGGACACGTGAGAACAACGCTGTGGGGGCATTTGTTTCCTGATTTAAAATCAGAAAAGCTTATGGGAAAAGCTTCAGAAAAGGGTCACGTGGTTACACGTGACCAGCAGTCACGTGTTGGCACGTGACATCTAAAAGTATCGACAAGGCAGATTCAGCTTCCTGACTACATCAAAGAAAAGGGTTTCAGGAAGGGTCACGTGCTCCCACGTGACCAGGGTCACGTGTTGGCACGTGACATTTTAAAGCGGATTCAAAGGCACATCGGTTCCCTGATCAAGTCAAGAAAAAAGAGTCCAGACCAGGGTCACGTGCTCACACGTGACCAGGGGTCACGTGATGGCACGTGACGGTTAAGCAACAACCAGAAGACAGCGCAAAAAAGAAAGAAGAAGGCTCATTCCAAAGGGGGTCACGTGCCCACACGTGACCATGGGTCACGTGATCACACGTGACCGGCTTTCAAAGCCCATTTTGTTAACAGAATTAAATTCTGAAGGAGATTCAAATCTTTCCAAAGGAAAGCGACTATCTGGAACGAATCGAATTAAAGATTCAGAGATGATTAAATATCACCTATTTATGGGAAAATCTCGGGTTTGGAAAGATTTCCCCTTTAAATCTAACCGAGATAACAAAAGAGAATCCCTGGATTTGAAATCCAATGGTGAATAAAATTCACCTAATAATCCAAAGGTCAAAGACGAATGATGGATGCAAATCAAATCTCTCAGTGAAGATTCATCAAAAACTAATTGATTCGACTGCTTCTCCTATAAATAGGAGCCAAGAGACACAGAGATAGAGATATACACGCAGAGGGAAGAAAGGGGAGAGAGCCTTGATACTTCGAGGAACTTGGATCTTCTGCAAAAGAAAACCCTAGGTAAGAAAGGGAAGGCTCCTTGAAGGAAAGGAGAATTTAATTCTCAACAGAGTTTAACTCTGATATATAAAACAGAAGAACATATTTCTTCTCTCTTTGATAGAGGATCTGCAAAGTGCACATCTCCCCTTGAGGTTGAGAATTTAATTCTCAATGGGTCGAGATCCTGCCATGCAGATCCAAAACATAGAGAGGGAATGGAAGCACGAGAATTTAATTCTCACAGAACTATAGGAATTTAATTCCTTTGAAATAAAACCAGGGCTTGACCCTGTGTTATGGGAATTTAATTCCTTCAGAACAAAAAGAAACAGGGTTTAACCCTAATTAAGAACCTAGTTCTGTTGAAACAGCGGGAATTTAATTCCCTTGATCATAATTTGACAAGAGAGTGGGAATTTAATTCCTTAAAAGCTTTTATTAGGGTTTAACCCTATTTGGTTCTTCACATGAATGAGGAATTTAATTCCTGCAGAAAATTCAGAGTCCAACTCTATTCAGAATATAAACCTTTAAGAGAAAGTAGGAATTTAATTCCTCTGAAATTACTGTCAGGGTTTAACCCTACGAGGAATTTAATTCCTGGAAAAGATTAACAGATCCTCTAAACAATATATATATAGAGGCAGGGTCACGTGTCACCACGTGACCCCCCCAGGAGATCTACATAAAACCCCTTTGAGGCAGCACCCCACGTGACCCACGTGACCCTTGACAGAAGCTTTAATACACAGGCATTTGAATGCCCATCACGTGATGGCACGTGATGCTCTGAAAGACGCGATAATCTCAGCAGAATAAATAAAGGGAGGGCGCTCTCACGTGCTGCCACGTGACCCCTCTTGCCTTAGTGTTTAACACTAAATTGAAACTCTCGAACCCAGTGTTAAAACATTATTGGGCCTTAGTGTTCAACACTAATCAAAAAGCTTTATTTGCAGTGTTCAACACTGAGCTGTTTTAGTGTTTAACACTAATTTGAAAAGCCTTGTTGCTGGTGTTTAACACCGATTATCTTTTAGTGTTAAACACTAACTTGTCAACCTCATTCCCAGTGTTCAACACTGATTGCTCTATAGTGTTTAACACTAGACATTGGCCCAATTGGCTAAATGGATGGAGGCAAAGCCTCTCCTAATTGGACTTAGCCCAAGATGGCCATAAGTCCTCAATTTGTGATTAACTGGGCCAATGGGCTCATAACATAATTAATCGGTCTTGATCCCAAATTGGGTCAAAGACTATTTAAGCCATTCCGGTTCTAGGGTACATCTCTTCACTCCTTTGATAATTGGCATTGTAATCCCTCAATGTCTTCAAAGAGGTGACGGGTCCCGACGACCACACATTGATATGGACCGCGGGGTCCTTAAACCCGTGTTTAATGCAAAATTTCTGGTTACGTGGAACGCGGATAATGTCACTCTTTGACCCCGTGGAAAACATCCAGAGCGGAGCCTGGTCCTCGCAGAGCACGGCAATGAACCCGTGTGAAGCATCCAGAGCACATACCGGACTGTGGGGTCCTTAAACCCATGGACTACGACGTCCTTAACCTTGACCGAGATGTCTTAAAACTAACAATGGACTGTGGGGTCCTTAAACCCATGGACTACGACGTCCTTAACCTTGACCGAGATGTCTTAAAACTAACAATGGACTGTGGGGTCCTTAAACCCATGGACTACGACGTCCTTAACCTTGACCGAGATGTCTTAAAACTAACAATGGACCGCAATGTCCTTAAACTACCCATGGACCGCAACGTCCTTAAACTACCCATGGACTGCAATGTCTTTAAACTAGAACAATAGAGCCCCGTATGCTCTTTTGTTGGATCTAAACGGTCCCGTTTAAGTTGATCTTAGCCTCAAAGATGGCTAACGTATCCTTAAACCTTCAAACAGATTGGACTATGAATTCCCCCCAATTGACTCTGGCTCGAGGGTACATCTCTGAACTCCTCTGACACCTGTCGTTGTAATCCTTCAACGTCGTCAGAGAGGCGATGGGTCCCGACGGCCATACATACGAGGACCACTAGGTCCCTAAACTGGAACAATCGAGCCTCCAAACGCTCTTTTGTCGGATCTAAACGATCCCGTTAAGTTGATCTTAGTCTCAAACTGGACTAACGTATCCTTAACAAACGTTTGAGTTGATCTTAGCCTCAAATATGGCTAACGTATCCTCAAACCAAAACCCCAAACCCAAATCTAAGAAAATACGGATTTGGACTAGTCCACGTCCTACGGGCGACGACATAAATTGGTCTCCGTATACAATCCACGGGCAACCACAAATAAAACAAACACACACGACACGAAGTGACCATCTGGAGAAGGAGAAAGTTGTTACCGCAATGCGGTAGCGTAATTAACTGCAGGGGCTTGCGCCTGCAGGGAAGAGCGTCCCCACAATCAAAAACCCCTCAAGCGAGAGGGAATCTGACGAAGTCTGCTACATCGGACGCATCCGTTTAAACCTTTGATACATGGTGCCATAAATCAACTTGGCATCTTCGGAGAGGTGGACGGATAGCACCAATTAGCATCTGCCCCGAATCTCAGGCGAAACGTCATGTCGCGCCATCTTTCGGAGGGGAACAAATACTTATACCCGTGTTTTGGTTTTCTACTTCTAAATCATATTCTGTGAATATCTCAAAAGGTTCGGACTTGTGTTTCAACAGGAACATATGTCTGAATCTTGAGAGATTATCAGAGAATGTAACGAAGTACAAAGAACCAGTCCTGGCATATGTAGACAGGGGACCTTACATACATCAACATGTATCATCCCAAGAGTTTACTAACCCTTTCTCTGTTTCCAGTAAACAGAGCTATGGTCATCGTATCTTTGTGACATGACTGGCAAGTTTCATAAGATGTAAATTCAAACAGATTTAAATATGCATCTAAATGTAACTTCAGCTAGTCAGGTCGCATTGATATGACCTAGTCTACAATACCTCAAGAAAAATTCGTTCATTTCTGAACTCATCCTCTTGTGTGTGTTCCGTATACTAAAGAACCGTAGTTTGATTTAGAACATTAATGCTTTTAGATAACGTGCCTGAACCGATCAACTTTTGATATAGGAAATGTTCAAAACATTATCCAACAATACAAAATTATATCATTTCTTTACTAATAAAGAGATTGATATGATTTTGTATATCAGGTTCGGTATCTAATAGTATTTGTTCAGAATCAATGTATTGGTAATACAGGGTGACAGTGACCAACAGACTTGGCTGCAACACTTGCCCCGTTTTCTGCCTCATGAAACTTATCACCCGTTCTCAGTTCTCTACCTAGCAGTAGCCCTATGTAACAGATTACATATCTGGGATCCTGATCTGGTATCACATACCCAGGACGTAGAGGATACAGAGAAACAGTTCTTTGTAATGAACACACCCGAAGATGATGCATCAACATGCACTCTCTTCGTTTGGGCGGCACGGGAAATCTGGTAATCCCTAATTTCCTGCTCTGTCTTATAACAATTATAAGTTGGAGCGGGACCAACGTTCCCCAGCTCAGTATAACAAGCGGGTTCGGTCAATATTCCGTATTATTATCTTGATTAAGGCATAATATGGTCGCTACCTGGAGAAAGAGAGAGAAGAAAACACTCTGCGTGCGCTCTTGCAAGAAAAGATTGGTTATTATTTTATCTAATTAGGATGGCTCCCACTGTTTTTATCAAATCTTCCTTCAAACCCTAAAAGGAAGGACTAGCCGGGATTAATTACACACTACAAGTTCGCCAATCTTTCAGCCAGGCCAGTGTCGGTACTTTGAGGGAGGTCCCCCGTGCTTTCGCATGAACCTAATTAATGTAAACCTCGTTTTCCCAGAGGCGTAACCTCGTTAACACCTTTCTAGACACCTACTTGATCGGCTAATTGTAATGTGTAAAACTCTCCCAGGAGTAACTCTTACTCGCAGTGGGTATCGGGATCCAACTATCTCATAGAAGGTATGCAATCTCATTGCAAATTTCAACACTTGAAATTCCCGATAATTTTTGCCCCTAGCACCCTATGACCTTGACGGAGGTCAACAAACCATAGGCTACTAGTCAAGTTCAACCCGTCATTTCTTGATCGAATTAAATCCATCCGCACGACCCTTGACGGAGGTCAACAAGGCCGCACGACTACCCTAATCCAATCTGCATCATATGCATAAACAGATAAATACTAGTTAGCTACCGCACACTACGCCTTGACGGAGGTCAACAAACGTAGCACGAATACTAAATAGGACTTATCTGAAATAACGGAGGGCTACGACAGGTTTTTCTGAAAACCTATTGCGTAATGAACTTGATATCGTTGTAGAATCAAATGATTTTAAAATGGAGTGCTTTTGAGGCTTTTCTAGTTTTGCTAAAGGAGTCACTCCCGGTGAAGGGATCGTCGGTCCTTTCCTCGTCGAATGAGGTGCGGGATATATCATATATATCACTGTGCAAAGCAAAAACTCTTAAAAGCAATCAAAAGACAAACCGAGTGTGTAGCATCTGCCAGTTATTGCTAAAGGAGTCACTCCCGGTGAAGGGATCTCGGTTCTTTCCTTATCGAATAAGGTGCAGGATATATCATATATACCACTGTGCAAAGCAAGAACTGTAGCTACCCTTTTTATTTTGAAATTCGATTCTACAATATCTTTAGGCTTCTTTTATTTCATTTCATTAATCTCATTAATGAAGTCCCATCATTTAAGTACCTAAACATCACAGATAAATACGACATACACTTATGCCATCCGCATTGGCCTCGATGTCCTCTCGTGCACCGTTAGGTTAGGTAACTAACGGCAGAGCGGGGCAGGGCTAGCGCGGGTGTAAAACATAAGTAACGCCTATATAATATATCATATATACTATATAAAGTATCCATCACAGAACATATCACATGATCACATCACAGATATCGCAGCAGAAGAACCATATGAAATATTGGATATACTAGGACGTCCGTGTTTTTGATACGAGCCAGTATAAAACACGGATTCTACGGTCGCGATGAATAGCCAAACCCACACCCCTAGACCCCTACGAGAGCGGCAAGCAACCCTACCAATTCTAGAGTTAGGAGACCCGGACTCGACTCCTCGAGTTGGTCTCCCACTGGACTCCAGAACCCGGTTACTTGTGCTCCCCTCCTTGGGTCTATCCTAGTGCGGAAAAGTAAATAATATACAGAGGGTGACATCTTCCGCAACCTGGAAGTGCCCCAATAAAAGAATATTACATACAAGTTTTTACATGAATGAAAATGAAAAACACTCATCTCACATAAAAACCCCCGGCTATTCAAACACGACAATCCAATATAACATATCCAGCAACACATAACATCACATGTCATCAACGTAAGTAAATATGCCCATCCCAATTGTCGTTGGCATATAGCAACGAAACCGGCGATATCACATATTACACTTACGGTCGCAGAAAAGAAAGTGTAAAACTACAACAGTTGGAATCCACAACTTGCATAGACATCGCATGCCTAATCAAATGAATTCCTTAGACATCGCATGCCTAACAATTATAAACCCCGCATTTTAGTCTCAAAATCGAAAACACTTTTCAATATCAAGTCGGGCAATTCAACAAGATTCCCGACATCCTGATCGAATACTCGTCGCAAACTTCAGTAGACGGCCGCACCCCCGATACCGTCGACGAAGTGCACCAAGGCGGAACACCGCTGCCGCGAGCACCCGAACGGATGCTTTCGGCGACGGGGTTCTCCTACAGTCACTTGGTCGGGGCTATGGAGTGAGGTTGTCTATTAAGTTTACCCGGCGAGTATCCGCGTACGCTACGTGATTGCGACGGACTTTTGATCACATCAAAATTCCGTGGCAACCGATCAAGTGAGACTAAAGTGCTATGTTTATAACATTCATTCAGTTATCTCATAACTTCTTGTGAATTCCAATTATTGTACCATATTCCGAATAAGATAGAAAATGTTAAACTTTCCGATCGAACAATCGAACACCCAAGTTTTCCCGAAACAGCTCAACTCATGAAATAAGTTCAAAGACATTCATTTCGTGCCTCAGTACCAACGGTCCAGCCGTAGAAGGGTCAAGCCAACGCCTCACATGTGGCACGCCGTACTGCCTCAAACCCGAAGGTTCAAAGGGCAGTTCAAGACGGTCACATAATCGAGTTAAGGTTTGTTGTCTTCTAGAGGGACCATCGCGTTACTTGCACTACTTAGAACGTCTTTAAACCTCGGAAAAATCCAACACTTGGAAATTTTCCGGCAGGGGAAAAGTTGGGTATTTATATCCGGTCGAACTTTTTAACATATTCAAAAATTATCCGGAATCCACATAGACAAAATCTGATAATCCGATCGAATTATCGAATCCCCAAAACAACCCCAGAAAATTCAACTCTTGAATAAATATTAAAAATTCCCATAAAACTCAGCACTGTGAAAGAGGAATTATTGTGCAAATATAGAAGGCTGACGTCACCAGAGAGCCGCGGAACCGCCGCAGAAGCTAGGCTTCTGCCGCGGTTCCGCCGCATGTTTGAGGTATCATTGGCCAAATTTTGCACCGTAATTCTTATAATTTCCTGCTGAATTTTTTAAGCATTTTTAATCTGGAAAAAACCCAGTTTTTGAAAAAAGTCCAGAGAGCATGAAATTTTGAGGGTTTCGGGTTCGTTCGGCTTTCAAACTTCGTCTACGCATCGCCTAAGGCTCTAGCTAGTCTCTGATACCACTGTAGGGTTCCTAGGCACGCTAATGAGGTCTCACAAAGCATCAACCATGCCAAATTCAATTTTTACAAGTGCCGAGAAACCCTAATACAGATCGTTAACTAGAATTTTAGGCGAAACAAGCAACTAGTTAACAACTTAACTAAGTGAACGGAAATACAACCTTTGTAGATCCGGTTCTCCATCTCCATAGCTCCATGATGAAGTCTCCTTGCTTTCCAAATCGAATCCCGGGCTCTAGCGTCGGCTTCATCGGAGAAATGGGCGGGCTAGGTCATCGACTACGATGCCGAAGATGATCTACGTCGAGGCATCACAAGATCAAGCTCCCACTTCACCAAGTCATGAAACTTGTGAAGAAAACACCCTTTACTACTTGGCAAGAGGTAGAGGATGAAGAAATAGGAGGTGGGTACACTTTAGAATTGGATTTCTCACTCATTTCATCAAATCACCATTGATGAAATCAAGCTTCTTCATCTTGAAGAAGAAGAAGAAGAAGAAGAAGAAGATAATATATTATGATAAGTATTTCTAAAATAAGAAATAATATGATACTTATCATAATGGTAACCTTAGTTAGGTGTAGAGAATAAATCATGGTTAGGTTGAATGGTTAGGGTTAAGCATGAGACAAAGATGGTGGATTTGTTCAAAGCTTCAAGAAGCTTCAACAAGCAAACAAAGAAAGCCACCATTTTTTCCTTTGCCAAAAATGAATGAATAAATAAATAAATAAGCAAATAAATCAAGTGAAACCCTAACCATTGACCAACCATGGTTTAAACCAAAACTACACCCTAACTAACATGTATCATCAAACATGATACAATCAAGTGCACAAAAGTATATCACATGTACAACTTGTGAACTTCAAGTGAGAAAATCCATTTAAAGTGAACCAATACTAGTTAATACAAAGTAATATATCAAATATATAATTATGTATTAAATCATTAAATCAACGCTTGATTTAACGATCCGGTCATATCGCATAAGACCGACTAATATCCAATGTATCGACTTATCGAATCAATCCTTGATTCGATAACTAGGTTATATCGCATACAACCAATCGATACATTCATCGCGAGAATAGAATACGGTATCACATACACGCATTATTCTCGGTCCCGCACATATCTCATATGCGCTCCTATTTCGTTTCGCTTGAGCCAGGAAACCTCTGTGTAGGACTCTAAAGACTCGTCAATACGCCGGCAGCAGATGATGATCATATCAAACACCCACAAGCCGCAAGCGGTCTGCTAAACGTAATGGCCACCCGGGTATTGAGCGATCAGAAGATCGACGAGCAAGCCCGCTCACACTCCTGTGAATCCAACCAGTAACACTTACCGTACAGTCCGGTCTCGTCGTCTGATATGTCGCATATCTTGCCTAGGGGTGGTAAACGTCAGACCCCAATAGCTCGATAAGTCGTGTCGATATAAGGACTATAACAATTCGAGAAACTACAGGTAACACTTACCAGTAAATCTCAGCAACCCTGGCCAGGGATTTCCGGTTATAGCCAATCGAACACAGCGCAACATCAACTCTCTATACCGGGAGAGACGAATCCCCTCCTATCGCTCATAGCCTCCATGTGATTCGGGACTGTACCCAAAAACCACCATTTTGCACGTCCTCTTGGACGTGGTAAGGTGGAAATCAAAGCACAGTGGGAATCACACAAGACTCTATGACGATCTCGGGTCAACAGACTACTCTGTACCAGTGTCACCAGAGAACTGCCATCTGACGTAAGGTATAATATCATCTGGGAGTTCTCGGCGAGTCCGTCCAGTGTACCCAGTCTCCACTGAGCACCCGCATATCATCTCTGATGTCAAACACCAATGGATATGGGATCATCCATCGCCCATCTGTATGGGTCGAGAAGGTATACGCTAGTCTACTTTGGTATATCGATGCCCCGTCTCGATACACCCACGACTAGGGACCTTGAAGGATGTACTTATGGACTACCATGTCCCCACCAGTATGATTCGCATCATAGTCCAGGTAGTCAAGTACACATCCTAAGGGCTTTACCAACATGTAACAGAGAGACAATCAGTATACACGTTAAGGTAGAGAGCAACCGGATAGCATACTATCATGTCGAGCAAGAAAGTCCTCCCTATATATGTCCCAGCATCCACTACAATATACATCCTATGTATAGCAATGGCCTCTAGGGCATACATATAACTAACAACATGTACATATATATATGCTTGTAATTAATTTCTAATGTATTAGAAAATACATAAAGAGACAAAAATTAATTAGTAACATAATACTAGTAAATACACACAATAAATGTCGGGACCCGGTTCTTGCTCACGGAACAAAGTGCCACACGGAACAAAGTGCTATGCCAATTGTCATGCTAAGCTGGCGGGGGCCACTTCTTGAATCTGTGGGGGGCATCTCTTGAGTCCGTGCGACCCACTGTAGAATAATAGGGAATTTTCAGAACACATTCCGAAAGAGAACCGAACTGTATTATAAATGTAATGATACCACCCTCAATTACAGATATGCCTTTTAAGTGAATTAGCACTACAGGAGCTTGAGAACTCCGTAGTTAAGCGTGCTCAGGCCATGGAAGTCTTAGGATGGTTGATCTCCTTGGAAGTGGCCCCTGATCGGGTCCGGTTAGCTCTAAAGGGCAAAACCGTGCGGTTTCGACCAGAGCGGAAAATACCATCTGTACTAGAGCGTGAGGCCTTACAATAAATATATGTATCAATACATTAAATCGGCACCTGATTTAATATCCGTCTTTCTAAAAATACCGGTTAGTATTACAACTGTCTAATTACCGTCAGTGCAACAAATACACTAGTTTTAACCAGACCCCTACACAGTACGGTTACTACAACATTTTGCTAAAGTCGGAAACCACTATGTGTGGAACTCTAAAGACTCGACAATACGCTGACAGTGGGTTTAACCATAAACACGTCAATGGTACTAGTTGTACATAACGGCTACCCAGGTATTGAGCGAAAAGAAAGTTGACAAGTAAGCCTGTCCAAACCCCTATTGAGCCTATAAGAGACAGTCTCCATACAGTCCGGTCTGTTCGTCTAAGACTGTCGCATATCGGGTCAGGGGGTGAATAAATTCAAACCCCTAATAACACGATAAGTCGTGTCGGTGTGAAGCCCACCACCCATTGAGAAACTACTGATCCAAATCAGTAAGTCTCGTTCAGCTTGACCAAGAATTTCTGGTGATGGCCACCCGTGCACTACGCGACATCTACCCCCAATATCGAGAGAGACGAATCCCTAACGATCCGCTCGCTGCCTCCATATGGCTCGGGACTGTACCTAACTAAAACTTGTTTGTATGACTCCTTTGAGTCGTGGTAGGGTAGTGATCAAAGCATGATGGGAACTCACACGAGACGGATTACGATCTCAGGTCGACAGACTAACCTGTATTCATGTCATCAGAGAACTACTACCTGACAATAGGTATAATACCATCTAGCATATTCCCGGTGAGTCAGTCCAGTGTAATTCATAACCCAATGAGCACTTGTATACAATCTTTGGTGACCGACTAACACCAATGGTTGTGAGACAGGCCATCGCTCATCGTCGGGGTCAAGAAATGTATACACTAGTCTACTCTGGAATATCTATGCCCAGTCTCGATACTCACAAGACTAGGGACATTTAAGGATATTCTTATTGACTGCCTAGGCCTCACTAGTATGATCGCCATCATAACCCTGATAGTAAAGTAAGAATCTTATGGGCTCTATCAACATGCAATTGTGATCCGTAATACCACATAATACATGTACATGATGATAGAGTCAAATCAAATAGCATACTATCATCTCGAGTAAGATTGTTCTACCTGTATAGGTTCTCCCTCAATCATCATAATCGCCTGCCTGCTATTACAATAATTGCCTTGAGGGAACTATAGTCAACAATCTCTCACTTGCATCTAAGACTAATTATTGCAGTATCGCATACCCACATCCCGTGTGCTACCGAATACCCAACTTCTCTATTAATCAGTTTCACAAACCGTGTTTTTGAAACATTCGCATTCGAGAAATAACCTCATTGAGTGGATCTGCTCCAATGTTTCCATCTTTATCTTTCTATATCTCAACTTCACAGAGAACGGCTATCTCCCGAAATGAGCGATACTTGCCTTAGAATTTTTATGGATAGCTGATGGAACCATGTTCATAAATGAACATTCAAACCCAACAAAATACTTAGGCTGTATCCAATTGCTGATATAATCAGCACCCAGCACCATGACCACCTCAGTATCCTGCTTGAAAACCTATCTAACACACTGCACCTCAAAAAAAGGTAAACTATTAACTCTGACAGCCACTCTGTCATCTAGGTCACTTTGGAAGCCTAAAATGATAACTGCCTCCTACAGGAGGCCGCTGTTACCATATACCAAGTGTTCTCCTTCGAAATGTGGGGACGCGACCGCGCAGGTCCGTCTTGTCTGAATTCGGGACAGATGCTAATTGGTGCTATCCGTTCACCTCTCTGAATATTCCAAGTTGATTTATGACACCATGTATCGAAGGTTTAAACGGATGCGGCCGATATAGCAGACTTCGTCAGATTCTCCCTTATTTGAGGGGTTTTTGATTGTGGGGACGCTCTTCCCTACAGGCGCAAGCTCCTGCAGTTAATTACGCTACCGCATTGCGGTAACCACTTTCTCTTTCTCCAGATGGTCACTTCGTGGCGTGGGTGTTTGTTTTGTTTTTAGTTGCTCGTGGATTGTATACGGAGACTAATTTATGTTGTCGCCCGTAGGGTGTAGATTAGTCCAAATCCGTATTTTCTTAGATTTGGGTTTGGGGTTGAGTTTAAGGATACGTTAGTCTCATTTGAGACTAAGATCAACTTAAACGTTTGTTAATGATAAGTTAGTCTAATTTCAGACTAAGATCAACTTAACGAGATCGTTTAGATCCAACAACAGAGTATTTGGGCTCTATTGTTTAGTTTAGGGATATTGCGGTCGATTACTAGTTTAAGGATATGGTGGTCCATCATTAGTTTAAGGACATTACGGTCCAAGCTTAAGGACATCATAGTCCGTGGGCTTAAGGACCCCACAGTCCGAGGTTAAGGATATCATAGTCCATGGAATGTATGATTGTTGGGACCCGTCACCTCTCTGAAGACGTTGAAGGATTACAATGACAAATATCAAAAGAGTGAAGAGATGTACCCTTGAACCAATTTTGGTTGGTAGATCCGTAGTCCAATTTGGGGCTAAAATTTGTTAAAAGATTTATGAGCATATGGGCTCAATTAATCTGAATTGAGAACTTATGGCCAATCTTGGGCTAAGTCCAATCAAGTTAAAATGTTTAATATTTATTTTGGGCTGCTGAGCATTTGCTTGGGCTTGACCCTTTTAACAATGCTGAGCATTGACATGAATTCTGACAATATTTTGTCTTTTATTGAATGCTGGGCATTCATCATAGCTCTGGGCTTATTAAAGAACAATTTATGTTCTATCAGCGCATACGTGAGGGGTACGTGGTGTGCTTGGCGCTTTGCGCCAGTCAAAGAGCGCAATGCGCTTCTGCCGAGTAGCGCACACGTGAAGGACACGTGTCGCACTTGACGCTAAGCGCCAGATGATGGGCGTATTGCGCCAGTTTATGAGTGCAGAGCGCTAATTTATGAGCGCATCGTGCTATTAGTTCAGTGGTGCACACGTGAATGACACGTGGTGCGCCAGCCCATGAGCGCAGTGCACTATTTCAAGAGCGCGAAGCGCTAACTGTTAAGTGGCGCACACGTGAGGGACACGTGTTACGCTTGGCGCTGAGCGCCAGTCCAAGAGTGCAGAAGCGCTGTTCAAGATCGCAAAGCGTATCAGATCAATTTTTTGATCCGAGAAATAAATGCATGTTCTTTTTAAAAGAGACTTTGTCTCAAGATCTAAGAACAACAGTTCTTATTTTGTAGGAGATATTCCCAATCTCTTATATTAATGAAAGGCTTTGCCTTTATAGATCTATGATCTGTGAGAAGAATTATGTTCTTCTTCTTTTAGGGTGAGATCTTTTGATCTCTTTGTGAAAAACTTTTGTCTTGTAGATCTATGATCTTAGAAAAAGAAGTAAATTCTTCTTTTTAAATTAATTACGAGATGATTTCATCTCTCTGTTCATCATTCTTTTTTTTTACCTTGAAGAAGAATCTTCTTTCTTTGAGAGCTTGGCTCTTCTTTTTGAGATCTCTCAAAGCTTATGGGGGGTTTCTCTCTATGCTTCTCTATATTTCAGACTTGAAGTCTTGGGGCCTTTATATAGGGCAAACTGATCAGTTCAATCAGTTGAGGAGATCTGTTCTCCAATTGATTTGGGGATTTTTCCCATCGTTGGATCTTTGATCCAAGGGCTTCTGATTTACAGAAGATAATCTTCTTGTTTTTAATAAAGATTGGAAAATCTTCTAAACAAAATTTATTCTGTATCTTTAGTGATTTTTAATCACCATTGGATCATTGATCCAACGGTGCTCTAATTTACAGGGCACAATTTTGTTGTTTAGAAAGATTTTGAGGAATCTTTTCTTAACAGAATTTAATTCTGATTGATTAATGATTCATCATTATTATTAGATGTTTGATCTGATGGTGGGGAGCTTTTAGAGCGCAGCCCACCTAGCGCCAGCGCATCCGTGCTCTGCACGTGGTGCGCTGCTTAGAGCGCAGCGCACCTAGCGCCAGCGCATCCGTGCTCTGCACGTGGTGCGCTGCTTAGAGTGCAGCGCACCTAGCATCACCGGAATTTGGTTCCGTGGGTTCGCTACAGGCTGTGTATCTAGAACAATAAAGTCCATAGGGAATATAAATTCCCCGACTTTTATTAACACATCCTCTAACTCTTCCCTATGCTGGGTGATAGATCGATCTGCCATCTGAAGAGTGTAGTACGACGGTTTTAACTCTCCGATACCTAATTGCTCATAGACAGAATATGGAAGCAAGTTAACACTAGCATCTAAATCGAGTAGTTAGAATTAGACGAAACTTGAACTCACGATTACCTAACATCTAGGGCTACATTTCTCGTGTTGGCACTGTTTCCATATGAGATGAGTAACTGTTAGTTTTCTGCACTTATTTATATTACTGATTTTCTAAATTCTGCTGTTTGGATAATTCTGTTTTTCATGATTTATGCCATGTGACACACATGTATTTTTATTTCTTGATCCCTGAATTGATGCATATACATGATGGCATATTATATGTTTGACAGAAACTTGACTGGAACCATGAATACGTTCATACTTAAATACTTGAATCCGCAAACCTGTGAACTTAACATGAATCTGAACTATTTCGACGTATCAGTAGACTTGTGTTAATGTTTGTGTCAAAATCTAAAACTTAATGTATGATAATGCGGGGGAAGGGGTACTTTTGATGATGAACGTATTTCATATCACGAGAGTTCCCTACATGTGTTGTGATTCTGAGCGTGAACGGAAGCTAACTATACATGAATATCATGTGCCGTTGTTCCGTGGGTTTAACGGATCGCTAATTCAAGCTTGTGCCGTCGGTCCATGGGTTTGACGGACTACTCTCTTTAATTGCTAGAACTACAATAAAATACTTAACTGGAGAATTTTCATGTTTATTTACCTTGCCATGTTTATTCATCTTGCCATGCTACCTATTACACTACCATGTATAACTCATACCTACCATGTATAACTCATACCTGCTTACATGGTTCACAGATGAGTTACTATGCTTATATACCTACATACTTGATCGTGGGACTTACTGACCGTAAGTTCGTTGATGAAATTTCCTCGTTGTTGTCTTTTTGAAAATGTTCATCATGTGATTCGTTGATGAAATTCCAAGAACCTATCTTCATAAATAAACAACGATAATCCCCGCTTTTCTCAGCCAACCAACACTTTTACCCTTGATTATTTCTCTCTTCAGCGTTGGCCAACTCCATCAGTTTTGCATTTTTTCCACAGATGTCACTTTTGTCTACAATTACACCACAGTCTCTGGCTTGACGATCCGATTCTTCATTATCAAGATCATTAAGAACGACGAACGAAGAGTCTTGAGAAAATGTTTGAACCTGTAAACTTTTCATTAATTTAAGAGGACAAAAAAGGTTGGAGAATTAGAGAATAGAGACACATGCTAGTGTCTGTCGGCCATGAGCTTGGCACCACATTTCTCTCTCTCTCTCTCTCTTTGATTGGTGATTGCGGTTTGCATGAAGTTTTTTCTTCATAACAATAACTAGCCATCAACTTCTATCAATTGGAATAATCTACGTCAACCCAAAGACATCAAATTAGCTAGTCAGTCATTGAGGTCAGTCAACTCTTCCAAAGTCTAAGTCAACCAAATTTGTGAGTATTATATGAAGCTCTATATAATTTTCTCATCAAGTTCTCTGTGATCATTGGATCATGCACATGATGGCTTATCTCATCCTAGCTCTTCTGCCATTGCTATTTCTAGCTACATCAGCTTCCATTCTTCGTATTTTCTAGCCCTTATATATTCTTACTTTTCTCCTTCAATTTTTTTTGACAACCGATCATTCATGGCTAGCCCAGAGGGTCCCACGACACACATCCACGCACGTCTAGGATCGAACCTATGCGTGCATATTTAATTAAAGAAATAAAGAGGAAAGGAGGAAATCCCCTTTGTGGGGCGGCTCGAACACCAGACCCCTCATCCCGCATACCCATGCCACAACCAACTGCCTCGAATACAAGACCTTTCTCTTATTTTACCATTTCATCTGGAATTTATGTTGTTGAATTTCTAGATGCAAATTTTAGTTCATAATGTGATAAAATCTCAGCTCTTATTATTTCTATAGGAATTAAGCTTCAAAAGTTTTGATTGTGTTTGATTATATATATGTTTTTATTACATATATGGCAATCTCTTAGAATGTTATGTGGCATTCTTTGTATACCAATTAAGCCATAACTATTTAAACCTACACAAGCCCTTAACAAGCCGAGCCTAAAACACGAGCCGAGCTCGAGAATATCATCTTTATGTTTCTTCGTTTGTATAATCGAGATTTAATTTACGTTCAAGCCCGGATTGTTTAACTATCAAAAGAGCTTGAACGATGTTTTATCGAAGCAATCCAATCCGAGCTTCAAGTATTTTTCTAAAACGAAGTTTTATATTAATAAACCGTTTACTTTTCAATCGGTAATCATTCTATCATATTTCATTTGGCATGGCACACCAGTACAATTGAGCATCGACTGCGGCGCATCAAATCCCTACACAGACAAAAACGGCATCGAATGGGTCACAGACGACTCCTACATCACCACCGGCGAGTCTCGAACCATCGCAACCACCGACTCCGTCTCAGAACCGATGAAAACTCTACGCGTGTTTAGATCCAGAAAGAAGAACTGTTATGCGATGGCAATCAGTGACGGAACCAAAGTCCGTGTACGGGTTAGCTTCAACTACGGGAACTACGACGGGCTGTCGGCCCCGCCGAGTTTCGAGGTCACGTTGGACGGTTACGATTGGGAACAGGTAGTGTTAGTAGTTTGAATATATTGGTTGCATTTGTAAGTGGGAAATAGTCCCACATCGGATGGAGAGACAAACACCCAAGTGGCTTTGTTGTATCTTGGGGGTGATTGCCTTCTACTCTACTCCCATAGTGGGGGCAATATCACCTTTCGGAAAGTGTATCATACACGCCTTAAAGCTTTTAATTCCGTCTTAACCAAACAAAACTTCAACAGGTAGACACCACCAGTGATGGAGTGGTATCTTTTGAAGGGGTGTATGTTGTGAATGGAGATAGCACGAGCATTTGTGTTGGCCTGAATAGCCCAGGGGATTATCCTTTTGTTTCTGCCATTCAAATTTGGGAATTGGAGGCACAAATGTATGGGCAATTTGATCCAAGTACTATCTTGCTTCTGTTGTATAGGGTTGCATTTGCGGCATCAAAGGAAGTCAGGTAAAAATCTTTTCTATATGAAATTAAAACTTCAGGTTTGATTTTCATTGTAACATGAAGGAAAAAGTAGGCTCATTATTTTGAGAAAATGAGCTTTTACAAAGTTTACCTCTTAATTGTTGAAAATTGTGGAGTTATACAAAGGATAATTTGACAAACAACGTTTTTTACCATTAATGATAAAAAGAAGGGGTCTTTGAATTTTTCAATTTGATAATCAAAGATGACATGAGCCAAGAAAAATTCTCCAAATTTTTAAGAAAATATGTTTGCAAAATCCATAACTAGCTTTTAGAATCTTTACAATTCTCTATCAAAAGTAGTTATATATATATATATATATATTTTATTATCTTAACTGAAATTCTTCTGAATTTTCTCAAAACCTTTTTTTTTGTGCATGATTGTTAACATATACACAATGCATCCATCGCATGAGTAGAATAACAGTTGGAAAACATTGAAAGTTAAAGGTATCCCTTCCTAATTTTAGTGATATATAGCTGAAAGATATTAAAAAAATATATTTATGTGAGCATTAATTATATAGGTATCCAGACGACGTCTACGATCGAATTTGGCTTCCGTTCACATCAAACGACACTTTACCTACATTAACAAGTGATGCTACCTCTATCGACACAAATGTTATAGACCAGCCCCCTGCCGCCGTACTTAAATCTGCAATCTCCAGTCTTGATCCATCGAAATACATCTTTCTTGCCACCACTCTCAAATCCCTGTCGGTTCAAGTCTCCGTCAACCTCTACTTCGCCGAGCCAGCTAAGCTTGGGCCCGGTGATACTCGATCCTTCACTCTTTTTGATGGCGTGTCCCAACTTACGGACCCTATAGTCCCAACCTACGCCGTTGCATCTGAATTTATGGTAAACCTTACGACCTCCGCGAATACTCAGCTATCACTTCAGAGTACAACAAACTCAACGCTGCCTCCGATTATAAATGCTATGGAGGTGTTTATTAGCGGCACGATAGGTTACGCAACGAAAAGTAGTGATGGTAATCATTAACTAATTAATGATCAGGTTTTGATGTATTTTGTTTTTATCATATTTCCGAAGAGTTGAAATTTTCTAATATTGTAATAAATGGTTCGATGTGGTAGTTAAAGGATTGGCGATCTTGATGCGTAGATTCGATGTGCTGAAGAATTGGAACGGCGATCCTTGCTTGCCGATGAACTATACATGGGACTGGGTCGGATGCAGCTCCGATGATACACCTCGAGTCACCGCATTGTAAGTAGAACATTCTTTGGATTACTTTTGAAATTCTTAGTCGACAGATACTCCCCAAGTCATCGCACTGTAAGTAGAACATTTTATATTACGGCGGAATGCTAATAGGTAACTAAAATAAAATGCGAAGGATTAATTTTAGCCAAAAGTAAAGGACAATTAACGAATCGAAAGCGCAATAATACTAGTGAATTAGAAAACCATTCATTTATAATTAAAAAGATATATAATGCATAGTCATAATTGATGAATTTGAAATTGTATGTTTTATAAATTGTAACGATAGTTTGCATTTATGCGATAACTTGATCATTATTTCTCTTTGTTTATTTTCAACCGCTAATATTCGTATGCGCTGTACTACAGATACCTAAACGGATACGGGCTCTCGGGAGAACTTCCAGACTTCAGCTCCTTGGATGCTCTACAAACAATGTAAGTACAAATATAGCTAATAAAGCAATAACATTGCTATCTCTTAATAATCTTAGTTTAATCTATATTTAATCTTCACATAATATTTACAGAGAGATGCAAAATAACAGCATAAGTGGAGTTATTCCGAAATTCTTAGGCAACTTGCCCAGCTTAAAAGAACTGTAAGTATATATTCAAATCATAAGTTCATAACAGGGCTATTTATTTTTGTAATGAATGAGACAGGCATTTTAACTAGCTTTTACGGTAAGGAAAAAAGAAACACAGGTTTTTTTCAAAATATATATTTTTTTCAATTCAAGTGTAATTTGAGAATTTTCAACGTTTCTGAAGGAATTTGGCGGACAATAGCTTGAGTGGACCTATTCCCTCCTCTTTGTCGAACAACAATAAAATAAATTTACTGTAAGTATAGATTTTCTATGCTTTTACTTTCTTCGGGTGTTATAAATTGTACGTGTTGAGCTCGATTTTATTCTTTTATTATATCGATGCTTAGGACTTCGGGCAACCCAAATTTATGCGCATCTGGCCATTCATGCCAAGTCATTAGTTCACCGGCCGATTCACAGTCAGGATTCAGAAAATCGCACAAGTCGAGTGCAAATAAGCAGATCCCAACATTGGAATCATTTCTTGGGCATATGATTGTATTGTTTTACGTCATAATTGTATTTTGAAATTGCTCGATTCATCCATCTTTTTTTTGTGAGTTACTTTCGTGAATTCAATGAATGGAATTTTAAACTTATAATTGTATGACAACCTTTTTGTTTGCGGAGTGTGTTAGATGTTTGATGACTTTTTATCTTTTGAAAAGTCATCTGTTTGATGTAAAATGGGTATATCTGAAGTGGTTTGTTTGATGTGATAGAAAATGCAACATTTGATTTTATCGCTTCAGGTAACACATACATTAATCGATATGCATGTTTATTTTTCTATTTTTATTTTCAGATAAGCAACTAATGGAGGAAAGATGCCATAAGAGGGAATTTCCTTCTATGGCGTCGAAAAATCATACCCTCCCTTATTTTTTCCGACGATTATCTTCATCGTTATCATCTAATATGTGGATACACCAAATTTCATGTGATTCTACAACTTTTCACCGTTGATTTGGCAATGTAAAAAGTTATGCTGTCGGTAAACCGTTAATTTTGAACCCACTAAATCAACCTGGCTGTTGTGCTCTTGGGACCATTGCTCTGTTTTGTTCTGTGCTCTCGGTTTTGCACAAAAATACTTTGTTTTTCTGCCAGATTTGTAAACTGATTTTTCTCTCTTTTGCCCATAATATATAGCTGTTATATGGGCATTTTGGTAAATATTTTAACAGCAAGTATTTATTCCTTTATAAACTTCTCATTTATGTTTTGCCAAGGGAGAGCTTACATTATCAAACTACTCATTCAATTCATTTCTATTTTCTTGAGTAAAATTGATCTAAAGCTAAGCTAAATTTTATTGATGTTTACTCTTTATTCATTCTCTAAATTAAGCTCTTGGTCTTTATTAGAGTGAGAAAATTTATGAGAGACAGTTCCTCTCATCTAGGAGAGAGATTATTATCGATGTCTTGTTGCAGCCCCTCGTAGAGAGACGAATTGTAAAGTTGTACCGGTATTGCTCATATCTGGTTAAAGGAGCAAAGATTGTGAAAGATTGGAAAAGCCTAGAGGCGAGATGTTTAGTGGAGGATTAGACGTAAGGGGCGTCGAATCTCTTTTATATCGCTGTGTTTGTGTTTGCTCTCTTATCTTATTTATTTTACCCCATTCATGTTTGTTTTTAATTGTTTGGACTTGGGGTATATGCTTAATTAGATTGTGTAGGAATTTGGTGAAACAATCCTCAGATCGCCCATCAATTCATACTTATATGGATCCGAATCCACAAGAGGATCTCAAAGAACAAGTGGAAGCATAAAATAGATTAATGGCCTGCAAAACACTAAGATCTGCGTACCTAAGCGGGGTAGTAGATCTTTCGAAACCGTCGGACTATTGTTCCGTTCTCCATGCGCATCTCTTCTTCTAATGGTGGTGGGGGGATCAATCATAGTATGTTGGAAAGCCCCATAATCCACAATGATTGCTAAAGATTTTAAGGACGGTCAAGAACCTATGAAACCCTAGGAGCAACCCCTTGTTTGCTTTCTTGAGATCATCGTCAATTAAACCCATAGCCTCTGCCTTTATATAAATAGGCAGAGGGGCGACAGTCGAGATGGAGCAGGGTCGAACCCTTAATAGGGTTCAACCTCTTTCTTTAGCCCACCCCCCAAGGCGCCCGAGCCCGATTAGGGCTTGGCTCAACTTGGTTCGGCTCGGGTCGGGTCATCCGACCCTCTTGACCCACCCATTCGATTCAACCCAAGGCCCGACACCAATAGATTACAAACTTGCAAGAATTGTTTAAAACCTTATTCACACCCACTCTAGAGTAGTGAGTTGTATCTTAGTGTTTCAATCTTTTCTATTTTGGAATCCCTCTTTTACTTTTTTTCTAATAATTGAAGTACCCTTAGATGTAGCAACTCGGGATTTTAAGAAAGTTAAATGGAAAACAGCAGTAGTTAGGTGTAATTTAGCCTCGAAGGCCTCGTTCGGCAATAGGGTCCGAAATCATGGTTCCATGATTTTAAAGACCAAATTCTAAAATTTGTAACTGAGATTTGCTTGACAACCAAAATAGATTTTTCAAATTGCCGTTTCCAGAAATTTCGAATGCTTGAAACAACATTTTATTATCTCCAAAATGGTTAGGATTTCGCAAAGTTTCACGATGCTCTATTTTTTTTTGGTTTGAAATCTCAGCCGATCCAAATCCGAGATAACCGATTCTAATATATTTTTTGGGGGGAGAGGGTGGAGGAAGATGCCATAGCATTTATTAGATAAGGGGATATTGCCGGTTACAATACTCAACTCTTCACAAATTGGAGAAGGGATATCACGATACAACTAAAATCCCCTAAGCGACCATTGCATAGCGGTTTGAGCCGTTATATGTGCCGCATAGTTAAATGCCCTCCTTGAATGCTTTAATACACTGTACGGATTAAAAGATATCAGAGGACGACATCCGTAGATAAGATGTGAAATCCTACATGAGGGAATTAATGTTGTTTGTGTAATCCAATCCATTATGTTTTTGGGTAGCTCAACACAATGCATTGGATCCCATTACAATCAAGTGCTGAGAGGACTCCAAGTCCTACTGCTGGGGCTTCTGCTAGTTCGGAGTTTGGCAGAATTTATTCTCTGTTTTAATAAACTTCATAGCTCCTTCATGGTCACCGATTTAAATATTTTCCGTTGTGTTGGTATTTAGAAAATTATGTAGAAATCACAACCAAAAATATTTTGACCGCAATCAATAACGGTGTCGGATGTAGCGCGTTAGTAAGTGCGGATCGTCCACAGAGAAAGTGTAATCGTTCGTGTTTCGAATTAGATGAGTCGAAACTTTAAAAAAAAGAAAAGAAAAGAATTCATGATTTATAAAATTGCATTTCAAGAAAGAGAAAAATCTAGATCTAAGAAAGCATTAAAATCAAGAAGTGGTAATTTGTGATGATTTCCAACCAACAATCAAGATTCGAAGTATGGCTCGTAGGAGTAGATCGGATCTATAGATGTGATGAGATCTAAAGATTTCATGTTCTTATCTTTTAACGAATTGAGACTAGATCGATGATAATTCATCGAGGTTAGGATCTTGCGAAGAAGCTAGGGTTTTCTCGTCTTATCCTTTATCTTTTCAATGAATCTCATTCAAATTCTAGTTTCTACTTAATCAAATGATCAATTATTGTTCCCTAGTTTTCAGTGAACACAATCAAGAAAGGATCATCTCAAAACTAGGTCATCGATCATTTAATTCACAAGAATTTACAATCGTTATAGGATTTAAGAATTGTAAAAAGATCTAAATTATCATCATTCTATTGATCGTCTCGACTCCTATACGAGCGGAGTTTTACTCAAACATCATAATAACAACCACAATCACAAATTGAGATCGAATCATAATGTTGAATCAAAAGATAAGCAAGATATAGAAATTTCACATTTATTTATCGACAAATTTCGTTACAACTCTCTTGAATTTACAAAAGGAAGGAACTAGATCGTCGATTTCGGCTTCGCTCGGCTCCTTGAGTCGCGGATCGGCTTTGGATCTCTTTCTCCGTTGAAATCCGGCGTCGCTTCTAAAGGTTGAAGGCTCTCTCGCTTGAATGGTACTCGGGATCTTGATCTTGATTTTGAATTGGAATTAGGGTTTCGCACAAGTCGTGTCACTCAACTTGTGGATAGAAGATGAAGAGAGAAGAATTGAACTAATGAACAACCCCAACTCTAGATCTAGGCTCTCTTTTATAGATCTCAAAACCCTAGATCTAGGATTTCAAATTTGAATTTTCCCTCCACAAGTTTGTTAGCAAAAGATTTGAATTTCCCTCCAAAAGTTTGTTAAGAGAGTCTTCTAGAAATAGTTTGTTAAGCCGAGCCTTCTAGATGCGCCACATGGAGTTTCTACAATGTTCTGGAAGCTTGGGCCGTTAGTTGAGACACGTGGAGAAATTTTGAGCCTCTGATGACGTCAAGCCGCCGCGGTTCCGCGGCTTAAGCCAGCTCCCGCCGCGGAACCGCGGCGGTTTGGAAGCCTTAGGGCTTGGGTCTTCTGCTGTTGTCTTGGGCTGATATGTGGGCCTTTCTCTGATATGTTGATTTTTATATTTCCTTCTGAATTGCTACCAGATCTGAAATCATTGAGTTGGCGTATTTTTGATCAGCTCTTTTGGCTTTATTCCTACAATTTCCTGCATAATTTCTCGGGACAAGAGTTGCGCAATACAAGGATGATGCGATGCCATGATAAACACACAATTTCCCTCGAAATGCCGGTTTTAGAGTATAACACATGCAATCTGGTATTTCAGGACTGTTTTGCTAATATGTGCACTATGAATACTGAACACCTCTAGATGAATGCAAAAGATAGGGAAATGCCGTGTTAAAAATGCAGTATTTTCGACTGATCAAATTCCCCCAAACTTATTTTCGGTCTTCTCGAGCAAATGGTTTTATTAAAAAGAGAAGGAGAAAATAAAAAAGAGAAAAGCACACTTTCGTAGACAACACGATTGCACTGAGCACGTACAACAAGCCTTTAAATCTCTAGGTGTTTCTAGTAGGAGGAGTGTTGTCTCCTGAGGGTTTTCAGCGGATTGCACCCACAAAATCCAATAATAAAAGAAAGATCATGAATATTACATTTAAAGAAAAGAATTTTAAAAGAAAAGCCTTGAAAATTAGGGTTTCCAACTAAGCTAGCTTTTCGGTTGTTATGAGCCCTATCTTAATGGTCATGAAAAGGTGTTAGAAATCACATCCTCTCTCAATAAAACATCGTCTTATTCTTCATTCCTATTTTTCTTCCAAATATCGATCATATAACCCTGCGTGTGTGTAAAGGACATCCCTACACCCGGAGAATTCAATTCAAGCTATCATACTCTTGCCCATCAGCCTCAGTACTTTTATTTTTTTTTAATTAATGAATATTAGATGAGATTGCTCACACACTTTCATGCGACCGTTAATACTTCTTGAGATACTAACCGACCGATTACTCATGTGCTTGCTTATTTGGTGTATTTTTCTCGTCTTGCACCACCTAAGGCATAGCAGTGACTCCCAGACCAGTTGGCCTTAGGGCACTAGGTGAAGAGGCATCCTTGCTATATATTTTTTATTGCCCTCGGTGATAAAAAAACCAGTGTTCATTTTTCTCACCATTTTATATATATTTTTTTCACCTTTTTTTTATTTTCTTCATACATCGGCTTTAAGACAAGAGCATTTCAAGGTATCCTCTACTATCCCGGGTTTCAAGACGTGTGTAAGTGCGAATAGCAGGGTATCAACGTTCAAAATGTTTGGCTTCCAGAATAGAAACTATTTTTCAGACTTATTTTTATTCTCAGATTAGTGACTTCCTTCATCTTACTAACCCTTGGGATAACGGCTCATAACTACTTATTACTGGTTCGTATAAGAAAACTTCTAATTTTCTTAGTTTTCTTAAATTTTTCTAATCTCATGGATGTAATTTTTCACTATCTAATCTTTTATTATCTTATTTATGTACAAAAAATGTTTTTATCTTTTGAATTTTTTAAAATTTTTTATAGGTTTTCAAAAAATGTTTTGTGCTTATACAAAGTATGATGCAAATGATGCGAAAATAAGCACAAACCTCCCCCAAACTTGTTTTCAACAGTGTCCTCACTGTTGCCATCTGCTAAATCTCGAAAAACCTGTAAGCTTGGGAGGAATTTATTAGTAGGGGCAAAATATTTAAGTGAAGACCCTCCCCCAAACTTATTTTTGGCTCAAAATTTTGTAAATTTTTTTTTTCAAGAGCCAGAAAAAATGCCCCCCCCAAAATTTAAGCAATGTTAATCTTTTAAAAATCACATGAGGGGGTCAAAAATCAATGGTCGATGCCAAGCTTTGCAAAGACCGAATGTCAACACCAACCATTCAAAAATTTTGTCAATGCTGTGCTCTGGTTGGTGGAAAAGAAAGTGGGGAAAGGTTAAGTGGTGGAATAGAATATGTGTGCGTCTCATTTTGGAGAGACGATACAGTGAATGTGATGGATTACTCGCATTCTTTTTACAGTTCAGAAGAAAGGGTGGAGGTTCAATTTCAATGATTGGGAGATGATTCATCTCAACACCCGTGTTATTCAAAAATGCGAGTTCATCAGCGAAGATTTCCTCAAAAGTTCCATCAATACCCCGATGAATAATGTCATCACAAAGTGCGGGGTGATCTTCAGACTCTAAGAACACTTCATAATCCGTGTTAATTGTTGACCCGGACATCTCGGTGGAAGAGTCCATATGAGTATGATACATAGTTGGATCAAACAATAACGTATGAAAAGAGTCAAGATCAGTATCAAGAGGATCATCAAATTCGCTGCTGTCGACATCCATTAAGTCGACAGAACAGACCTGAGCAGTAAGTTCGGAGGGTACACTTCCCAACTTGTAAATGTTCAGCTCTATTGACCTATTCCCGAAGGATAGGGTCATAGAACCATTACGACAGTTGATGATAGCGTTGGAAGTGGCCAAAAAGGGGCGACCTAAAATCACCGTAATTTGATTCCGTGGGTTCGCTACAGGCTGTGTATCAATTACAATAAAGTCCACAGGGAATATGAATTCCCCGATTTTTATTAACACATCCTCCAGTTCACCCCTAGGTTTGGTGATTGATCGGTCAGCCATCTGGAGAGTGCAATGGGTTGGCTTCAACTCTCCGATACCTAGTTGCTCATAGACTGAGTAAGGAGGCAGGTTAACACTTGCCCCAAGGTCTAGCAGAGCACGGTTGATATGTTTTTCACCGATAGAAATGGAAATCGTAGGATATCCAGGATCCTTATGTTTTCTCGGTAATTGCTGGGGGAAAGCCGTGTCTACCGTCTTTGCCATGAATATCTTCTTGGGCACTTGAGTCTTCCTCTTCCTAGTGCATAAGTTCTTAAGAGTTTTCGCATAGGACGGAACTTGTTGGATAGCATCTAGGAGAGGGATGTTGATGTTAACTTACTTAAAAATGTCCATGATCTTCTCTATATGTGGACTCGATGTGTTAGCCCTTAACCGATTAGGATAAGGTGCTTTAGCAATAAGTGCTGGGTCCATCATAGGAGAAGGAAGTGTGTGTGGACCGGATCCCAAAATAGAAGTGGGGATCATTGGTGGTAGACTAGAAAAGATGGGCTGAGATGGTGAGCCTTGTGGGAAACGAAGAATAGGCTCGCAAGAAGGTGGTGGGGTAGACGAACTGGGGTTAGAATTAGAAGTGGAAGTGGAAGGAAAGGTCTCAGCCGGGATATCATCGATAGATTTTTCAGTGTCATCAATCTCTTCTCCAACATGATTGTCAAGCACTCTTCCAGATCTCAATGTGATTGCATCCACATGATGTGAATAGCCAAGATTGGGCAAAGGTTGAGCTGGAAGTTTCCCTTTCTCTCTTGCACTCATTTTGGCTTTTAGTTGTGCAATTTGTGCTTCCATCGATTTGATATTCTCATTTTGAGAGACGATGATCTTCATCACATTCTCGACGGAAGATTGCAAACTTGCCGTCCCTTAAATGGATTGTTTCATGAAAGTATCCAAGGTTTGTGCTAGTGCAGAGGTATTATCTGTACCGGTCAATTGCAAAGAGTTTTCATGTGGTGCAAAAGTGTTGGCCGGATTTTGAAAGTTTTGTGATTGGAAGGGGTGCTGACTTAATTGAAGTAGTGGTTGCTGTTGTGGTGGAGGGACCCTTTGGAAATTGTGTTGGGTTGGAACCGTGTTTTGAGATTGTGATTGGTTCCAAGCAAAGTTAGGGTGATTCCTCCAACCCTGATTATATGTGGAAGAAGATGGATCGTTTCTAGGTCTTTGAAAGGCAGAATTGATATGACCTTGAAACGGAGAATTTTGTGGACATTCTTCCGTCAAATGAGAAGGATCAGAACAGCATCCACATACAGTCTTGGAGAGTGACATTTGATTTAGGGCGGCAGCTAAAAATTTGTTTTCCATAGTCTCGAGTTTCTTTTGCATAGCTGAAATTTCAGCTCTAACTCCTATGGAAACTTCCGATTGTTTATTGCCAGCCCTAGACGATTGACTCACACCCTTCCACTGTAAAGATTTTTCAGCGAAATCTTCTAGAAATTTCCAGGCTTCCCCATCATCTTTGGTCATGAAGTTGTCTTGACACATGGATTCAAGGGTCTGTTTTGTGTTAGGATTAATGCCCTCATAAATGATTCGGCACAGATCCCATCTGGGGATTCCGTGATGAGGACATTGAACTAACAAATCCTTGAAGCGTTCAAGACATTGTGAAAATGTTTCATTTGGAAGCTGGGTGAATTGATTTATTTCGCTACGGACTCGAGCTGTTTTATGATGTGGGTAGAATTTCTTAAGGAATGCTTTTACGAGTTCTTCCCAGTTTGAAATGGAATGTGCGGTTGTGTTATATAGCCACTTCTCGGCTATATCGCACAAAGTGAATAGGAGAAGACGTAGGCGCATAGCATCCACAGAAAACTGTGAAGTACCCATCATTGCGCATACATTTTCAAATTTGGTAATAAAGACATATGCGTCCTCAGACTCGAGACTGTGAAATTTTGGTAGAAGGTTGATGTATTGGGGTTTTATTTGAAAATTGTCCCCGTTGGCTGGTGGAATGGAAAGACAAGTGGTAAGGGGACCTCGTGTAGGATAGCACCTCTCTTGGAGAGAGATGCGAGGTGGATTCTGCGCACCAACGGACGGCGGCAGAGTAGTGGTAAAGAAGTTCGATGGAGACGGATCCATCGATGTGGGTGTGGTGGTGGGTAAAGAAGGGGTAAGTGAAGAAATATCGACTTTTGGGTCGATCAGGGATCGCGGACAAAACGGGCACTAGAATCCCGTGTCCAGCCTATCTTGCACCAAAAATGGTTAGTACAAGTGGCAGCGTGATTTATAATTAGGGGAAGAATGAATGTGATTGGTGTTTGTTTTGAAAAATGGACGGATTTTTGAAAATATGATGCGATCACAACAAATGCAACAAGCAATACCCTAAAATCTAGTGGTCACCTAGGTCAGGATCTAGACCGCTCCTAATTGCCAAAAGACAAGTCGCAGGATAAATCCTCCACTGCCTCTTTGTCTCTCCTGTGGCCAGGTAAGTGCCAGGTAAGTGGGAGGTTCTCCACTACTTAAGTATTGGGCCTAATTAAGTAACTACTAGCCTTCGACACACTTGCCTTAGACACCACAAAAAGAAACGCGGATAAGCAATGAATTACCCACAGCCTTCTTCTGTCCTAAGTGAGCGCGACGGTCCTTAGAGTCATCTCTAGATATTTTTTAGTTAATGAGGGTAATGCGGATGCAAGTTTGTGATTTTTGGGGCTTAGGAAGGGTAATGAACTCCCCACCTAATTTGGATTTGGCCGTGCCCCTTAATATCCGTATTAATTATGCAAACAACCAAAAATCAAAACACGCACAATTTATTTTGCTTTTGCGGCGCTGCGATTATTTGCAAAGAAACCTGCACAAAATGTTATTTGGAGCAGATATAGAGAGAGATAAGAAAGGGTAGAAGTCACCTGAGAATTTTGATGCAGAGATGATGCAAGAACGCGGCGGAACCGCGGTTTAAGTCACCTTATGCCGCGGAAACGCGGTCTGATGAGGAGATCACTGCACACAATTTCCTACAGAGGCTTCTGTTCACTTCCCCAACTCTCTGGAATATTCAGAAAATTTTTTCTCCAGCTCCAATAGTTCCAGATTTTCTCGCAATCAAATCACAACAACACGTATTAGTGTTTGCGCGAATTTTGATCTAAAAAATTTAGATGGAATAAACTTTTCAACTCAAATTTCAAAATACGAACAATTAGCGCACAATCCCCGGCAACGGCGCCATTTGATTTAAATATTTTCCGTTGTGTTGGTATTTAGAAAATTATGTAGAAATCACAACCAAAAATATTTTGACCGCAATCAATAACGGTGTCGGATGTAGCGCATTAGTAAGTGCGGATCGTCTATAGGGAAAGTGTAATCGTTCGTGTTTCGAATTAGATGAGTCGAAACTTTAAGGAAAAGAAAAGAAAACAATTCATGATTTATAAAATTGCATTTCAAGAAAGAGAAAAATCTAGATCTAAGAAAGCATTAAAATCAAGAAGTGGTAATTTGTGATGATTTCCAACCAACAATCAAGATTCGAAGTATGGCTCGTAGGAGTAGATCGGATCTATAGATGTGATGAGATCTAACGATTTCATGTTCTTATCCTTTAACGAATTGAGACTAGATCGATGATAATTCATCGAGGTTAAGGATCTTGCGAAGAAGCTAGGGCTACAAGGCATGAATTCTGATTCCTAACCGCTGCTGTCACGACCTGGAAACGACACGTGACCGGCACTTGAATCATATGAAGTCTATATGACCTCACTGTAACCCAAGTAAGCCGAAAATCAGGAATCTAAACCCTTTTAAGTAAATAGTGGAGGTGAAGTTTAGGAAAAAGAGGTATAAATGAAATCAAGTTCCGCTTTTTAAAATATAAGTAAAGTTCGTTGAAAATACAAGTGGGTTGTGTACTAAAATTTGAAAATATTTTCGTCATTTGAAAATTTGGCAGCATCTCCTTTGTAAGTTTTGAAAACCCCCCCGAACATATACATATATATTATTGGTATCCCCAATTGGAGCTAACTCATCGCTAATCGGCGGAAACACAACCACGCAATATGCACGAAGCACAAAGCGAAGATCAACACAAGAAAAAAAATAAAGAAAATATCAAAACATCATCAAATCAACTATATCCAACTCAACAAAAGAATATAACATACAAGTCATGATTCTAAGTCCAAAAGAATATACAAATCCGGTCTCTGAGTTCATAAACATACAAGTCTGGTTGATAGAGTTTTAACTAAATTATAAATGAATAATAATATACAAGCGGCGGTTACGATATGTAATGTAACCCACATACTAAGCAATCATCCAAAGAAGAAGTGTGGCAGCAAAACGCTACTGATCCGAACGGTCGGTCCTGCAAGAAAATTATGGCACAACGGGAGTGAGTTGCCAACTCGTCACTAGAAAACATCATCAGGTAAAAAGCGAATGCATAACGATCTATCTAGTTCATACTGTAATATAATATCATATTATATGGTAATGAATGTACAGGTGTGTGTGTGTGTGTATAATATTGTGGTTGCATCAATATGTGGTAACGTGTCATATATATATATATATATATATATCATCTAATGAGTGTCCATCAACGACACTTGAAATCATCATAAAACACTGAGTGTCCAGTATCGACACTCGAAATCCTCATAAATCCCGTGTATAATATCGACACGTAAAATCTTCATATCTCAGGCGTCGTTTCTCGGATCGGCCCTCATATCCATCTGTATCATATCACTCCAGTCGGTATCCTCTGTATATTCGCCGAGTCCCATACTGTCATCGGTAGGTAGTGTTCCCAGCCAGGCTTAACGCCATTCTATACGATCTTCTTGCTCCTGGGTATCGTACCGGGTCCACCATATATCCGCAGATGGTGAATCCTCACTTCTCAAATCAGATAATAATCAGAGCTCAGAACTGAGAAAACTTATGGTGCACGCCGAAATATCATACCAAGAGAAAACCGCGTTTTTTTAAAACATTCATAAGTTTTATAAAATCATATCCGCGGTTTCTCAAATCTCATAAATCTCATGAAAATATAATCTCATAAAAATATGGCAATAATGGAATAACATGTAAAGGTACAGAACAGTAATATATTGCATGGCAAGTGTGTTCATATCAGCATGCTCGTATAAACAATGCAAAGAAAGTACAATTTCTAAAATAGTACATGGCACTGGGTACTAACAGAAATCTAAAATGCTAATAAGGTATAGTGTGATACGGTGGCATAACGAGTTCTATCTGTGTACGTATCATGGCAATTACCGATGATGTGTGTGTGAGCACGCATGTCCTAACAAACGAAGTCAAGTAAAGCTAAGGGTATAAACGTAATATATATCGTAAATGATTGAAGTGCGAGCGTATGCAGAAATAAGAAATCGAAATACGGGCGTATACAGAATAATGAAACTGTAACGTGAACAAGTATTAAAATATCCAACTACGTATGAGCCATACAGTTATAATTTAAAATAATACGAAACGTAGTTTTGGAATGAGGGATTATGATGTTTTTGAAATAGATACCATTTGAAAATTCGTAGCGCACCCTTGAACTTATCATTTAAAAGTATGTAACGAATAATTAGTTTTGAAAGTAGATATGGCTCTGAACATCTCGTATTTTCCACTTTGAATTATTAGCAAGATTCCTCGAGTCGATATATATATATAATCTGCTGTATTCGGCAATCAAATCCTCATCATGTCACGTACGGAATATCCCTTGTATGATATCATCCAATAGCATCGCATCTTATATCATATTGTCTCATCTCATCTCATATTATATTATACTATATCATGTATACTTATATCATAAATATCCTTATATATATGTATGTATATATAGTCTATGGCAAGAAACAGAGACTTAGGGTATAATCATCTACTAAGTGTACTACTATCGCATATGGTTAGACTAAGTATATAATTCTAGTATATATATAGTATCCTAATTTCTATAGTTGCGGGAATGCTATACACCATCCATCTGGCTTTCCCTGTAGATATACATCTACTCACCTAAACGCCTCGCCTTAGTCGAACCCGACGAATGCCTCGCCTTTCTTCGTCGTCTCAAAACCTCCCGCGATCGTTCCTACAATTGAAACCATATCGAAACGCATAAAGATCCATATGAAAATCGATACGACAAGCGAAGCGCATATAGCTTAGAACTTATGGTCAACGCGTGCCAAAAAGACAAAAATACCCCCCGACGTCAACGTACGAACGTCGAACTACCAAGTCATATTATGAAATCCAAAAACCAAGTTTTCAAATATTGCAAAATATCGCCAAAACAAAGTAAAATGCTCCCAGATTTGTACTCAGGTGATTTGGGACAAAATAGCATATAAAGTGGGCTCAGTTATCGAGTGAGTGAGCTATAAAACAAACCCCAGACCCTCCACAACTTGGCCGCAAATTGTGGTCCCAGAGATTAAAATCACGGTTTTGGTTTGTGGTTATGGGCTCAGGCTTCTACGGTGGTCTTCTACAGGTCTAAGTATCTCACTGTATCCTCTAAATAATTTTCAGAGAATCCAAATTGTACCAGATTCCATTTGAATATCAAAAACTCAATAAAAAGCAAATTTTGAAACTTTAAAACTCATTTAAACTAAGAATACATGCACTAAAATATCCCTATCTATCACTAAATCGGTTGTATTCACTAACTAGCCTTCTACTATACCACCACTACTAATTGTGCCCCCAAAAACTCATTTTAGAAAACTCAAGTCTATAAAACATGCACATGAGCTCTAAATCTAGATTGCGAAGTCAAGTATACTAAAAACTTGATTAAAAGGTGGGATTTTACCTCTAGATGGGAACTAAGAAAACTTTTAAGCTTGCAAAAGACCTCAAGGTGGACGCTTGATCACATCGTCATAATTGGGATGAGAATAGGAACATTTTTTGTGAAAGTTTTAAGGTGTTTTGATGTGCGTTTGTGTGGGTGTTTGAGGTTGTAGTGGGAGATGGGGGAGGTGGAGAAGGAGAAGAGGAAGAGGAAGAGGAAGAGAAAGGAGAAAAAGAAATGAAGCGATGAAAAGAATACGAAGACATATAGTTGCCAACCATAACCCCCTCTCTCTCATGCCCATACTTCTTTTAATATTACAAGTCATGCTCTCATGTCTCCCTCTCTCTCATATCTTTTCTTTTTAAAAGAAAATAACCATTAAAACACAAATGGGAAAGAATAATAAAAATAAAACTAATATACCATCATTTGTTAACATGTCATGCACACTAAGCATGGTTAACAAAAATAAAACTAAGGTTTAGTGCAAAAAAATAGAAAAACACAAATTAATTTTAACATTAAACTTTTATGGATATAATCATATACCAATTTATAAAAAGCCTAATTAAATAAATGCTTTCATAATTAATAATTCGTTTTAAATTCCAATTATTTTCCAAAATATAGGTATATATACCAATCTACGAAAACTCAAATCCATACTCGGTATAATATCCATAAAACTCATTATTTTATTATTTAAATTCTAAAATAATATTTTCCATTTTCTGAAATGTTACAACTGCATCAACATTTAGTTTTAGAGAACCAAAAATCGGCCTTATCCAACCCTCTCTTATGACATCTATATTTTGAACCACCTGCACATCCTCAAAAGAATATTGTGATTGTTGAAGTGCTGTTATAGCTTGAGAGATAATGGAGTTGACTGTTTGTGTTATTTGTTCAAACACCTTTAAACATCTACCCTTCCACAACAACCATATGTACATGGATCCAATCTTGAAGCTTTCTTTACATCTACTCCCATCTATTAACCACCGTGATGCATGAGCATATGCCGAGATCAATTAAGATTTTACATGGGATATGATTGAGATTTGGGAAAGATTTGGCATGGGATTATTTACAATTTAAATTGAGATTTAATTAAGATTTGTTGCAATTTAAATTATTTAGATCTTATTAGTTTAGGTTAAATTTATTTTATTGTTATTTTTTTAGTTAAGATTTATTTATTTTTGGTTAAGAATTCTATTATCTTATTTAAATGAATGAGAACTATCGTATTGGGGGTTGATTTTGATTATTGAATCAAGGGTTGCTTGTTAGTAAAGGAAAAGCTGTAGCTTTTGTGCTTAAGGAGAGATTATCATACATCGTCCTTAATTATTTAGGGTTTTGATCTTATGATTTTCTCTAAAGAGGGAGTAGATCGTACTGAGCCTATCTGTGACAATCTTCGTACAGTCCAGTCTGTTCGTCTAAGAGTATCGCATATCGGGCCTATGGGGTGGTAATCGTTAGACCCCTAATAGCACAATAAGTCGTGTCGGAGAGTAGCCCAAAACACCCTGAGAAACTACTGGAGTGCCTACCAGTAAATCTCTCTTCCTTGGTTAAGGACTTTGTGTAATGGCCTTCCGAACACATCGCGATATCAACCCCTAATACCGGGAGAGACGAATCCTATCTAACCACCACTGCCTCCAAGTGTTTCAGGACTGCACCCAACTACTACATGTTTGCATGACTCCTTTGAGCCGTGGTGGGGTAGTAATCAAAGTACAGTGGGAACACACTCGAGACGAAGTAGCAGTGTCAAGTCAACAGACTATGTTGTACTCATGTCACCTGGGAACTGCTACCCGACGATAGGTATAATACCCACTAGCAGTTCCCGACGAGTCCTGTCCAGTGTACTCATAGCCCAATGACCACCTGCATACTATCTCCAGTACGACGTACTAATGGTTGTGGGATAGACCATCTCCCCTGCTGGGATGAGAAGCGTATACACTAGTCTACTCTGGAGTATCGATGCCCCGTTTCGATAATCCTACAACTAGGGACCTGTATAAGGATGTGCTTATAGACTACTCAGCCCCCACTAGTGTGACTGTCATCACAACGCTGGTAATCAAGAAAAGATCCTAAGGGCTCTACCAATATGTATAAGCGATATGCTAACAGAAACGTATGCACATATTGAGCTAGAATCAAACCAGGTAGCATACTACCATTTTGAGAAAGACTGTTACTATATCCGTGTATATCCCAAGCTTTCATTAAGTAATATACAAACCGGTGTGATACAATAATGGCCTCTAGGGCATATATCACTAACAGAATCAATCTGGAGGCTTTCATCGACTGGTTGCATACCATCGAGCGGGTCTTCGACTAGAAGGAGATGTCCTAGGAGAGAAAGGTGAAGGTGGTAGCACTCAAGTTGAAGGTTCACGCTTCAACTTCATGGGAGAATCTTAAGATCAAAAGGGCCCGAACCAGAAAACCTAAGATCTTAACTTAGGAGAAGATGAAAAAGAAGTTTCGTGAAAAATTTCTACCGGAGGATTATGTGCAACAAACTTATATCTAGTTGCATACCCTTCGGCAAGGAGACTGATCCGTCGAAGAATATATCGAGGAGTCTGATATGTTGACGAGATGCGGAGTCATCGAGGTCGAGCAGCAGACGATTGCTCGATACTTAGATGGGTTACGTATCGAAATCAAAGATTTCGTCGAGCTCCAACAATACGTTTCATACAATGACCTATATATTGTTGGATATGTATGCCTTAGAGGCCTTCATTGTATAGGATGCTAGGGATATGTATGTACAGGACAATCTTGCTCGATATGATAGTATGTTATCTGGTTTGACTTTATCTTAACATTTGATGTGTTTTACATTGTATTTCATTTCTTGTATACATGTTGATAAAGTCCGTATGATCTTTGCTTGACTACCAGCGTTGTGATGGCAATCATACTTGTGGGAGCTGGGTAGTCGATAAGTACATCCTTAAAGTGTCCCTAGTCGTAGGAGTATCGAGACTGGGCATCGATACTCTAGAGTAGACTAGTGTATACATATCTAGACCCTGACGAGAGGCGATGGATTAGTCCCGCAGCCATTGGTGAGGTGCACCTAAGATTGTATACAGGTGCTCACTAGGGATGAGTACACCGGACGGACTCACCGAGAACTGACTAAATGATATTATACCTAGCGTCAGATAGCAGTTCTCTGGTGACATGAGTGCAGATAGCCTGTCGATCTGAGGTCGTCATTTGTCTCGTGTGAGTTCCCACTGTGTTTTGATTACTATCCTACCATGGCTCTACCGAGTCGTGCAAACAGGTTTTAGTTGGGTACAGTCCCGAGCCACATGGAGGCAGTGAGCGACTGTTGGGAATTCGTTTCTCCCGGTATAGGGATTCAATGTCGCGCTGTGATCGGTTGGTGAACACCATAAGTCCCTGGCCGTGGCAAATTGAGAATTACTGGTAGTTGGACCAGTAGATTCTCGAATGGTCTTGAGCCACACCGACATGACTTGTCTTGTTATTAAGGGTCTGACGTTTTCCACCCCCTAGACCTGGCATGCGATACTCTCAGACGAACAGACCGGACTGCACGGAGATTGTCACGGACAAGCTCAGTAGGGGTTCGGATGAGTTCGCTCGTCAGACTTCTTTTCGACATGTACCTGGATAGCAGTTACGTACAGTTAGTGCCGCTGACGGGCTTGTGGTTAAACCCACTGTCAGCGTACTGTCGAGTTTTTAGAGTCCCATACAGAGGGTTTTCCTGGTTCAGGAGAAATGATGTAGAGGCCGTATGGTTTTACGGCAGGGTTCCGATCATATACGTGTACAGGCTACACGGATGATGTTCGGACAGATAATACTAGTGGGCTTTGGTTTAAACCGGATTCTAATACTATATTATTGGATTGTTATTATCTCATTATATTCGTATTTTTCGGAATAAGAATACGGGTATGTATATACGGTGAGGGCATTCTTGTAATTTCACAAGACATGCTTTTAGAAGGAGACACCTCATTATTTAGATTTATCTATTTGTGGAAATCACAAGACATGCTTTTAGAAGGAGACACCTCATTATTTAGATTTATCTATTTGTGGAAATGGATTAATGTGGTGAAAATTGGAGATATTTGTGGCATGGATGAAAGCATGGCTAAGTCATTTGTTTATTCATTTGACTTTACTATTCAAGCATGGTTACTTATTTTCTATGTAAAATAATCCATGCTTGATTATTGTTTCGACTTAGCCATTCTTTCTTGGCCTCCAGACCTTAGCTCATTTTCACTTGCTCATTCTCTCTCCAATTTTTCTCTCTTCCTCCTTCCTCAAACCCTAACCCTCACATGAGTTGTAAATCCTAGGGTTCTTGAGATAAAATACTCCATTCATCTCTCTCTACATCTTCTAAATTGTCTAGACTAGCAAACTAGACATCTTAGTTACCTCACACTTGAGGTTGAAGCTTGAACCATAGGCTCTCGGGTGGATCATCTTCGACAAAGAGGAGATCAACGATCGAGTTCCATTCAAGCTATCTTGGAGCCAAGAAGAGGAGAAGAAGGTTCAAACCACCAAGGAGCTAAGAAGAAAAGAAGAAGACCCGAAGGACTTGATCAAGAAGGTATAACTCTTACATAGTAGTTAGAAACCATCTTGTAGTTAGTCATAGCTAGTTATGGTTTAATAAAGATCCTGGGTTTTCTTGGTCGATGTTGCGAAGCCTCTTTGAAATAGAACAAATCGTTTTTTGTGTATTCCGCCTCCCTGCGGACTCGCGGGGTGCGCGACATCGACTTACACTAGTATCAGAGCCACTTAAACCTTAACTAGCTAGTTAGTAAGTAGTTAGTGTTAGATATGTATGCCCTAAAGGCCTGTATTGTATAGGATGCTAGGCATGTATATGTACAGAAACAATTTTTGCTCGAAATGATAGTATGTTATCTGGTTTATCTTTATCTTAACGTGTGATATGTTGTATTTCATATCTTATATACATGTTGATGAAGCCCTTGGGATTATGCTTGACTACCAGGATTATGATATAGATCATACTAGTGGGGCCTGGTCAGTCTAAAAGCATATCCTTTAATTGTTTCTAGTCGAGGGTATATCGAGACAGGACATCGATATTACAAGAGTAGACTAGAGTGTACGTTTCTTGACCCTGGGGGCGATGGTTGATCCCACAACCATTGGTGTTTGACATCAAAGATTGTACATAGGTGTTCATTGGAGAATGGGTACACCGAACAAGGCTCGTCGAGAAATCTTAGATGGTATATATATCTATTATCAGATAGCAGTTCTCTGGTGATACTTGTACAAGTTAGTCTGTAGATCCGAGATCGTCATAGTGTCTTGTGTGATTCCCACTGTGCTTTGATTTCCTCCCTACCACGGCTCTACTGAGTCGTGCAAACAGGTGGATTTTGGGTACAGTATCGAGTCACATGGAGGCGGTGAGCGATAGGAAGGGTTTCGTCTCTCCCGGTATAGGGAGTTGATGTTGCGCTATGCTTGATCGGCCATAACAGCAAATCCCTGGCCAGGGTTGTCAAGATTTACTGATAAGAGTTATCAGTAGTTTCTCGAACCGTTATGAGCCATAAATCAGCATGACTTATAAAGTTACCGGGGTCTGACATTTACCACCCCTAGACTTCATATGCGACGTATCAGACGAAGAGACCGGACTGTACGATAAGTGTTGCTTACAGGCTCGTTAGGGTTGGGATGAGTTCGCTGGTCGGCCACCTTTTCGTCATGTACCTGGGTAGCCGTTACGCACAGCTAGTGCCGCTGACGTGCTTGTGGTTAAACCCACAGCCAGCGTACTGTCAAGTCTTTAGATTCCCACACAGAGAGTTCCCTGGTTCAGGAAAAAGATATAGAGGCCGTAAGTTGTTACGGCAGGGTTTCGATCATGTTCGTGTACTGGCTACAGGAATGATGATCGGAAGGATAATACTGGTAGGCTTTGGTTTAAGCCGGATACCAGTATTATATTATTGGATTATTTATATTCGTATTTTTTCGGAATGCGAATACGGGTATACTTATACGGTGTACGGTGAGGGGTATTCTTGTAATTGTACAAGAATACATTCTAGAAAGAGACACCTCATAAATGGGTTTTTATTTTGTGAAAATAAAAACAATGAGGTGGAATTTGGAATTGTCAAAGCATGGATGAAGGAATTGCTTATTTTATTTTTTATTCATTTGGGATTACTATTGAAGTATAGTGCATTATTTTAGAGATAAAATAATACATACTTCAATTATTTTCCCATGAGCCATATCATTTTTTTCCATGGTTGATTTTTCTCTCACTCTCACATTTATCTTTTCTCTCCAAATTATCTCCTTCTTCTTCCTCTAACCTAAACACTCACATGTGTTGTGATCCATAGGTTAAGAGATAAAATAATCCACTAGTTCATTCTCTACATCATCTAAGTAATCATTTCTAGCACACTTGACTTCTTAGTTAACTCTTGTGAAGAGTTTGAAGCTTGTTCCAAAGCTCTCGGGTGGATCATCTACGTCTTGGAGGTGACCGCAGATCGAGGTCGTTGCAACCATCCAAGGAACCTAGGAGTCGCATCCAAACGAAGACCCGAAGGATCAATTCTTAAGGTATAACCCCCTATCATAGTAGATAGGATCTCTAGATAGGGTTTTTAATCATGGTTTAGCACAAGATCTAGGTTTAAAGTGGGTGTTGTATGCAAGAAAATTTTCCTTTTCCACTTCCGCCTCCTCCCAAGTGTTGTGAGGGTGTGCAACATCCACTAATATGGTATCAGAGCCTAACTAAACCATAACTTGTTGTTTAGAAGACGTTTAAAGCTTCGAATATGAAACAACTCCAAAACCATAAACCGAAAACCTGCTCTCTAGAAATTTTTAAAAAGTGTTCTAAATTTTTTTTAAACATGTGCAAAATACTTGTTATGAGATAACTAGACAACCCTAACAAAACGAGCCCAAACAACCAAGATCTCACCGGCGAGATCCTCCATTTTCCCGGTGTCGCCGGATGAACAGTGAAGTTTGGGCTTGGGTTTTTTTAGGGTTATCTGTATTCTGAGTTTTTGGTTTTATGGTATTGTTTGATTATTTCCAGATTACATGTGATGTAACCTAAGTGTTAGGGGAAACCGGAGTGTTTTGAAATCGAATTTTTTACGTCGTTTATCCGCTTTTCAGTTTGATATGTGTTTGAAACGTCCACTAATTGCTATACGACGATTAGTGGGGGTTGCACATATGTATATCATGTGATGGTATGTGTATATGAATATGTTGGATCGTCATGGATGAATAGCCAGGGGGATGTGAGAAGAGTGTTTTTCTTTTCTTTCATTCATGTAATTTGTAAAATTGATGTAATATTATTTTGCGGGGCACATCCGGGTTGAGGTTGTAGCCACCGATGTATTATTTCTTTTTACTGTTTTTGCTCCTAGGATAGACCTAAGGTGGGGTGCACAAACTACCGGATTCTCGAAGTGCCGAGTGTCCTGCTTATTTTATTGAGAGAGGTTGCTTCATTTCGGGAATTTGGCGGGTAGTTTGCCGCACCCGTAGGGGTCTAGGGTAGGGTTTGGCTATTCATCACGACCATGGAACCTGTCTTTCGTTAAGGGCTTAAACGAAATACGGAATTCCTAGTATATCCAATGTATTCATCTGTGATCTGGAATGTTTATAAATGCGTGCGACGAATGGCTATTTATATATGAGATATATAATAAACGTTGCTTATGTTTTGCACCAGCGCTAGTCCAGCCCCTGCTCTGTCGTTTGTTAAGTAACCTAACGGTGCATGACGGGGCCCCGTGGCGAATGCAGATGGCATATGTGTACGTTCTATTTTCGTTTCTTTTCTATGATGTTTAGGAAACGTAAATGATGGGACAACATTAATGTGATTAATTTTAAGAAAAAGAAATCTAAAGATATTGTAGAATAAAACTTTTTAAAACGGGTAACTCTAGTTTTTTGCTTTGCATAGTGGTGTTCCTTGAAGAATATCCAGCACCTCATTCGATGAGGAAAGGGCCGAGATCTCTTCACCGGGAGTGACCCCTTTAGCAAAACTAGCAAATGTTACAAAGCACTCGATTTGTTTTTATAGTTGATCTAATTTTTGCTTTGCATCGTGGTATTCCTTGATGAATATCCAGCACCTCATTCGATGAGGAAAGAACCGAAATCCCTTTACCGGGAGTGACCTCTTTAGAAAAATTAGAAATATGCTACAAAACCATTCGATTTTTAAAACTGGAGCTTAAACCACTCCTTTCACTCAATTCTACAACGACATCAAGTTCAAAACGTTAAAGGTTTTCATCAAAACCATCTGTTGCCCTCTGCCATTTTAGGAAACAGAGTACTTAGTATTCGTACCACGTTTGTTGACCATAGTTAAGGCATGGTGTACGGTAGCTAAGTGATATCTTCCTACAAAGCATATGATGCGATCGATTAGGACATTCGTATGACTTTGTTGACCATAGTTAAGGATCATATGGGTGTGTTCCCTTATAAAAAATAAATAATAAATAAAAAGCGATGGGGAAAAATTCCCCAAATGGAGTATCACGTGCCCACATGTGATGTGCTTTGGAGCAAAGATTATAGGCATTGCGCTTAATAAATAAGGCTGAAATTGAGCCTCACGTGCAGGCACATGAGCATCTATACACAAAGTATATTGGCGCCTTCCTAAAACAAATAACAGGCCAGAGAAGCTCACGCGCCAGCACGTGATGCTCTTTGTTGGGTTTAACTTCGTGGGGGTCACGTGTCACACATGACATTCCTAAAAATTAGCTCATGTGCCAACACGTGATGCCTTTCTCTGGGACTGCTGCATATAAGCAAACCAGTTTAATACTATGGGGGTCACGTGCTACACGTGAGGGTTCCTAATCACCTTCCAAGATGATAGAATTAAATTCTAAATAAAAGGGATCAAAACCCTATTTGGGAAATATTTCCTTAGATCTTTTTAAACAAGAAAGATTACGCTTTATAAACAGAGCACCGTTGGATTAAAAATCCAATGGTGATTAAAAAATCACCAAGCTACAGAATAAGCTCTGTATGGGAAAATATTTCCCCGATCTTTCTAAACAAGAAAGATTACGCTCTGTAAAACAGAGCACCGTTGGATTAAAAATCCAATGGTGATTAAAAATCACCAAGCTACAGAATAAGCTCTGTATGGGAAAATATTTCCCTGATCTTTCTAAACAAGAAAGATTATGCTCTGTAAAACAGAGCACCGTTGAATTAAAGATCCAATGGTGATTAAAAATCACCAAGCTACAGAATAAGCTCTGTATGGGAAAATATTTTCCCAATCTTGTTAAAAACAAGAAAAATATCTTCTGTAAAACAGAAGTCCTTGGATCGAAAATCCAACGGTGGATAAAATCTCCGAATCAATTAAAAAATCCCTCAATGAGAGATTTCCTTAACTAAATCAACAAATTTTCCTCTATTATATAAAGGACCCGAGACTGAAAGGAGAAAAAAGAAGAGACCCCCCCATAAGATTTGAGAAAAAAAAGAGTTCTCTTTGAAGAAAAGAAATCCTAGGTAAAAAAAAAAAAAAGAAGACATAGAGATCATTTTATCTCCTCTTACAAGAGTTTAACTCTTCCAAAAACAGAACTTAGTTCTTCCTCTGGTTGAGATCTGCAGAAGTAGATCTCCCCACAAGTTGAGAATTTAATTCTCATCGGGAAGATTCTATCATGCAGTCCCAAAACTTCGAGAAAAGAACTAAGTTTGAAGAATTTAATTCTTCCAAAAGATATAGGAATTTAATTCCTCTGACAAAACTAGGGTTTAACCCTGCATATAAAAAACAACTGAGATCGACTCACGTGTTCCTACGTGACCCCTTAAGACAAGTGCTTAGCACTTATAAAAGAAAAAGGCAATAAACCCAAAGACAGTTCCCATTTGGGGGCGCCTCACGTGACCCCCAATAGTGCTTAGCACTTAGAAAAGAACAGGAGGATAAATCCAATGGAGGCAGTGCCCAACTCGGGGGCGCCTCACATGTCCACACGTGATAGCCACAAGATTTAAGTGTTTAACACTTATATGTATAGACGGGGATTTGAACCCAAGGGCACCACACCAACTTTCGGGTCCCTCACGTGCCACACGTGAGCGCTCCAAATTGCAGTGTTTAACACTGCTTTAGAGCCTCATATGGGAGCATGTGAGCGCCAAATAGATATCAGTATTTAACACTGTGAGAGGCTAACCTTAGCCCAAATTAGCCAAGTCTCCCCGAGGCTAAAACCTTTTGACCATCAATCAACCGAGCCCTCCTATACTCAAGTCTCCCGAAATCGATCTTAGTTCCAAAGATGACTAATGATCTCCTGACGCATGACATCTAAAATGATGTTCGTTCCACCATGATCTCTCCCTTCAATCTGGAGTTCGGTTCAAGGGTACATCTCTCCACACTTCTGATACATGTCGTTGTAATTCTTCAATGATGTCAGAGAGGTGGAGGGTCCCGACAACCAACAGCTCTTGGATGCACTCCCAAACCCATGAGCATCCCCCAATGGACCGTAATGTCCTTAAACTAGCTGCGGATCCCAACATCCTTAAACTAAACCCTCATACCAAAAATGGTGATCTATGGACCGCAACGTCCTAAAACTAAAGCAATAGAGCCCAAATGCTCTTTTGTTGGGTCAGAATGATCCCAAAATCCTGCTGAGTAGATCTTAGTCTAAAATTAGACTAACATGTCATCAACAAACATTTAAGTTGATCTTAATCTCAAACGAGATTAACGATCCTTAAACCAATCCAAACCCAAATCTAAGAACATACAGATTTGGACTAATCAACGCTCTACGAGCGACAACACAAATTAGTCTCTGTATACAATCCACGGGCAACCAAAAATAAAACAAACACACACGACATGAAGTGACCTTCTGGAGCAAGAGAAAATGGTTACCGCGATGTGGTAACGTAATTAACTGCAGGGGCTTGCGCCTGCAGGGAAGAGCATCCCCACAATAAAAAACCCCTCACAACGAGGGGGAATCTGACGAAGTCTGCTACAACGGCCGCATCCGTCCAAACCTCGATATATGGTGCCATAAATCAACTTGGCATCTTCGGAGAGGTAGACAGATAAAACCAAATAGCATCTGCCCCCAAATGCAGGCAAGACGTTTGTCTTCCCGGTTTTCGGCGGTAAACAGATTCTGGCACGCCCGGTGGGACCTTTTTCTCTTTCCACTCCACACTTCGTGTATCATGTTTGTGAACGAATCACATTTTAATATGGTTGCCCCTGGATTCGAGGTATTAAGATTTGGTGTCTTACTCCATGCAGAAGAGAAGATGACATCGATGGCTTCCAACTGCACCAATTGCAACAGCAACTCCTACTCCGTCCCTGCTGAAGGAGTGACTTATGGGCCCCAAGTGGCCTCCATCTTTGCAATGCAGGTGGAACAGGTGACTCAGGCCACCACTGGACTGTTTTTTGGGGTCATGCTCCCGCCAACAAGCTTCAATGTCTCAATGCCATCACAAGAGGCTCCAAAGAAGTCGGTCTTTGATCGGCTCGTAACCACCACGGCCCCTCTCAACGGGTCATCCAAGTCTGCCGCCTCAGTCTTCGATAGGCTGAGCCAAAGCTCCAGTGGGCCTACAAAGAGGCCCGCGATACCTGATGGGGTTATCCCGAAGCGGATATGTTAGTTATATGTATGCCCTAGAGGCCATTACTGTACATGTGTTGTATATTGTAGTGGATGCTTGGACATATATAGGGAGGACTTTCTTGCTTGACATGATAGTATGCCATCTGGTTGCTCTTTATCTTAACATGTTGACTTGTATAAGTGATACTGTCTTGCTCTCACATGTTGATAAAGCCCTTAGGATGTGTACTTGACTACCAGAATTATGATGGAGATCATACTAGTGGGGCCAAGGGTAGTCCACAAATACACCCTATAATTGTTCCTAGTCATAGGAGTATCGAGACAGGGCATCGATACTCCAGAGTAGACTAGCATATGCGCTTCTTGACCGATATGATGGGCAATGGATGATCCCACATCCATTGGTGTTTGACATCAGAGAAGGTATACGGGTGCTCAGTGGAGACTGGCTACACTGGACGGACTCGCCGAGAACTCCTAGATGGTATTATACCTATCGTCAGATAGCAGTTCTCTGGTGACACTGGTACAGGTTAGTCTGTCGACCCGAGATTGTCATAGAGTCTTGTGTGATTCCCACTGTGCTTTGATTTCCACCTTACCACGGTCAAGAGATCGTGCAAAACAGTGGTTTTTGGGTACGGTCCTGAGTCACATGGAGGCAATGAGCGATAGGAGGGGATTCGCCTCTCCCGGTATTGGGGGTTGATGTTGCGCTATGCTCGATTGGCCATAACATGAAATCCCTAACCAGGGTTGCTGATATTTACTGGTAAGTGTTATCAGTAGTTTCTCGAACCGTTATGGACCTTGCATCGACATGACTTATCAGGCTATTGGGGTCTGACGTTATACCAACCCCAGGCTGTGATATGCGACATATCTGACGAAGAGACCGGACTGTACGGTAGTGTTACCGATTGGATTCGCAGGAGCATGAGCAGGCTTGCTTGTTGATCTTCTGATCGCTCAATACCCGGGTGGCCGTTACGTTTAGCAGACCGCTTGCGGCTTGTGGGTGTTTGATATGATCATCACCTACTGTCGGCGTATTGACGAGTCTTTAGAGTCCTACACAGAGGTTTCCTGGTTCATGCGAAACGAAGTAGGAGCACATATGTGATATGTACGGGACCGAGATTAATGTGTGTATGTGATACCGCATTCTATTCTCGCGATATATGATATCAGTTGGTTATATGTGATATAGCTGGGTTATCGGATCAAGTGTTGATTCGATAAGTTGATTCATATGATATTAGTCGGTTGTATGTGCTATAGCCGGATTATTAAATCAAGTGTTGATTTGATAATTTAATGTATAATTATATATTAGATATATTAATTTACATTAACTAATACTTGCTCACTAAGTATTCTTTTTCTCACTTGTGTGCAAGTAGTATATATGTGATATATATTAATGTACATTTTATTGTGTCATGCTTGATGATACATGATTTATGGGTGTATGAGACTTACACCATACTTGATATATTGTAAGGTTTATATTTATCTAAGTAATTCAAAATTGGATGGATATTTGGCATGGCTACAAGCTTGTAGAAGCTTGTAGAAATATTGACCAAGTCCACCATTTTTGTTTCACTTGTAGATATTTATTGACCCAACCATTATACTAACCATGGTAAACTCTCTACATGAGTTAGTATATGACACTAATGTAAGTCTACGGTAGCGCCCCGGCCGTCTTTCTGAGGCCAAATGTGGAACAAAAACTTTTTCGAACTGGCGCTAACGCAAACTTAAAACCCAGATCGTTCCATTAACCATAAACTAGTATACTGTAAAGGGGGTTTCGAGATTATACCGATCGATCCATATCCTTCGGTCTTTAACCTCTGCCCCTAGCTTGTTGCGGATGCATCGACGAAGCTCGCTCTCCGATCTTGCTCGATCTACGGTCTCCTCCTCGCCGAATGTTGCGCCACGTCAACGAATCTTTATACGGGCTCCCGCCTCTGAACCGAGGCAACTCGGATACGAAGTTTGCTAGCCGACGTGTCCAAGGTTGAAGTAGAGTGAGTGTAGAACACTTTGTCTTAAGTCACCTAAGATTTTGGGTGAGGGTTAATCGAAGTTTCCATAAAAAGAAGTGTGAGGAGAAATATGCAATTGGAAATGAGCTTAGGATTTTTTGTGCAAAATGAAAATGAATCTATATGCTACTCACAAAAGATGGAGGGCTGCCTTAGTGCTCGGCCAAGGCAGTGGAGGGTAAGTGTAAGAATTTTCCAAGGTGACCACAAGCAAATATCATCAACAAATATCCAAAGCTTTCCAAAAGCATTAAATGCATCAAAGAGTCATAGCATGAACCATGCTATCTAGAATGTTTCTAAATGACTCACACCCAAAACAAAATCTCCACTCCAACAGATGATTTCGGCCAAGGCAAGCTGAACAAGGAAAAGGTGGCCAAAAATGAAAGCACACATTAAACATTAAAAATAATGTTTAATCGAGAGAAGAAAAACTGGCAACTTCAAAAAACGATCCCGTAACGAATTACAGGATTACCCCGCAACTGTATATACATACCCGCATCTGTATTTCGACCGAATATAAATGCAATGAGACAAAATTATTCTAACACAGTATAATATTAGGATCTGGCTTAAACCAAAGCCCACTAGTATTATCCGTATGAACCATGACACGTGCATAAGTGCACGTGTTGTAAGTCCACGGTAGCGCCCCGGCAGTCTAACAGACGCCAAATGCGGAACAAAAACTTTTTAACGAAACTGGCGCTATCGTGTACCGTAACCCGGATCTGCCATTAAAGCTAAACTAACAAATTGCAAAGGGGTAGAAACGTTATACCGAATGATCCGAGTCCTTCGGTCTTCAACCATCATCCCACGCTTGGTGCGGCTACTCCGATCTCCTGAATCTCCGTTCTTCTCGTCTGGGTGGCACCACGTCGACGGATCTTTAAACGGGCTCCCGCCTCTGAACCGAGGCAACTCGATCGTCAAGTTTGCTAAAAGAGACGACCAAGATGAAGTAGAGAATGAGTAGAACACTTTGTCTCGTTACGTCCAAGGCTATGGACGAATGGTTAATGAAGTTGCCTTTTGGATTGATATGAAATGAGAAATGAAGTATATCAATTTCCATGAACCAAAATCCTTAATCTTTTCAAACAACCACCATGATTTCCTCTCAAGGAGGTGGCCGGCCATATAAAGAGGAGGGGGTGAGTGTAGGAGCAAGGGGGAGGTGACCACAAGAACAAAGCTTATCATGACACCAAGTATGAACACAATTAAAGCAAGTGATGAATCATTAAGCTTAGTCACCAAAACATTAATGGAACAATTAATGCAACCATGAGTCACTAATCCTAGTCATCATCTAGAAACTTCTAGATGCACGACTCATCTCATGACTCACCCTCCAGAAGAAAAGATAAATCCGTATTTAACCGAATGTTAAAATACGGCTGATAGAAAACTGAAAACTGGCAACTTCCAAAAATGATCCTGAAACGAATTTCAGGATAACCCCGTATCAGTATAAACATACCCGCATTTGTATTACGACCGAATACAAATGCAACTGAGACAAAGATATTATATCTACACAGTATAATACTGGGTTCCGGCTTAAACCAAAGCCTACCAGTATTATCTGCCTGAAAAACGACACGTGCGAAAACGCACGTGCTTTTTCCGAACCTTGCCATATCACCATACGGCTTCTACAACGTTTTGCCCGAACTTGGGAAAGTGTTTGTGGGGGACTCTAATGACTCATCAATATACTGGCACTGGGTATAACCACTAGCACGTCAGAGATACAAGCTGTACGTAACGGTTTGCCTATGTATTGATTGGAAGGGAAGCTGACGAGCGAACTCATCTATAAACCCTACTGAGTCTGACAGTGACAATGTATATACAGTCCGGTCCATTCGTCTAAAGAGTATCGCATATCGAGTCTAGGGGGGTGGATAAAGTCAGACCCCTAATAACGCGATAAATCGTGTCGGCATGAAGCCCATCACCACCTGAGAAACCACTGATCCAAATCAGTAATTCTCCACTACCTCGGCCGAGGATTCCTAGTGATGGCCACCCGTGCACTGCGCGACATCAACCCCCAATACCGGGAGAGACGAATCCCCGACGATCCGCTCACTTGCCTCCAATGTGGCTCGGGACTGTACCCAAAAAAGACCTGTTTGCACGACTCCTTTGAGCCGTGGTAGGGTAGAAATCAAAGCACAGTGGGAACTCACACGAGACAAATGACGACCTCAGGTCGATGAATTAACCTGTACACATGTCACCAGGGAATTGCTATCTGACGATATGTATAATACCAACTAGCAGATTCCTGGCGAGTCCTGTCCGGTGTACTCATAACTCAATGAGCACCTGTATACATCTTAGGTGATCCAACTGACACCAGTGGCTTGTGAGACCGGCCATCGCCCCTCGTCGGGGTCTCGACTGTATACACTAGTCTACTCTGGAGTATCGATGCCCTGTCTCGAAAACTCCCACGACTAGGGACACTTTAAGGATGTGCTTACAGACCCCCAGCTCCCACGTATATGATCGCCATCATACTGCTGGTAGTCAAGCAAGAATCCTATGGGCTCTATCATCATGCAATAGTGAATTAAAGCATATATACGATGATAAAGACAAACCAGATAGCATACTATCATCTTGAGCAAGACTGTCATATCGGTATAGGTCCTGCCTCAATCATTGTAATCACGTACCTGCGATCCAATAATTGACTTTGAGGGCACTATCTCCAACAATCTCCCACTTGCACTCAAGGCTAATTATTGCGATGTCGCATACTCACAGCCCGTGTGATACCGAACACCCAACTCCTCTACTAATCAGTTTCACAAAGCTAGTTTGTAAAACTCTTGTGTTCGAGAAATAGCCTCAGTGAGTGGATCCGCCCTGATGTTTCTTTCTATATCTCTCTAAATCTCAAGTTCGCGGAGAAAGCCATCTCCCGAATTAAGTAATACCTGTCTTAGAATATGTCTGGATACCTGATGGGACCTCGTTCATAAATGAACTCCAAATCCAAACTTCTTAGACTGTATCGATCACTGAACCTAATCAGTATCCGGCACCATGCCACCCACAGTATCCTCTTGGACCACCTATCCATAATACTGTCCCTCGTCAGAGGGAAAACTATAACTCTGACAATCACTCTGTCATCCATGTCACCTCTGAAGCCTGGAATGATAACCGTCTCCCGAAGGAGGCTGTCGTCATCAAATCCGTAGAACATGCACTTATGTTCTAAAACTGCTTCATTATGTTTCTTCAGGATTGGATTAATATAAACTTATCGCATCAAGTGCAAAAACTACATCTGGTGTGGTACTTGACATCTCATGATTGACTCAATTGCCTAAGCAAGTGATCTGCCAATCATGCACTTCCCTCTCTCCTTTAGTCTCTAAGACACCTTTAGAGAGGGTGACTCCATCACCTGCAGGTACACCACCATGCCAGGAGTTATCTATTCTAAAATACTATTAGAATATTGTCAAAGTACCCATATTAGGAAACTACCCAAATCCAGATCTAAAACCATAGATCTAGAAACCAGAATGTCTAATATTATATCCACATCCTTTCTGGAGAAACAACTGTGTGACGACCAACCGATTGAAGCATAGGAATTTTACTTCCTACTGTGTGTATGTCATCCAAATACCAGGACATCACACACTACTACCTTCCCAACAGATCCATCCCCTATTCTGATGAAGTCAAAGCCATGACTGTCTCATCAAAATTAGATGATCTTATTCCGCTATATCTGCGGAGTGGCTATTGGAATGTCAAAGCTGATTGAATATATAGGTCCTATTAAATTTTCCGTAATTGTTTGCGGTTCTGGAATCACTTCCAGTTCTACCATACTCCCACTACTGTTTTCTGAAAAAATCCATTTTAATAAAACTGTGGCGAGTCAAGAACAATATCACTATTGATCTTCCAGATGGTAGAAATGTCAACCCTCGTCAAAGTCAGGGTCAACCCACAAACAGCCATTACAGAAACGTGCCTTGAGTTATCCAGTGTCTGGTTTTAAGCATAAGCTGGACAACTCCCCGTATCTTAACATTGTTAAGATATGAACCATTCTATATCTAATATAGAAATAGAGGCACTATTTTAATTGGAACCAGATTCAAACCATGCAGCTGTCTCCAGTGCATATTAACTTAATGGAGAAAGGCTAATCAGCATTACTCAACTTAGGAATTCATCCAATTATGAGTAACCTGAAAGAGAAACAAGTTTCTCAAAACCATTACTATCAACTGAATACCAGTCACAAGAATCTACATCTTCAATTTCTTAGAAGAATCCTGATACTTGCGACACCTGGTTCTCTACTTTATTCCTATACCCACAACTTCTCAAAACTTAGACATTGTATTTCTACGAAACACTTATCTAAAAAATAGAGAAGTCATAAGTAAACAGAACATAGTATGAGGACCTACCCCTTTGTCCTGACGGACACTGGACAACATAAAGTACTCTGTATAAGTCCGCTGAGTTGAATAACTCATAACCTGTGCATCGTAGTTTGAAAAAACTGTACCCAGGCGATTTCCTCAAATATCACCAATTACAACGAATTCCGATATAATGAGGATGATCACCTAATTCCCAATAACTTACTCCCATTCATCATCTGTAAAACTGTACAGATATGAGAATGAAACCTGGTAAATATATACCCTGGAGTAAGTATGTAATCGGGAAATCAGTTTACAATTAACAATGCACAGTGAAACTGAAACATGAAAATGTTTCGTAGGGGTATCCTGGTATTCTTAGTAATGCCTCTTCCATAATCCAATTCATGACTTTAACCGTATAATTCTTTGCTATCTCTCCAAATCCCTTTATTTGTCTTTAGTCGTTACCTTCTATACACCTTCGTTAGGCTAAATGGTTTTCTTCCTTCCCTACCGTTCGGCACCAGCCTATGGTTTAGAAGAAGACTGTCCAGTAAGCATAATAGGTGTACTCTCCTAATCCTAGGAGTACTCGCAATCTTGAGAGAAGGTGATGATAAAAGACTACTGAATAATACCTTATTCTATTTCTCCCGAACTGGGGAAAAAGCAAAGGTGAAATAGGAGTAGCGATGAAGTACGCGGTTTGGTCGTGAATGATAACAGTCGCAATTTACTTTGCCCTCTTTCTAATCCCTTCATTTTGTCTTTACATATTACCTTCTGTACACCTTACTTAGGCTAATTGGTTTTCTTCATTCCCTACCTTTCGGCACCAGCCTATGGTTTGGAATAAGACTATCCAATAAGCGTAATAGGTGTACTCTCCTAAACTAAGGAGCCCTCACAACCTGAGAGAAGGTGATAATAAGAGACAACTGAATAAACCAATTCTATTTCTTCTGAACCTGGATCCATCCTCGAAGAAGTCCCTTCGAGTTCGTATATAACCATACGATGGATCTATCCAATGGAAGTGGATGTCCGTAGTAATACGGAGTGTTCTGAGAAATACAAAGGGTAAAAGAAGGAGCGACAATGTCTTATGCAACTCAGACAATCCAAAAGCCAGTATTATAAGAAGGTTCGGTCAACTTGGTCACTGAGTCATAGTCTAGGGTCGGTCAAAGGTCGCTGCCAAAGAGAGAGAGAGAGAGAAGAAACACTCTGCGTGCACTCTAACCTAGATCAGAATGGTTATTACTTTATCTAATCAGGAAACCTCCCACTGTTATCTCAAATTCTCCTCCAAACCTGAAAGAAGAATTAGTCAGGATCACCCGAAGAGTATACCAACTCATCAGTGAGAATCGGGATCCAACTATCATCGCATGATAACTTGATGGAAGCCACTCAAGTTATCACACTCCAGAAGGTATGCGCATGCCTGTCAAGTTTGCTGTTTGAAACTCCCGATGTAATTTTTGCCCCATGCTCTTATAATCTTGGCGAAGGTCAAAATGTCATAAGTCACATGTCAAGTTCTATCCATCATTATCCAGGTTAATTTGAACCCACCCGCACATGCCCTTGGCGAAGGTCAAAATGGCAGAACGACTGTCCCAAACCAACTCATCTATCTATGCAACAAATGAATACCCAGCAGCTACCAAACACTATGCCTTGGCGAAGGTCAAAATACATAGCTTGAATACTACTGAATACCCAAAAGAAATGACGGAGGGCTACGGCTGGTTTTTGGCGAAAAAACCTTTAACGTAATGAACTTGATCTCGTTGAAGGAAACTGATAGCTTTTTATAAAATATAGTGACGAAAACGTTTTGCTAAAGAGGTCACTCCCGGTGAAGGGATCTCGGCTCTTTCCTCGTGGAATGAGGTGCAGGATATTCCATCTGAATACCGCGATGCAAAGCAACTTGTAATCGACTATATTAAAGTTATTACCCTGACGTAAACTTCTGCCCAAGGGGTTTTTCCCGGTGAAGGGATATCAGCCCTTGCCTCGTCGAATGAGGTGCCGGATATTCGAACTGAATATCTCTATGCATAACAAAAGGAAACATCTTTGTAATAACACCTTTTAAAATTTGTTCCAACAACATCAAATATAGGTTTGTTTTATCTTGCATTGATAAGAATCAACGCAGTCCCATCAATCAATCACACCAGAAAAGAACGAAAATATAATGTACGTATATGCCATCCGCATTCGCCACTGGGTCCTGTCATCACCCGTTAGGTTACTTAACTAACGACAGAGCGGGGATTGGACTAGCGCGGGTGTAAAACATATACAACATCTAATAGTATATATTCCAATATACAATAATCGCTCCAGGCGTGATAATATACAACATTACAGAAAAGTAATAAGCATCACAGAACAATACAGATAATCTGGGATCCCCGGGTTTCACAGAGCCGCTACTGAAACCTGACGTTCCCCTGGTCGTGTGGATAGCCTATGCAATGAAACCTAGACCCCTACGGGTGCGGCAAGTTACCCGCCAAAACCTGAAGCGAGGTGGTCCCCACAGCATAGTGAATGGAACACCCGGCACTTCACGGAATCCGGTAAATTGAGCACCCCTCCTTGGGTCAACCTGTACCCCCTACGAGTGCGGCGAATAGTCTGCCAATTCTAGAGTGAGGTCCCTTTGCCTCTCAAAGCCATGAGATACGGACCCGTTGCCCTCCAAAACCCGGCTATCCGTGCACTCCTTCGCGGGATAAACCTAGTACAGAATTAAAAATAGTACAACAGGCACATCGACCGCAACCTGGTCGTGCCCCAAAAGAATATTATACAAACAGGCAGTGACGGCAGTCCACATGTTGGACGCTCGCCCCGCAATATCAAATGTACAAATAAATCCAAACTGCACTATCATTGCACCCTGCTATCCACCACGACATATCCGCAACATTACAGCACAACACAGAACATCAACGCGAATGTCACGTTCGCAAACCCGTCTAAAAGAACTATAGCAATCAGACGCGGTTTACCGATCAAATGACATTCCCGGTCGGAGATATAATGTAAATACTGGCATACTAACATGTTTAAAATTTCGATCGACTAAATATCCCGAAGTGGGCCCCATGTACATCTGCTGTACAGTAACAAAATCTGGGCCAAAAATTTATATACCAAAAACCACAATTTCCCATGTAGAACTCACTGTAGAAATTTGGAGTGCCAATCTCACAATACTGCGGCGGATCCGCGGCCAAACCCATGTTTGAGCGGCGGATCCGCGGCGGTTCTGTGGAATTGGGCCACCAAATTTCACCAGTATTCTTAGAAAACCCTGCTCTGTCTTCTGTGATATGCAAAAAAATTTTAGGACATCATTTAAAATCGACAGAAACTGGTATGCTAGAAAATTGTGTTTTTCGAAATTCGGTTCGATCGATGTTTTAAACGCATTAGCACAAGTTAGTATAGCTTAATGGTTAGGCTCTGATACCACTGTAAGTCCACGGTAGCGCCCCGGCAGCCTAACAGACGCCAAATGCGGAACAAAAACTTTTTAACGAAACTGGCGCTATCGTGTACCGTAACCCGGATCTGCCATTAAAGCTAAACTAACAAATTGCAAAGGGGTAGAAACGTTATACCGAATGATCCGAGTCCTTCGGTCTTCAACCATCATCCCACGCTTGTTGCGGCTACTCCGATCTCCTGAATCTCCGTTCTTCTCGTCTGGGTGGCACCACGTCGACGGATCTTTAAACGGGCTCCCGCCTCTGAACCGAGGCAACTCGATCGTCAAGTTTGCTAAAAGAGACGACCAAGATGAAGTAGAGAATGAGTAGAACACTTTGTCTCGTTATGTCCAAGGCTATGGACGAACGGTTAATGAAGTTGCCTTTTGGATTGATATGAAATGAGAAATGAAGTATATCAATTTCCATGAACCAAAATCCTTAATCTTTTCAAACAACAACCATGATTTCCTCTCAAGGAGGTGGCCGTCCATATAAAGAGGAGGGGGTGAGTGTAGGAGCAAGGGGGAGGTGACCACAAGAACAAAGCTTATCATGACACCAAGTATGAACACAATTAAAGCAAGTGATGAATCATTAAGCTTAGTCACCAAAACATTAATGGAACAATTAATGCAACCATGAGTCACTAATCCTAGTCATCATCTAGAAACTTCTAGATGCACGACTCATCTCATGACTCACCCTCCAGAAGAAAAGATAAATCCGTATTTAACCGAATGTTAAAATACGGCTGATAGAAAACTGAAAACTGGTAACTTCCAAAAGTGATCCTGAAACGAATTTCAGGATAACCCCGTATCAGTATAAACATACCCGCATTTGTATTACGACCGAATACAAATGCAACTGAGACAAAGATATTATATCTACACAGTATAATACTGGGTTCTGGCTTAAACCAAAGCCTACCAGTATTATCTGCTTGAAAAACGACACGTGCGAAAACGCACGTGCTTTTTCCGAACCTTGCCATATCACCATACGGCTTCTACAACGTTTTGCCCGAACTTGGGAAAGTGTCTGTGGGGGACTCTAATGACTCATCAATATACTGGCACTGGGTATAACCACTAGCACGTCAGAGGTACAAGCTGTACGTAACGGTTTGCCTATGTATTGATTGGAAGGGAAGCTGACGAGCGAACTCATCTATAAACCCTACTGAGTCTGACAGTGACAATGTATATACAGTCCGGTCCATTCGTCTAAAGAGTATCGCATATCGAGTCTAGGGGGGTGGATAAAGTCAGACCCCTAATAACGCGATAAATCGTGTCGGCATGAAGCCCATCACCACCTGAGAAACCACTGATCCAAATCAGTAATTCTCCACTACCTCGGCCGAGGATTCCTAGTGATGGCCACCCGTGCACTGCGCGACATCAACCCCCAATACCGGGAGAGACGAATCCCCGACGATCCGCTCACTTGCCTCCAATGTGGCTCGGGACTGTACCCAAAAAAGACCTGTTTGCACGACTCCTTTGAGCCGTGGTAGGGTAGAAATCAAAGCACAGTGGGAACTCACACGAGACAAATGACGACCTCAGGTCGATGAACTAACCTGTACACATGTCACCAGGGAATTGCTATCTGACGATATGTATAATACCAACTAGCAGATTCCCGGCGAGTCCTGTCCGGTGTACTCATAACTCAATGAGCACCTGTATACATCTTAGGTGATCCAACTGACACCAGTGGCTTGTGAGACCGGCCATCGCCCCTCGTCGGGGTCTTGACTGTATACACTAGTCTACTCTGGAGTATCGATGCCCTGTCTCGAAAACTCCCACGACTAGGGACACTTTAAGGATGTGCTTACAGACCCCCAGCTCCCACGTATATGATCGCCATCATACTGCTGGTAGTCAAGCAAGAATCCTATGGGCTCTATCATCATGCAATAGTGAATTAAAGCATATATACGATGATAAAGACAAACCAGATAGCATACTATCATCTTGAGCAAGACTGTCATATCGGTATAGGTCCTGCCTCAATCATTGTAATCACGTACCTGCGATCCAATAATTGACTTTGAGGGCACTATCTCCAACACGTGTATGTTCGAACCCTGCCATAAAACCATACGGCCTCTACAACGTTTCTCCCGAACTGGGAAACTTTCTGTGGAGGACTCTAAAGACTCGTCAATACTCTGGCAGTGGGTTTAACCACAAGCCGTCAGTGGTACTAGCTGTACGTAACGGCTGCCCATGTATTGAGTGAATGGGAAACCGATGAGCGAACTCATCCTGGAACCCTACTGAGCCTATGTGTGACAATATCCGTACAGTCCGGTCCGTTCGTCAATAAGTATCGCATATCGGGCTTAGGGAGCTGGTAAACGCCAGACCCCAAAACGGTATAAGTCATGTCGGAGTGTAGCCCAGAACACCCTGAGATACTACTGGAATACCTACCAGTAAATCTCACTTGCCATGGCCATGGACTTCGTGTAATGGCTCTCCTAAACACAGCGCGATCTCACCCCCAACGTTGGGAGAGACGAATCCCCTGCCGATCCGCTCACTGCCTCCATGTTGCTCGGGACTGTACCCAACTAAAACCTGTTTGCACGACTCTTTTGAGCCGTGGTAGGGTAATAATCAAAGCACAATGGGAAATCACATGAGACAAATGACGATCTTAGGTCGATAGACTAACCTGTACACATGTCACCTGGGAATCGCTATCCGACGACGGGTTTCAAAAACCAGCTAGCATATTCCCGCCGAGTCCTGTCCGGTGTACTCATAACCCAATGAGCACCTGTATACATCTTAGGTGAACCAACTGACACCAATGGCTTGTGAGGCCGGCCACCGCCCCTCGTCGGGGTCTCGACTGTATACACTAGTCTACTCCGGAGTATCGATGCCCTGTCTCGAAACTCCCACGACTAGGGACCACATTTAAGGATGTGCTTATAGACTACCCTACTCTCACATATATGATCGCCATCATACTGTTGGTAATCAAGAAAGAATCCTATGGGCTCTATCAACGTGTAATAGTGATTTTTAATGTCACCTAAAGCTGTACACATATGATAAAGATAAACCAGATAGTATACTATCGTTTCGAGTAAGACTGTCCTACCGGTATAGGTCCTCCCTCAATCATTGCAATCACGTGCCTGCGATCCAATAATTGACTTTGAGGGCACTATATCCAACAATCTCCCACTTGCACTTAAGGCTAATTATTGCGATGTCGCATACTCACAACCCGTGTGATACCGAACACCCAACTCCTCTACTAATCAGTGTCACAAAGCTTGTTTGTAAAACTATTGTGTTCGAGAAATAGCCTCAGTGAGTGGATCCACTCTGATGTTTCTTTCTTTGTCTCTCTATATCTCAAGTTCGCGGAGAAAGCCATTTCCCGAAATGAGCAATACCTGTCTTAGAATATGTCTGGATATCTGATGGGACCTAGTTCACGAATGAACTATAAATCCAAACGTCTTAGACGGTATCGTCAACTGAACTTAATCAGTATCCTGCGCCATGCCTTCCTCAGTATCTGCTTGGACCACCTGTCCAAACTACTGCCCCTCGTCAGAGGGAAAACTAAAACTCTGACAGTCACTCTGTCATCCATGTCACCTTGGAAGCCTGGAATGATAACTGTCTCCCGAAGGAGGCTATCGTTATCATATCCCTAGAACATCCACTTATGTTCTAAAACTGCTTCCGAACGTTTTTCCAGGATTGGATTAATATCAACTTATTGCATCTAGTGCAAAAACAACATCTGGTGTGGTACTTGACATCTCATGATCAACTTAATTGGCTAAGCAAGTGATCTGCCAATCATGCACATCCCTCTCCCCTTTAGTCTGTAAGACACCTTTAGAGAGGGTGACTCCATCACCTGCTGGTACATCACCATACCAGGAGTCGTCCATTCTAAATACCTTTAGAATGCAGTCTAAGTACCAAGCTTGGGAAACTACCCAAATTTAGATCTAAAACCATAGATCTAGTAACCAGAATGTCTGATATAATATCTATATCCTATGTGGAGAAACCACTGTGTGACAACCACAGTATGACCGATCGTAGTATAGGAATTTTACTTCCTACTCTGTGTATGTCATCCAAATACTAGGACATCACACCCTACTACTTTCTTAACAGATCCATCCCTTATTCTGATGAAGTCAAAGCCCATGACTGTCACATCAAAAATAGATGATCTGTCTCCGTTATATCTGCTTTAGTCTATAAATAGACACAAGATACTTGTCCACTATGCTTCCGCTGCTCCCACTGACTACGACAACCTTCTGGCAGAATAATATACATGTGCACTTCTAAAACTAGTTTAGAACGACGCTATACTTATCCTCCTGCCCCGTCTCATAGTCTGGAATAGCAGTAATGGCAAGTCTGGGTAAACAAGAACCTCCCTGTCACCGTCCTTGAGGCTACCGGAGTACCTCTCGGGTGTCTAAGATTACCCACCATATCCGCGGAGTGGCTAATGGAATGTCAAACCTGATTGAATTTTTAGGTCCTATTAAATTTTCCGTAATCGTTTGTGGTTCTGAAATCTCTTCTAGTTCTACCATACTCCCACTACTGTTTTCTGAAAAAATCCATTTTACTAAAACTGTGGCGAGTCAAGAACAATATCACTATTGATCTTCCAGATGGTAGAAAGTCAACCCTCGTCAAAGTCAGGGTCAACCCACAAACTGCCATTACAGAAACGTGCCTTGAGTTATCCAGAGTCTAGTTTTAAGTATAAGCCGGACAATTCCATATACCTTAACATCGTTAAGATATGATTCATTCTATATACAATATAGAAACAGAGGCACTGGTTTAATTGGAACCAGATTCAAATCATGCAGCTGTCTCCAGTGCATGTCAACTAAATGGAGAGAGGCTAATCAGCATTACTCAACTTAGAAGTGCATCCAATTATGAGTAACCTGAAAAAGAAGCAAGTTCTCTAAAACATTACTATCAACTGAATACCAATCACAAGTATCTACATCTTCGATCATCTTGAAGAATCCTGATACTTGCTACACCTGGTTCTTTACTTTATTCTTATACCTATAACTTCTCAAACTTGGACCTTGTATTTCTACGAAACACTTGTCTAATACTTGAAAAAGTCACAAGTAAACAGAATATAGTACGAGGACCAACCCCTCTGTCCTAATGGACACTGGACAACATACAATACTTTGTATAAGTCGTCTGAGTTGAATAACTCAAACCCTATGCGTCGTAGGTTGAAAATTGTACTATGGTTATGAAGAGTTACACCGCTGTTAAATGCTCCTTACCTAACCATCAACATAATTTCAAAAAGATATATCTCACTTTATAAAAATAAACGTACAGATATATCAGTTTGAAATTGGTGCAAAACAAAGGATATTCAAAACCAAATATTTGCCGTCCGGCAAACAACCCAGGAGATTTCCTCTAATATCACCAATTACAATGAATTCCGATATAATGAGGATGATCACCTAATTCCCAATAACTTACTCCCACTCATCATCTGTAAAACCATACAGATGTGAGAATCATACCTGGTAAATACATACCCTGGAGTAAGGACTAATTGGGAAATCAGTTTTCTATTAACAATACACAGTGAAAATGAAACATGAATATGTTTCGAAGGGGTATCCGGGTATTTCTAGTAATGCCTCTTCTATTATCCAGATTCATGACTGTAACCGTATATTTTCTTGCCATCTCTCCAAATCCCTTTATTTGTCTTTACTCATTACCTTCTGTACACCATAGTTAGGCTTACTGGTTTTCTTCCTTCCCTACCTTTCGGCACCAGCCTATGGTTTGGAAGAAGACTATCCAATAAGTGTGTACTCTCCTAATCCTAGGAGTACTCGCAACCTGAGAGAAGGTGATGATAAAAGACAACTGAATAAACCTTATTCTATTTCTCTCAAACCGAAGAAAAGCAAAGGTGAAGTAGGAGTGGCGATGATATACTCGGTTTGGTCGTGAATGATAGCAGTCGCAACTTACTTTGCCCTCTTTCTAATCCCTTCATATGTCTTTACTTATTACCTTATGTACACCACACTTAGGTCAATTGGTTTTCTTCATTCCCTACCTTTCGGCACCTGCCTATGGTTTGGAAGAAGATTATCCAATAAGCGTAATAGGTGTACCCTCTCCTAATCCTAAGAGCCCTTACAACCTGAGAGAAGGAAAAAGGAAAAGACAACTGAATAGTCCTATTCAATCTCTCCAGAACCAGAATCCATTCTCGAATCTGGAACAAGTTCCTTTGAGTTCGTATATAACCATACGATGGATTTATCCAATGGAAGTGGATGTTCGTAGTAATACGAGGTGTTCTGGAGAAATGCAAAGGGTAAAAGAAGGAGTGGTAATGATGTATGCAACTCAGACAATCCAAAAGCCAGTGTTTTAAGAAAGTTCGGTTAACTTGGTTACTGAGTCATAATCTAGGGTCGGGCCATGGTCGCTGCCAAAGAGAGAGAGAAAAGAAACACTCTGCGTGCACTCTAACCTAGATCAGAATGGTTATCAATATCCCAATGTATCCTCAAATTCTCCTCCAAACCTGAAAGAAGAATTAGTCGGGATCACCCGAGGAGTAAACCAACTCATCAGTGGGAATCGGGATCCAACTATCATCGCATGATAACGTGATGGAATCCACTCACGTTATCACACTCCAAAAGGTATGCGCATGCCTTGCAAGTTTCAGTTTCTTTAGAAACCCCCGATGCGATTTTTACCCCATGCTCTTATGACCTTGATTAAGGCCAACAAATCAAAAGTCACATGTCAAGTTCTACCTATCATTGTCCAGGTTAATTTGAACCCACCCGTACAAGCCCTTGACTATGGCCAACAAGGCTGTATGACTGTCCCAAACCAACGCATCTATCTATACAACAGAAAAGTAACAAATAGCTACCATACATTATGCCTTGACTAAGGCCAACAAACATAGCATGAATACTAAGTGCTACCCGTCTGAAATGACGGAGGGCTACGGCTGGTTTTTGGCGAAAAACCTTTAACGTAATGAACTTGATATCGTTGAAGGAACCTGATAGCTTTTTACAAAAATATAGTGGCGAAAACCTTTGCTAAAGAGGTCACTCCCGGTGAAGGGATCTCGGCTCTTTCCCCGTAGAATGAGGTGCAGGATATTCCAAACTGAATACCACGATGCAAAGCAAAAAGTAATTGACTATAGTGAAGTTATTACCCTGGCGTAAACCTCTGTCCAAGGGGTCACTCCCGATGAAGGGATCTCGGCCCTTGCTTCGTCGAATGAGGTGCTGGATATTCATAACCGAATACCACTGTGCAAAACAAAAGAGAACGTCCTTGTAATAACAGCTTTTTGAAAAATGTTCCAACAACATCTGTATAGGTCTGTTTTCCTTGCATTGATACAAATCAACGCAGTCCCATCAATTAATCACACCAGAAAAGAACGAAAATAAAATGTACGTATATGCCATCCGCATTCGTCTCTGGGTCCCGTCATCACTCGTTAGGTTACTTAACTAACGACAGAGCGGGGACTGGACTAGCGTGGGTGTAAAACATATACAACATCTACTAGTATATATATATAACAATATACAATAATCGCTCCAGGCGTGATAAATGCAACAACACAGAACAATACAGATATACTGGGAGCCCCAGGTTTCATAGAGCCACAAATGAAATCCGACGTTCCCCTGGTTGTGTGGATAGCCTGTGCAATGAAAACCTAAACCCCTACGAGTGCAGCAAGTTACCCGCTAAAACCAGAAGCGAGGCAGCCCCCTTCCGCAAAGTGAATGGACCACCCAGCACTTCACGGAATCCGGTAACTTGGGCACCCCTCCTTAGGTCAACCTGTACCCCCTACGAGTGCGGCGAATAGCCCTTCAATCCTAGAGTGAAGCCCCCTTCGTCTCAAAACCATAAGATGCGGGCATGTTTCCCTCCAGAACCCGGCTATCCGTGCACTCCATCGCGGGGTAATTCTAGTACAGAAAAAAAATTATGTACAACGGGTACATCGACCTCAACCCGGTCGTGCCCCAAAAGAATAATATACAAACAGGCAGTGACGGCAGTCTACATATCGGACGCTCGCCCCACGATATCAAATGTACAAATATATCCAAACTGCACTACCATTGTATGCAAGCTATCCACCACGATAAATCCGCAACATCACAGCACAACACAGAATATCAACGTGAATATCACGTTCGCAAACCCGTCTAAAAGAGCTATAGAAATTAGACAAGATTTACCGATCGAATGACATTCACGGTCACAGATAGTAATGTAATGCACTGCAAAACTTAAACAATGTTAGGAAATATCGACTTCGAAATAACCCCCGAATAGCCCAAACAAACTGATAAAATCATATCCAAAATGGGCTACACAAACAACACCACTGAACCATCAACACAGAGACCAGAGCACACCCATAACACCAAAGCATGAAGCCCCCAAGTGGCCGGCGACGCCGGATCTGGCAAGCTCGGGCTCGGCCAAAATCCGAGGCCAGGGGTCCGGGTTTAGGGTGTGTTCAAGTGTTCTCTCCAATAGTCTTCTGCACATGTTTAAATAAGTTTTTGAAGATATTTTAAAACAACAGAGAATACAAATCCAGTGGCATCGTTTGGGTTTGTTTTGGTTTCGATACTTTAACATTGTCTAAACCAACTAGAAGATGGTTAATAGTTTGGCTCTGATACCATGTAAGTCTACGGTAGCGCCCCGGCCGTCTTTCCGAGGCCAAATGCGAAACAAAAACTTTTTCGAACTGGCGCTAACGCAAACTTAAAACCCGGGATCGTTCCATTAACCGTAAACTAGTATACTATAAAAGGGGGTTTCGAGATTATACCGATCGATCCGTGTCCTTCGGTCTTTAACCTCTGCCCCTAGCTTGTTGCGGATGCATCGACGAAGCTCGCTCTCTGATCTTGCTTGATTTACGGTCTCCTCCTCGCCGAATGTTGCGCCACGTCAACGAATCTTTATACGGGCTCCCGCTTCTGAACCGAGGCAACTCGGACACGAAGTTTGCTAGCCGACGTGTCCAAGGTTGAAGTAGAGTGAGTGTAGAACACTTTGTCTCAAGTCACCCAAGATTTTATGTGAGGGTTAATCGAAGTTGCCATAAAGAGAAGTGTGAGGAGAAATGAGCAATTGGAAATGAGCTTAGGATTTTTTGTGCAAAATGAAAATGAATCTATTTGCTACTCACAAAAAATGGGGGGCTGCCTTAGTGCTCGGCCAAGGCAGTAGAGAGCGAGTGTAAGGATTTGCCAAGGTGACCACAAGCAAATATCATCAACAAATATCCAAAGATTTCCAAAAGCATTAAATGCATCAAAGAGTCATAGCTTGAACCATGCTATCTAAAATGTTTCCAAATGACTCACACCCAAAACAAAATCTCCACTCCAACAGATGATTTCGGCCAAGGCAAGATGAACAAGGAAAAGGTGGCCAAAAATGAAAGCACACATTAAACATTAAAAACAATGTTTAATCGAGGGAAGAAAAACTGGCAACTTCAAAAAGCGATCCCGTAACGAATTACAGGATTACCCCGCAACTGTATATATATACCGCATCTGTATTTCGACCGAATACAAATGCAATGAGACAAAATTATTCCAATACAGTATAATACTAGGATCCGGCTTAAACCAAAGTCCATTAGTATTATCCGTCCGAACCATGACACATGCACAAGTGCACATGTATGTTCGAACCCTGCCATAAAACCATACAGCCTCTACAACGTTTCGCCGGAACTGGGAAACTTTCTATGGGGGACTCTAAAGATTCGTCAATACTCTGGCAGTGGGTTTAACCACAAGCTGTCAGTGGTACTAGCTGTACATAATGGCTGCCCATGTATTGAGTGAATGGGAAACCAATGAGCGAACTCATCCTGGAACCCTACTGAGCCTATGTGTGACAATATCTGTACAGTCCGGTCCGTTCGTCTATGAGTATCGCATATCGGGCCTAGGAAGCTGGTAAACGTCAGACCCCCAAAAGAGGTATAAGTCGTGTCGGAGTGTAGCCCAGAACACCCTGAGATACTACTGGAATACATACCAGTAAATCTCACTTGCCATGGCCATGGACTTCGTGTAATGGCTCTCCTAAACACAGCGCGATCTCACCCCCAACGTTGGAAGAGACAAATCCCCTGCCGATCCGCTTACTGCCTCCATGTGGCTCGGGACTGTACCCAACTAAAACCTGTTTGCACGATTCCTTTGAGCCGTGGTAGGGTAATAATCAAAGCACAGTGGGAACTCACACGAGATAAATGACGATCTCAGGTCGATAGACTAACCTGTACACATGTCACCTGGGAATCGCTATCTGACGACGGGTTTCAAAAACCAGCTAGCATATTCCCGGCGAGTCCTGTCCGGTGTACTCATAACCCAATGAGCACCTGTATACATCTTAGGTGAACCAACTGACACCAATGGCTTGTGAGACCGGCCACCGCCCCTCGTCGGGGTCTCGACTGTATACACTAGTCTACTCCGGAGTATCAATGCCCTGTCTCGAAACTCCTACGACTAGGGACCACATTTAAGGATGTGCTTATAGACTACCCTACTCTCACGTATATGATCGCCATCATACTGTTGGTAGTCAAGAAAGAATCCTATGGGCTCTATCAACATGTAATAGTGATTTGTAATGTCACCTAAAGCTGTACACGTATGATAAAGATAAACCAGATAGTATGCTATCATTTCGAGTAAGACCGTCCTACCGGTATAGGTCCTCTCTCAATCATTGCAATCGCGTGCCTGAGATCCAATAATTGACTTTGAGGGCACTATATCCAACAACTAAATCACCTATGGTTCTTATTCTCACCTCATGAGTTTCATTTGTTCATCACTTCATCTTTTTCCTCATGAAAAGCTTGCTAACTTTTTCCAAGGTGAGAAAATATTGAGAGAAAAAGAAAACTAAAGAGAGCCCATTTCTTACTTCATCATCCTCTACTATTAGCCATTTAGTTTAGGGTATTTGCTTCACTAAACCCTAATTTAGTGAAGAGGTAGCATGAGCTTGAGTCTCCTCGACGTAGATCATTTTCGGCCTCGAAAACTTCGAGTAAGTTTGCATCTTTCACCTTGTGGAGCCTCTCAAAAGTTCGGGAGATCATACTCGTAGCGAAGGGACATCTACATGGAGCATTTGAAGTGAAGGACCGGTCTACAAAGGTTGTATTCCTCATTCACTTAGTATGTAAAGTTGTTTGCATGCTTATTGTTTATATCTCTAGTTAAGATTCTAGGGTTAGAGTTATTTAGAACGGCAAATTTTTGAAAATGGCATGGACCATGCCTCCTGAAACTTTGCTGCCGTGCTAAGTAACCCTACAGTGGTATCAGATCGAAGCTAGAGATTTAAATGATATTTGTTAGATTACGAAACCAAAACTACTCCGAAACTTGCAACACCAATACCTAGTTTCTGTCGAATTTTTAATGGGCTCTAAATTTTTTTTAAACAACTGCAGAATGTTGTATGTGATATGACATGAACACATAACAAATTTGAGGCAACTTGGCTGGATTTTAGCCGTGCAAAAGTGAAAATTTTCCGAGGAGGCCGGCCCTATTGAGGGTTCTGGGCTTCAAATTTTTTTTTTTTGTGTTCCAGTCTCTGGGTTTTGGTGTTTCAGGTGTTGTTTGTTTTTGCTAAATTTTCATGTGATGTTAACTTTCTGCAAAGACAACTCGGAGTGTTTCGTAGTCGTAATTCTAACATGTATTCGGGTTATTTAGACGATGTTAAAAAGTTCGAACGGATATCAATAACCCATATTTTCCCTCGCTGGAAATTTTCAAGAGTTGGATTTTTCCGAGTTTAAAATCTTCAGAAAATCATGCAAGCGATTATGTGGACCTTCTAGAAGAACGAAACCCTAACTCGATTCTGTGACCGTCAGAACCGCCATCAAACCCTAGGGTTTGTGGTAGTTCAGCGGTGCTATAGGTGAGGCATTGGTTGACCCTTCTATAACTGGTTCATAGGAGCTGTGGCGTGTTCTGGGCATTTTTTGAACTCTGCTCAAGTGTTGAGCTTGTAGGGAAATTTTGGGTGTTTGTTTATTCGATCGAAAAGTTTATCTTCGTCTAGCTATCTGTGATTGTGATACAATATTTGGAATCCATGCAATTAGTTATGTGATAACTAGTTTGAATTTTATAAATCTAGCAAGTTAGTCTCATTTGATAGGTTGCCATAGAATTTTGATGTGGATTAAAAGTCCGTCGCAATTACGTAATGTACGCGGATACTCGCCGGTTAACCTTACTAGATAGCCACGCCCTATAGCCCCGACCAAGTGACTGTTGGAGAACCCCGTCGCCAAAAGCATCCGTTCGGGTGCTCGCGGCAGCGGTGTTCCGCCTTAGTGCACTTCGTCGACGGCATCGGGGGTGCGGCCGTCTACTAAAGTTTCCGACGAACATTCGATCAGGTTATCGGAAATCTTGTTGAATTAACCGACAGGTTATTGGAAAGTGTTTTCAATATCGAGACTAAAATGCGGGGTTTATAATTGTTAGGCATGTGATGTCTAAGGAATTCATTTGGTTAGGCATGAAATCCAAAGTATGTGATACATTGGGTTTATGATGTCTAAGGTGGTTGCAGATCCCAACTGTTGTAGTTTTTCACTTTCTTTTCTGCGACCGTAAGTGTAATATGTGGTGTATCGCCGGTTTCGTTGCTATACATCAACGACAATTGGGATACGCATATTTACTTAAGTTGACGACATGTGATGTTATGTGTTGCTGTGATATGTTATATTGGATCGTCGTGTTTTGAATAGCCGGGGTTTTCTATGTGAGATGAGAGTTTTTCATTTTCATTCATGTAAAATCTTGTATGTAATATTCTTTTATTGGGGCACTTCCGGGTTGAGGATGATGTCACCATTGATGTATATTATTTACTTTTCCGCATTAGGATAGACCCAAGGCGGAGAGCACAAGTAACCGGGTTCTAGGGTCCAGTGGGAGACCATCTCGAGGAGTCGAGACCGGGTCTCCTAACTCTAGAATTGGTAGGGTTTCTTTCCGCTCTCGTAGGGGTCTAGGGATGTAGGTTTGGCTATTCATCGCGACCGTGGAATCCGTGTTTTATACTGGCTTAATTTAAAACACGGAATTCCTAGTATATCCAATATTTCATATATGTTCTTCTGCTGCTGATATTCTGTGATGTGATCACTAGATATTCTGAGACGAATGCTTATATTTTATATATAATAGATATTGATGCTTTCGTTTCTTTTGTGATTCTTGGGAAGCATAATTTGATGGGACTTCATTAATGAGATTAATGAAATAAAAGAAACCTAAAGATGTTGTAGAAACTTGTTTAAAAACTGGTAGCTCTAGTTCTTGCTTTGCATAGCGGTATTCCTTGTAGAATATCCAGCACCTTATTCGATAAGGAAAGAGCCGAGATCCCTTCACCGGGAGTGACCTCTTTAGAGAAACTAGCAGATGCTACAACCCACACGGTTTGTCTTTTGATTGCTTCTATAGTTTTTGCTTTGCAAAGTGGTATTTGTGAAATATCCTGCACCTTATTCGATAAGGAAAGAGCCGAGATCCCTTCACCGGGAGTGACCTCTTTAGCAAAACTAGTAAAAGCCTCAAAAACATTCCTTTTCAAAATCACTCGATTCTACAACGATATCAAGTTCATTACGTAAAAGGTTTTCTTAAAAACCCGTCGTAGCCCTCCGTCATTTCAGATAAGTAATTTTTAGTAATCGTGCTGTGTTTGTTGACCTTAGCCAAGGTGTAGTGTGCGGTAGCTAATTAGTGCTTATCTGCAGCATATGATGTGATTGAGTTAGGGTAGTCGTACGGCTTTGTTGACCTTAGCCAAGGGTCGTACGGGTGGGTTTAATTCAATCAAGAAATGACGGGTTAAACTTGGCTAGCGCTTATGATTTGTTGACCTTAGCCAAGGTCATAAGTTGCTAGGGGCAAAATATTATCGGGAATTTCAAGTGTTGAAATTTGCAATGAGATTGCATACCTTCTATGAGATAGTTGGATCCCGATACCCACTGCGAGTAAGAGTTACTCATGGGAGAGTTTTACACATTATAATTAGCCGATCAAGTAGGTGTCTAGAAAGGTGTTAACGGGGTTACGCCCTTGGAAAAACGAGGTTTATTTTAATTAGGTCCGTGCGAAAGCACGGGGAACCTCCCTCAAAGTACCGACACTGGCCTGGCTGAAAGATTAGCGATCTTGTAGGGTGTAATTAATCCCGGCTAGTCTTACCTTTTAGGGTTTGAAGGAAGATTTGATAAAAACAGTGGGAGCCATCCTGATTAGATAAAATAATAACCAATCTAATCTTGCAAGAGCGCACGCAGAGTGTTTTCTTCTCTCTTTCTCTCCTGGTAGTGACTATGTCACGCCTTAATCAAGATAATAATATAGATGCATTGATCGAACCTGCTTATTATACTGTGCTAGGGAATGTTGGTTCTGCTCTATCTTATAATTGTTATAAGTCCGAGCAGGAAATAGGGGAATATCCGGATGCCCATGCCACCCAATCGAAGAAAGTGCATGTTGATGCATTTTCTTCGGGTGTGTACATTACCGAGAACTGTTTCTCAGTATCCTCTACGTCCTGGGTATGTGATACCGGATCAGGATCCCACATATGTAATATATTACATGGGCTACAGAAAGGTAGAGAACTGGGAATGGGTGATATATCTCTAAGTGTAGAGAATGGTGCAATTGTTGGAGCCAAGTCAGTTGGCAGATATCACCTTGTATTAATATATTGATTCTGAACAAATGTTATTAGATACCGAACCTGATATACAACATTACATCAGTTTCTTTATTAAGTTAAAGAAGGATATAATTTTGTATTGGAGGATAATGTTTTGAACATTTTCCTGAATCAAGAGTTGATTCGATCAGGCACGTTATATAATAGTATATACGTTCTAAATCAAACCACAGTTCAAAGTATCTAGAACACACACAAGAGGAGTAGTTTAGAAATGAACGAATCCTTTTTATGGCATTGTAGACTAGGTCATATCAATGCGACACGACCAGCTAAGTTACATAAGGATGAATATTAGAATTTGTTCGAATTTTCATCTTATGATACTTGCCAGTCTTGTCTCAAAGGTAACATGACCAATACTCCGTTTACTGGAAACAGAGAAAGAGTTACTAAACTCTGGGACTGATACATAATGATGTATACGGTCCTATGTCTACTAATGCCAGGGCTGGTTCTTTATACTTCATTATATTCATTGATCATCTCTCAAAATTCGAACATATGTTCCTGTTGAAACATAAGTTTGAAACTTTTGAGAAATTCATGGAATATAAGATTGAAGTTAAGGACCAGATGGGTAGAAGTATTAATGTTCTACGATGTGATCGAGAAAGAGAATACTTGCGCATGGAGTTCCTGGAGTTTCTAAAAGGAAAATGTGATTCTCTCTCAGCTTACTCCTTCATATACACCACAGCACAACGGTGTATCGGGACGGAGATATCGCACCCTATGAGATATGGCGCGCTCTATGATGAGTATTGCTGAGTTACCTGTTTCCTTTTGGAGTTATGCACTTGAGAAGCTGCATACCTGTTGAATAGGGTTCCACCCAAATCAGTGCCTACCACTCCATATGTTATATAGAATGGGAAGAGACCATGTTTTAAATGAGTTAAGATATGGGGTGTCCGGGCTATATTGAAAAGAAAAATCCGGACAAGCTCGAGGCAAGGTCAGTTCTGTATAAGTTTGTTAGGATATCCCAAACATTTGTGAGGGAATATCTTCTACCTTACTGAGGAGCAAAAGGTGTTTTGTTTCTCAGCATGCCACCTTTTTAGAAAAGGAATTTCTTGTGAAGAAATTTGTAGTCATGAGGTAGAACTGGAAGTTGTTCCAGCTTGAAAAACTAACAGCTGATGATTTGGTGAAACCAAAGGATTCAATAGTCTCCAACGAACCTCAGCCTCTCCGCGAATCTCGTAGGGTTCCTCATCCACTTGAGAGATACTATGGTCTTCTCGGTGACAGTGGGAGCGAGGATTGCATCATGGTTAATGATGGCCCAACTAGGTTCAGGCAGGCCATCACGAGTGGCAACTCTGTAAAAAGGCTGGATGTTATGCGATCAAAGATGGAATCCATGTACACTAACAAAGTATGACTTTGAATGTTGCACTTGAAGAGGTAAAACCCATTGGGAGCAAATTGGATCTTGAGAAGATTCTTGGTGTAAATAGTAAAGTTGAGACTTTCAAAGCTATGCTTAAGTCCATCAGGATCAATGCACGCATCGCGGAGTTGGAACATCTGTTTTGATATGGCGGTCAAAGAGTTTGACTTCATCAGAAAGGTAGATGAACCTTGTATATACAAGAAGGTAGTAGAGAGTGAGGTTGTCTTACACGTATTGTACGTAGATGACATACTCTATACTCGGTCAAGCTCCTCTTATCACGAGAATTCTTCATAGAAGATCTGGATGATACCTACTACATCTTGTGGATTATGATCTATGGTGATAGATCTATGTGGATGTTGGGAGTGTCCCAAATCCAGGTACATTAACATCATGCTAAAGGGGTTTAGTATGGAAGATTCTATGCGTGGTGGTTCGCCCACTTACTCATGGATCACTCTCTCCAAGAATGATTTGGAGAGAGCTCGCATACAAGGGATACCCTATGCTTCGGCATTAGGCTCTATCATGTACGCGATGTTGTGTACCAGACCAGATGTAGATGACTCACTAGGTGTAGTGATCAGGAATCAATCGGATCTTGGGAGAATCACTGGACAGCTGTGGAGGACATTCTTAAGTACTTGAGAAGCACTAAAAGAAAGTTCTTGGTTCGAGCTTCCAGGGTGATAAGGAAGATTGAAAGTCGGTCACAGGCATTGTCTTTACCCTTAGTGGATGGATGGTATGATTGTAAGAGTTCCAAGCTAAATACCGTGACATACTAGACGATAAAGGCTGAAGACATTGCTACCAACGATACTACCAAAGTGGCTGTCTGGACATTTCTTATTCATGAGATGAACAAGGTTCCTACCATTGAGTGTCCAAATAACTGTTATTGTGACAACAAAGGAGTTGTGGCTTTGACCTAGGAACACCGGTCCCATCAGCGATCCAGACATATTCTGAGACAAGTATCACCTGATCAGGGAGATGGTTGATCTCCAAGGGATCGAGGTAAGAAGAGTAGAATTTGAGGTTAACACGGCGGATCCACTCACTAAGGCCTGCTTCCCCAAATACTATTTGAGAGATTTTGGGATGGTTGAGTATGGGATACTATAACCACTGCTATATCGTTGAGTATGAGATACTGCAACAAATGGCCTTAGTGCAAGTGGGAGATTGTTAGTTATATGTATGCCCTAGAGGCCATTACTGTACATGTGATGTATATTGTAGCGGATGCTTGGACATATATAGGGAGGACTTTCTTGCTCGACATGATAATATGCTATCTGGTTGCTTTTTATCTTAACATGTTGACTTGTATAAGTGATGCTGTCTTGCTCTCACATGTTGATAAAGCCCTTAGGATGTGTACTTGATTACCAGGACTATGATAGAGATCATACTAGTGGGGCCAAGGGTAGTCCACAAGTACACCCTATAATTGTTTCTAGTCGTAGGAGTATCGAGACAGGGCATCGATACTCCAGAGTAGATTAGCATATGCGTTTCTTGACCCATATGATGGACGATGGATGATCCCGCATCCATTGGTGTTTGTCATCAGAGAAGGTATACGGGTGCTCAGTGGAGACTGGGTACACTGGACGGACTCGCCGAGAACTCCTAGATAGTATTATACCTATCGTCAGAGAGCAGTTTTCTGGTGACACTGGTACAGGTTAGTCTGTCGACCCGAGATCGTCATAGAGTCTTGTGTGATTCCCAATGTGCTTTGATTTTCACCTTACCACGGTCAAGAGATCGTGTAAAACGGTGGTTTTTGGGTACAGTCCCGAGTCACATGGAGGCAATGAGCGATAGGAGGGGATCCGTCTCTCCCGGTATTGGGGGTTGATGTTGCGCTATGCTCGATTGGCCATAACATGAAATCCCTGGCCAGGGTTGCTGAGATTTACTGGTAAGTGTTATCAGTAGTTTCTCGAACCATTATGGACCTTGCATCGGCATGACATATCAGTCTATTGGGGTCTGATGTTATACCAACCCCAGGCTGTGATATGCGACATATCTAACGAAGAGACCGGACTGTACGGTAGTGTTACCAATTGGATTCGCAGGAGTATGAGCATGCTTGCTTCTTGATCTTCTGATCGTTCAATACCCGGGTGGCCGTTACGTTTAGCAGACCGCTTGCGGCTTGTGGGTGTTTGATATGATCATCACCTGCTGCCGGCGTTTGAAGAGTCTTTAGAGTCCTACACAGAGGTTTCCTGGTTTATGCGAAACGAAGTAGGAGAACATATGTGATATGTGCGGGACCGAGATTAATGTGTGTATGTGATACCGCATTCTATACTTGCGATATGTGATATTGGTCGGTTATATGTGATATAGCCGGGTTATCGGATCAAGTGTTGATTCGATAAATTGATTCATATGATATTAGTCGGTTGTATGTGATATAGCCGGATTATTAAATCAAGTGTTGATTTGATAATTTAATATATAATTATATATTTGATATATTAACTTAGATTAACTAATATTTGCTCACTAAGTATTCTTTTTCTCACTTGTGTGCAAGTAGTATATATGTGATATATATTAATGTACATTTTATTGTGTCATGCTTGATGATACATGATTCATGGGTGTATGGGACTTACACCATGCTTGATATATTGTTGGGTTTATATTTATCTAAGTAATTCAAAATTGGATGGATATTTTGTTAGATATAGTGCCCTCAAAGTCAATTATTGGATCTCAGGTACGTGATTGCAATGATTGAGGAGGACGTATACCGGTAGCACAGTCTTACTCGAGATGATAGTATGCTATCTGGTTTGCCTTTATCAGTCGTGTACAGGTTCAGGTGACTGATCACTGTTACACGTTGATAGAGCCCTTAGGATTTTGCTTGACTACCAACAGTATGATGGCGATCATATACGTGAGAGTTGGGAAGTCTATAAGCACATCCTTAAAAGTGGTCCCTAGTAGTGGGAGTTTCGAGACAGGGCATCGATACTCCGGAGTAGACTAGTGTATACTGTCGAGACCCCGACGAGGGACGGTGGCCGGTCTCATAAGCCACTGGGGTCAGTTGGATCACCTAAGATGTATACAGGTGCTCATTGGGTTATGTGTACACTGGACATGACTCGCCGGGAACCTGCTAGTTGGTATTTATACCTAGCATTAGATAGCAGTTCCCTGGTGACATGTGTACAGGTTAGTTCATTGACCTGAGGTCGTCATTTGTCTCGTGTGAGTTCCCATTGTGCTTTAATTTCTACCTTACCACGGCTCAAAGGAGTCGTGCAAACAGGTCTTTTTTGGGTACAGTCCCGAGCCACATGGAGGCAAGTGAGCGGATCGGCAGGGGATTCGTCTCTCCCGGTATTGGGGGTGAGATCGCACTGTGTCTAGGAAAGCCATTACATAAAACCCTCGGCCGAGGTAGGAGATTTACTGGTAGGTACTCCAGTAGTATCTCAGGGTGTTCTGGGCTACACTCCGACACGACTTATACCGCTATTGGGGGTCTGACGTTACCAGCCCCCTAGGCCCGATATGCGATGCTCATAGACGAACGGACCGGACTGTATGTATATTGTCACTGTTAGGCTCAGTAGGGTTTCAGGATGAGTTCGCTCATCAGCTTCCCTTGAGGTCAGTACATGGGCAGCCGCTACGCATAGCTAGTGCCGCTGACGGCTTGTGGTTAAACCCACTGCCAGGCTACTGACGAGTCATTAGAGTCCCCCACAGATTGTTTCCCAAGTTCGGGTGAAACGTTGTAGAGGCCATATGGTTTTATGGTAGGGTTCGGAAAATGCACGTGCGTTTACGCACGTATCATATTTCGGGCAGATAATACTGGTGGACTTTGGTTTAAGCCGGATCCATGTGTTATACAGTGTAGATATAATATCTTTGTCTCAGTTGCATTTCTATTCGATCGTAATACAAATGCGGGTATGTTTATACAGTTACGGGGTTATCCTGAAATTCGTTTCAGGATCACTTTTCGAAGTTGCCAGTTTTCTATCACCCGTCTTAAACATTCGGTTTAATACGGATTTATCTTTTCTTGAGGGTGAGTCATGAGTGGAAACTTCTAGAATGGTGACTAGGTTAATGACTCATTCTTGCATTAAATGTGTTTTTGCAAGGTGGAGTTTGCATTTAATACCTTTTGTAATGCTTAGGATATTTGTAGATGTGATAAGCTTCACTTATGGTTACCCTTCCTCCTACACTCACCCCCCACCTCCTCATATATGTGGCCGGCCCCTTCCCCCCTTGTGTGTGAAAAAAAGATATGATTGTTAAAAATGAGATGATAGATTTGGTTCATACATATTTCATAGCTCATTTTTCATCAAAGTTTCAAAAGGCAACTTCATTAACCGTTCATCCATGGTTTTGGATGAAGCGAGACAAAGTGTTCTACTCATTCTCTACATCAATTTTGATCATCTCTTTTAGCAAACTTGATGACTGAGTTGCCTCGGTTCAGAGGCGGGAGCCCGTTTAAAGATCCGTAGATGTGGTGCCACCTCGACGAGGAGCCAGGAGATCGGAGCAGCCGCAACGGAGCGTGGGATGATGGTCAAAGACCGAAGGACTCGGATCGTTCGGTATAGTTTTTCTACCCACTTTGTAGTTTGTTAGTTTAGCGTTAATGGGAGATCCGGGTTGTAGTATGCGATAGCGCCAGTTAAAAAGTTTTTGTTCTGCGTTTGGCGTCTGAAAGACGGCCGGGGCGCTACCGTAGACTTACATTGGTATCAGAGCCACGCCATTAAGCTTTACTAACTTGTTCTAACACATTTAAAATATCGATCGAACGGAATTTCGAAAAACGCAATTTTCTGTGTAAAGTTTCTGTCGATTTTAAAACTTGGTCGAAAAATTATTTTGAGCATCACAGAAATTCGTGCAGGCTTTTTTAAGCAAACTGATGCAATTTAGTCGACTAACTCAACAGTACTGCAGCGGATCCGCGGCCCAAACCAGGGTTTGGCCGCGGATCCGCCGCCAGTGTGTGAGATCAGTACTCCAATTTTCTACAGTAGGGTCTTCATTGAAAATTGTGGTTTCTGGAATATTTCTTTTGGGCCCAGATTTTATTACTGTACTGCAGATGTACGTGGGGCCCACTTCGGAAAGTTTTGTCGATCGAAATTTTAAACTTGTTAGTTTACAGTACTTACATTATATCTCCGACCGTGAATGTCATTCGAGCGGTAAATTGCGTCTAATTGCTATAGTCCTTTTAGACGGATTTGCGAACGTGACATTCGCGTTGATGTTCTGTGTTGTGCTGTGATGTTGCGGATTTGTCGTGGTGGATAGCAGTGTGCAATGATAGTGCAGTTTGGATTTATTTGTACATTTGATATTGCGGGGCGAGCGTCCAACATGTGGACTGCCGTCACTGCCTGCTTGTATAATATTCTTTTGGGGCACGACCGGGCTGAGGTCGATGTACCCGTTGTACATATTTTTCATTTCTGTACTAGGGTTACCCCACGACGGAGTGCACGGATAGCCGGGTTCTGGAAGGCAAAGGGTCCGCATCTCATGGCTTTGAGAGGCAGAGGGGTCTCACTCTAGAATTGGCAGACTATTCGCCGCACTCGTAGGGGGTACAGGATGACCCAAGGAGGGGTGCTTAAGTTACCGGATTCCGTGAAGTGCAGGGTGGTCCATTCACTTTGCTGTAGGGGGCTGCCTCGCTTCAGGTTTTGGCGGGTAACTTACCGTACCCGTAGGGGTCTAGGTTTCATTGTACAGGCTATCCACACGATCAGGGGAACGTCGGGTTTCAGTAGCGGCTCTGTGAAACCCGGGGATCCCAGATTATCTGTATTGTTCTGTGATGCTTATTACTTTTCTTTAATGTTGCATATTATCACGCCTGGAGCGATTATTGTATATTGGTATATACTAGTAGACGTTGTATATGTTTTACACCCGCGCTAGTTCAGTCTCCGCTCTGTCATTAGTTAAGTAACCTAACGGGTGATGACGGGACCCAGTGACGAATGCGGATGGCATATACGTACATTTTATTTTCGTTCTCTTCTGGTGTGATTAATTGATGGGACTGCGTTAATTCTGATCAATGCAAAGGAAAACAAACCTGTTTGATGTTGTTGGAACAGTTTTAAAAAGTGTTATTACAAAAGCGTTTCCTTTTGTTTTGCACAGTGGTATTTGGTTGGAATATCCTGCACCTCATTCGACGAGGCAAGGGCCAATATCCCTTTACCGGGAGTGATCCCTTGGGCAGAAGTTTGCGTCAGGGTAATAACTTCACTATAGTCGATTACATGTTGCTTTGCATCGTGGTATTCAGTTGGAATATCCTGCACCTCATTCCACGAGGAAAGAGCCGAGATCCCTTCACCGGGAGTGACCTTTTTAGAAAAGGTTTTCGCCACTATATTTTTATAAAAATCTATCAGGTTCCTTCAGCGAGATCAAGTTCATTACGTTAAAGGTTTTTCGCCAAAAACCAGCCGTAGCCCTCCTTCATTTCATTTGGGTATTCAGTAGTATTCAAGCTATGTATTTTGACCTACGCCAAGGCATAGTGTTTGGTAGCTGCTGGGTATTCATTTGTTGCATAGATAGATGAGTTGGTTTGGGACAGTCGTTCTGCCATTTTGGCCAAAGTCAAGGGCATGTGCGGGTGGGTTCAAATTGACAAGATAATGATGGGTAGAATTTAACATGTGACTTATGATATTTTGACCTACGCCAAGGTGATAAGAGCATGGGGCAAAAAACATATCGGGAGTTTCTAAAGAAACTGAAACTTGCCAAGTATGCGCATACCTTCTGGAGTGTGATAACATGAGTTGATTTCGTCACGTTATCATGCGATGAGAGTTGGATCCCGATTCCCACCGATGAGTTGGTTTACTCTTCGGGTGATCCCGATTGATTCTTCTTTTAGGTTTGGAGGAGAATTTGATAGTACAGTGGGAGGTTTCCTGATTAGATAAAGTGATAACCATTCTGATTTAGGTTAGAGTGCACGCAGAGTGTTTCTTTTCTCTCTCTCTTTGGCAGCGACCTTTGACCGACCCTAGACTATGACTCAGTGACCAAGTTGACCGAACTTTCTTAAAATACTGGCTTTTGGATTGTCTAAGTTGCATAAGTCATTGCCACTCCTTCTTTTACCCTTTGCATTTCTCAGAACACCCCGTATTACTACGGACATCCACTTCCATTGGATAGATCCATCGTATGGTTATATACGAACTCGAAGGGACTTCTTCGAGGGTGGATCAAGGTTCAGGAGAAATTGAATTGGTTTATTCAGTTGTCTTTTATCATCACCTTCTCTCAGGTTGCGAGGGCTCCTTAGTTTAGGAGAGTACACCTATTACGCTTATTGGATAGTCTTCTTCCAAACCATAGGCAGGTGCCGAAAGGTAGGGAATGAAGAAAACCAATTAGCCTAAGTAGGGTGTATAGAAGGTAATATGTAAAGACAAAATAAAGGGATTAGAAAGAGGGCAAAGTAAATTGCGACTGCTATCATTCACGACCAAACCGCGTACTTCATCGCCACTCCTATTTCACCTTTGCTTTTTTCCCCAGTTCGGGAGAAATAGAATAAGGTATTATTCAGTTGTCTTTTATCACCACTTTCTCTCAAGTTGCGAGTACTCCTTGGTTTAGGAGAGTACACCTATTATGCTTACTGGATAGTCTTCTTCCAAACCATAGGCTGGTGCCGAACGGTAGGGAAGGAAGAAAACCATTTAGCCTAACAATGGTGTACAGAAGGTAACAACTAAAGACAAATAAAGGGATTTGGAGAGATGGCAAAAAAATATACGGTTAAAGTCATGAATTGGATTATGGAAGAGGCATTACTAAGAATACCAGGATACCCCTATGAAACATTTTCATGTTTCAGTGCATTGTTATAGGAAAACTGATTTCTCGATTAGATACTTACTCCAGGGTATGTATTTACCAGGTATGATTCTCACATCTGTATGGTTTTACAAATGATGAGTGGGAGTAGGTTATTGGGAATAAGGTGATCATCCTCATTATATCGGAATTCGTTGTAGTTGGTGATATTTGAGAAAGTCGCCTAAGTTTTTTCCAGACGACATGTATTTGGTTTTGAGTATCCGTTGTTGTGCACCAATTTCAAAATGATATATCTGTACGTTTATTTTTATAAAGTGAGATATAACTTTTTGATATTATGTTGATGACATTTACCTATATCAGTTGACGATTGGGTAAGGAGCATTGAACATCAGAGTAGTTCTTTACCATAAGTACAGTTTTCAACCTACGATGCACAGGCTTTGAGTTATTCAACTCAACGGACTTATACAGAGTATTGTATGTTGTCCAGTGTCCATCAGGACAAAGGGATTGGTCCTCGTACTATGTTCTGTTTACTTATGACTTCTCTAGTTTATAGACAAGTGTTTCGTAGAAATACAAGGTCTAAGTTTTGAGAAGTTATGGGTATAAGAATAAAGTAGAGAACCAGATGTTGCAAGTATCGGGATTCTTCAAAGAGATCGAAGATATAGATACTTGTGATTGGTATTCAGTTGATAGTAATGGTTTTGAGAAACTTGTTTATCTTTCAGGTTACTCATAATTGGATGGATTCCTAAGTTGAGCAATGCTGATTAGCCTCTTTCCATTAAGTTGATATGCACTGGAGATAGCTGCATGATTAGAATCTGGTTCCAATTAAATAAGTGCCAATGTTTCTATATTGGATATAGAATGGTCCATATCTTAACGATGTTAAGGTATTGGGAGTTGTCCGGCTTATGCTTAAAACCAGACTCTGGATAACTCAGGGCACGTTTCTGTAATGGCAGTTTGTGGGTTGACCCAGGCTATGACGAGGATTGATTTTCTACCATCTAGAAGATCAATAGTGATATTGTTCTTGACTCGCCACAGTTTTAGTAAAATGGATTTTTTCAGAAAACAGTAGTGGGAGTATGGTAGAACTGGAAGTGATTCCAGAACCGCAAACGATTACGGAAAATTCAATAGGACCTAAAGATTCAATCAGGTTTGACATTCCAGTAGCCACTCTGCAGATATGATGAGTAACCTCAGACACCCGTAAGGTACTCCGGTAGCCTCAAGGACGGTGACAGGGAGGTTCTTGTTTACCCAGACTTGACACTACTGTTGTTCCAGACTGTGAGACCCGGCAGGAGGTTAAGTATAGCGCCGTTCTAAACTAGCTTTAGAAGTGCACGTATATATTATTCTGCCATAGGGTTGTTGTGGTCAGTGGGTGCAGCGGAAGCATAGTGGGCAAGTAGCTTATGTCTATTTATAGACTAGAGCAGTTATAGCGGAGATAGGTCATCTAATTTTGATGTGACAGTCATGGGTTTGACTTCATAAGAATAGAGGATGGATCTGTTGAGAAGGTAGTAGGGTGTGTGATGTCCTGGTATTTGGATGACATACACAGAGTAGGAAGTAAAATTCATATACTACGATCGGTTATACTGTGGTCGTCACACAATTGTTTCTCCAGACAGGATATGGATATAATATCAGACATTCTGGTTACTAGATCTATGGTTTTAGATCTAGATTTGGGTAGTTTCCCAATTTGGGTACTTTGACAGTATTCTAATAGTTTTTAGAATAGATGACTCCTGGCATGGTGGTGTACCTGCAGGTGATGGAGTCACCCTCTCTAAAGGTGTCTTAAAGACTAAAGGGGAGAAGGATGTGCATGATTGGTAGATCACCTGCTTAGGAAATTGAGTCAATCGTGAGATGTCAAGTACCACACCCGATGTTGTTTTTGCACTAGATGCGATAAGTTTATATTAATCCAATCCTGAAGAAACATAAGGAAGCAGTTTTAGAACATAAGTTCATCTTCTACGAATTTGATGACGGCAGCCTCCTTCGGGGGACGGTTATCATTCCAGGCTTCAAAGGTGACATGGATGAAAGAGTGATTGTCAGAGTTATAGTTTTTCCTCTGACGAGGGACAGTATTATAGACAGGTGGTCCAAGAGGATACTGTGGGAGGCATAGTGCTGGACACTGATTAGTTTCAGTTGTCGATATAGTCTAAGAAGTTTTGATTTAGAGTTCATTTATGAACTAGGTCCATCAGATATCCAGACATATTCTAAGACAGGTATTACTCAATTCGGGAGATGGCTTTCTCCGCGAACTTGAGATTAAGAGAGACATAGAAAGAAACATCGGGGCGGATCCACTTGCTGAGGCTATTTCTCGAACACAATAGTTTTACAAACGGGCTTTGTGAAAATGATTAGTAGAGGAGTTGGGTGTTCGGTATCACACGGGCTGTGAGTATGCGACATCCAATAATTAGCCTTAAGTGCAAATGGGAGATTATTGGATATAGTGCCCTCAAAGTCAATTATTGGATTGCAGGTACGTGATTGCAATGATTGAGGAGGACCTATACCGGTAGCACAGTCTTACTCGAGATGATAGTATGCTATCTGGTTTGCCTTTATCAGTCGTGTACAGGTTCAGGTGACTGATCACTGTTACATGTTGATAGAGCCCTTAGGATTTTGCTTGACTACCAACAGTATGATGGCGATCATATACGTGAGAGTTGGGTAGTCTATAAGCACATCGTTAAAAGTGGTCCCTAGTCGTGGGAGTTTCGATACAGGGCATCGATAGTCCGGAGTAGATTAGTGTATACAGTCGAGACCCCGACGAGGGGTGGTGGCCGGTCTCACAAGCCACTGGTGTCAGTTGGATCACCTAAGATGTATACAGGTGCTCATTGGGTTATGAGTACACAGGACAGGACTCGCCGGGAACCTGCTAGTTGGTTTTTATACTTAGCGTCAGATAGCAGTTCCCTGGTGACATGTGTACATGTTAGTTCATCGACCTGAGGTCGTCATTTGTCTCGTGTGAGTTCCCACTGTGCTTTGATTTCTACCCTACCACTGCTCAAAGGATTCGTGCAAACAGGTCTTTTTTGGGTACAGTCTCGAGCCACATGGAGGCAAGTGAGCGGAACGGCAGGGGATTCGTCTCTCCCGGTATTGGGGGTGAGATTGCGCTGTGTCTAGGAGAGCCATTACATAAAACCCTCGGCCGAGGTAGGAGATTTACTGGTAGGTACTCCTGTAGTATCTCAGGATGTTCTGGGCTACACTCCGACACGACTTATACCGCTATTGGGGGTCTGAAGTTACCAGCCCCCTAGGCCCGATATGCGATACTCATAGACGAACGGACCGGACTGTATGTATATTGTCACTGTTAGGCTCAGTAGGGTTCCAGGATGAGTTCTCTCATCGGCTTCCCTTGAGGTCAGTACATGGGCAGTCGTTACGCACAGTTAGTGCCGCTGACGGCTTATGGTTAAACCCACTGCCAGGGTACTGACGAGTCATTAGAGTCCCCCACAGATAGTTTCCCAAGTTCGGGCGAAACGTTGTAGAGGCCGTATGGTTTTATGGCAGGGTTCGGAAATTGCACGTGTGTTTACGCACGTGTCATATTTCGGGCAGATAATACTGGTGGGATTTGGTTTAAGCCGGATCCATGTATTATACAGTGTAGATATAATATCTTTGTCTCAGTTGCATTTGCATTCGATCGTAATCCAAATGCGGGTATGTTTATACAGTTACTGGGTTATTCTGAAATTCGTTTTGGGATCACTTTTCGAAGTTGCTAGTTTTCTAACACCCGTCTTAAACATTCGGTTTAATACGGATTTATCTTTTCTTGAGGTTGAGTCATGAGGGTGAGTCATGAGTGGAAACTTCTAGAATGGTGACTAGGTTAATGACTCATTCTTGCATTAAATGTGTTTTTGCAAGGTGGAGTTTGCATTTAATACCTTTTGTAATGCTTAGGATATTTGTAGATGTGATAAGCTTCACTTATGGTCACCCTTTCTCCTACACTCACCCCCCCACCTCCTCATATATGTGGCCGGCCCCTTCCCCCCTTGTGTGTGAAAAACAGATATGATTGTTAAAAATGAGATGATGGATTTGGTTCATACATATTTCATAGCTCATTTTTCATCAAAGTTTCAAAAGGCAACTTCATTAACCGTTCATCCATGGTTTTGGATGAAGCGAGACAAAGTGTTCTACTCATTCTTTACATCAATCTTGGTCATCTATTTTAATAAACTTGATGACCGAGTTGCCTCGATTTAGAGGCGGGAGCCCGTTTAAAGATCCATAGATATGGTGCCACCTCGACGAGGAGCCATGAGATCGGAGCAGCCGCAACAGAGCGTGGGATGATGGTTAAAGACCGAAGGACTCGGATCGTTCGGTATAGCTTTTCTACCCACTTTGTAGTTTGTTAGTTTAGCGTTAATGGCAGATCCGGGTTATAGTATGCGATAGCTCCAGTTAAAAAGTTTTTGTTCCGCGTTTGGCATCTGAAAGACGGCCGGGGCGCTACCGTAGATTTACATATTTGGCATGGCTGCAAGCTTGTAGAAGCTTATAGAAACATTGACCAAGTCCACCATTTTTGTTTCACTTATAGATATTTATTGACCCAACCATTATACTAACCATGGTAAACTCTCTACATGAGTTAGTGTATGACACTAACTCACCCATGGTTCTTATTCTCACCTCATGAGTTTCATTTGTTCATCACTTCATCTTCTTCCTCATGAAAAGCTTGCTAACTTTTTCCAAGGTGAGAAAATATTGAGAGAAAAAGAAAACTAAAGAGAGCCCATTTCCTACTTCATCATCCTCTACTATTAGCCATTTAGTTTAGGGCGTTTGCTTCACTAAACCCTAATTTAGTGAAGAGGTAGCATGAGCTTGAGTCTCCTCGACGTAGATCATCTTCGGCCTCGAAGACTTCGAGCAAGTTTGCATCTTTCACCTTGTGGAGCCTCTCAAGAGTTCGGAAGATCATACTCGCAGCGAAAGGACATCTACACGGAGCATTTGAAGTGAAGGACCGGTCTACAAAGGTTGTATTCCTCATTCACTTAGTATGTAAAGTTGTTTGCATGCTTATTGTTTATATCTCTAGTTAAGATTCTAGGGTTAGAGTTATTTAGAATGGCAAATTTTTGATAACGGCATGGACGTTGCCTCCCGAAACCATGTTGCCGCGCTAAGTAACCCTACAGGATAGTCATCCTAGCTCCGGCAGACAAAGTCATCATTGGGGCTTCTCCTGCTAAAAAATTGGTCTTTGCAAGATTGGACATTCCAACTCCTGCTTCGGGCGAAGTCACCAAGGCTGATTCCCCTGCCAAAAAGTTTTCCTTCGACAGATTAACTGTTCCCTCTCAGCGGACGTCAGTATTCGACAGGCTGACATCGACAGCGGCCTCTCATCAAAGCAGGGAGCATGACGAAGTCATTCCAACGACTAAGGTAGTCCCGTCTGCACGACATGCTCGACATCACCACTGGCACCGAGTGAGGAAAGCCGGGGGCAGTTCCCCCTCTTGACTTACCCCACCAGCTCCAATGGTGGAAATTGACGCTGCTGTTCCAACTGGGAATAGCTTCGAGCTGCTCAGGAGGGTGCGAAAGAACTCTCCAACCGCCATCTTGAAGAAGTCTCCTCTGCCTGTTGAAAACACAACACAGGTGAAGCCAGAACAGCCTCCTCTGCGGTTTTCCTCCAAGATTTGTAGAGTCTTGCAGAAAATCCAAGACTCTGTAATTGAAAAAGATTATTCTCACCGGCTGAAGAAGACGAAGGCTCGGCAAGATGAGGACCATCCCTCCGTCTACCACAGAAGGTATCATCTGCATGGGTGCCTGCTGCAACGGCCCCCTCAGCCTCGACTTCCCACAAGAGGAGAAGGCCGGAGAAGATCCCCATGCCGGCAGCAAATATCAAAGGCAGTGGACCCAAACGCCACAAGTCTGGGGGCATGGTAGTACACACGGTATACATGGCTTCCGGGAAAGAGGAAAGCCGTACTTCCACGGGTCATCGACCACTCACACGATCGGTGACAAAAGCTCAGGTGCAACAACAAAAGCTCCAAGAGATGTTGACGAGGATGGCCGCACTTACTGGGCAGAAAGAAAGCCCGGAAGCATCGTTGGAACAACGCTAGGAGCAGGAGACCGGCAACGAATTCCTACGGAGGGTTCTTGAAAAGAAAGAAAAAGAGGCCGCGGAACAAGCGGCTAACATAAAACAAATGGCACTTCTATTCCAAGACATGGTGGGAATGATGATCCAGCCAGATCCTCCAGCCGAAGACCCTCCAATAATCATTGAAGACAACAGAGGGGAGACATCAAACCCTCCTCCGGCTTTATCAGCAGCCAGGAAGGATACGATCTCCAAAGCTACCCTTGATGACTACATAGCTCAACAAATACGAGCTCATCAAGCGAACGAAGCGGCAGACCAAGTCGTCAGAACTGGGCGACCTTATCCAGGCTGGTACGACCAAATTAAGTACCGCCAGGATATACGATCCCCAAATTCCATGTGTATAAGGGGACGGGCAATCCGCACCAACACGTTGCTCAATTCAGAGCTTTGTGCGGTAATACCGGGGGCGATGACAAACTGTTGCTTCGCCAGTTTGTTGGTAACTTATCGGATTCGGCATTCGAATGGTACTCCGAGCTCCCAAATGACTCTGTCAAGACATTTACGGAGATGGAACTACTGTTCACATAGTGGTTCGCAAGCGCACCCCAATCACAACATTAATTAATGTCAGAGTGAAGCCGAGAGAGACCTGGGTTCAATACGCAATTCGGTGGCATAACCTATGGTCAAAGTGTGAACATCGCATAAAAGAAGCTCCTGCTATGGGCATATTCATGGGGACCCTTGATTCTCATGCAACTATATCCCAGTTTATGATCTTCAAGCCGACCACCTTCCAGACCTTGATTGACAAACTGGCCCAAATGGACCAAATGGGCCATAGGCCATTCTCTTCAAAGACAGATCTTCAGAATGAAAAGGGTAAAGGGAAAGCGACCTTTGTCTCTAACGCTCAACAACAACCGAGTGACCCGAAACCGGTAGCTCTCCAAAACAACAAACCAAGATCTCTCGAAGAAAAGTTGAGACGTCTTTACTCGTTCCCCCGGGATAAAACGAGGAGACTATTCGAACTGGCGGTGTGCAACAGGCTCATCACTCTGCCGGATCCGAGACGCCCACTGCAACCGGGCAACGTCAACAATCTCAATTACTGCCCCTACCACCGAATAGTAGGCCACCCAATCGAAGATTGCTACGTCTTCAAAAGCTGGGTTGAAGACCGGTACCAACAGAGTAAGTTCACGCTGTCCGAAACTGGAAGGTAAACCCGCCACAACAGCACGCTCCTAAAAATGTGGATACGCCAGGGACATCATGCTCATTTGTAGAGGAAGCTCCGTGGGAAGTTTTCATTTCGGCTAAAACTAAAAAAACGCTGAAGGATCTTCAAGCATGTCCGGCGATTAGGTGGAAAAGCCCGCCGGAGCCTGAGATTATTGACGGAATGCTGAAACCACGCCCAACGCCGAAAGTTGGTAACGATGGGCAAAACCTTCAGGCCAAGCCTCCGACGTCTTCAAAGAAAAAGAAAAAGGCTAAGAAGCCCGTGCAGCTCGACGTAAATCGTACGGGTCTGAAAAAATATATCGATGCACTGGAGGAATACAACCAAGAGGCACGGACCCCAGTCACACTAGAAGAATTCTTCAGGCATGTTCTTGAGAACGAAAATAGTGACATTGGTGAAGGAGACGATTCTTTAGAAGAACCCGATGATTATGCGGCGAGTTGCCACATGATCTCTCACTCATCGATAAATAGCAAAGAAGCTCCCGACGTAGAGAAACTGGGGGCTAATCTAGAACCAAAATCCATGGAACCGTCAGATGACCTCATCGACAAACTGCTGAACGAAGCCCTTCAAAATAGCAAAGCTGACCGAGGACGTGAAGCGGCCCTATACGAAAAGGCCAAGCGTCGGCGTCAAGCTGAAGAAGGCCCGGTAATGAGAAGTCATAAAGTACCCCAACCGGATCAAAGCGCACCTGCCACCAGTAAGAGCAGAATCAAGGTAGGGAAGCAGTTCGCCAAACCTCTGTCAATGGGAATGAAGCTTCCACCTTTCGAAGGAAATACTCCCGGGAGTACGTTCCTCGACGAAGCAAATGTACATCCGAACTACTGCTTATACCATCGAAAGGTCACACACCCTACCGAAGAGTGCAATGCCTTCAAGAAGTGGTGGCAGAGATACGTTGCCCATCGACAACACTTCAAACGAGTGAAGCGCAAAGCTCGTTGGGAACAGAGAAGTGTGACAGACAAGCGTGAAGGAACGGCTGTCAACTGTCATATGGTTGGTACCAGTTCGACAAGAGCGAAATCTCAAGTTCTTACCTTCGGGAGCGATTCTGACGAAGAAATAGCCCTCGTCCCTCTCTTCAAGGAATCCACCTCTAAAAAAGAAGAAGAGATGAAGAACTGTGAGAACATTCAGCTACGTAACCGTACGTTACCTGAAAAGAATCTCGGACCTTCAAACAAAGGTTCGGGCAAAATGGACAAAAGGAAGGAAAAAGTTCCTGAGGAGATTGCCCTCGATGATCGAGTCATCGAAGAGCTCACAGCCAAGGACCCACCCAAGAAGAACAAGGTGGATTACAATGTCCTGGCACATCTGAGGAAGATACCCTTACAATTAAGCATTTTGGATGCCCTTCTCCTGTCTAAAGAGGCACGAGATTCCCTGATCAAGGCGTTACAAGAGCCCGATCAGTTCCAAGATTTCCTTACGGAAGAAAAGATGAAGGACGAGCTGGCAGAGGTTCATACAGCTGACATCACATTCGGCGATGAAGATCTCCTCCTCGGAGCGTGCGAGCACAACCGTCCTCTCTATGTCACTGGGTACTGCCATGACATCAAGATAGGGAAGATTCTGGTTGACAACGGGTCCTCCGTCAACCTTCTCAATGTGCGAATGTTGAAGGAGATTTGCATGAATGTTCAACACCTGGCTCGGGACAAAATTACTATCTCCGGGTTCGACTCACAGTCATCACGGACGCTTGGATCCGTAATATTGACATTACGCTTCGGGATTCTCGTCACTGACATCAAGTTTCATATCATCGGTGCTAAGACTTGCTACAATGCTTTGCTCGGTAGGCCTTGATTACATGAGTACAATATCATCCCTTCTACACAACATCAGTGTATGAAGTACTTCAAGGACGTCCTCGAGTACACAGTTATAGGGGAGCTGAACCCATTCTCCGTAAATGAAGTCCGCAAATATGAAGACACCAAGTACTTCTTACCAGATTTTGAAGACATGGAAAGATGTCGCAAACCGGAGAATAAACAAAAAGCCATCGCCACTATCCCGATATTTGGGAGCGATACCGAGGAGGATGAAGAGATGGTCTACTCAGGACAACCCCAAGGCAACATGCCAGGACCATCTACTCCGATTTTGGTCTTTGGCAGTGACTCTGAGGATGAGGCCAATGCAGTGTTCTCCGTCCGCCCGCCAATGCAGCCTTTGCTTGAGCTGACCAGATTTTACAAATTACCATAGTTCTGCAGCGGCATTACAAAGAACTTGATGCACTTGATACGTACAGCGTGCAAGAGTTGCTGACCTTCTACGTCCCTCCTAAGCAAAAAGGTGAAAAGTCGATCCTTTTCTACCAATCCATGGAGACTAAAGGGGAGAAAAAAGTCCGGCAAGGTGCTGAACATGCGCTCGACAGGCTTCAACCAATTCGTCTGCCCAAATACTACACAGAGGGACTGAAAAGGCTATTGAGACGCTAAGGCGTACCCTTCAAACAGACTGCTCGATAAGCCCAGTTCTATAACAAGATTTAGGATGTTCCCAGGACTCAGCGGAAGATGCCCAACGGAAGAATGGAGACGACTGGTTTTGGATATGTTCGGTCCAAGAAACAGGAGCGGTTCCATGGCTTCCATGTCATAAATAACTCTGGTGGAGAAGTGAATGCATTTCCAGATAGCGTTGATGTCGAACCAGAGCGAGATCCTGCCGTAAGAATACTAAGCCCGTCATTCGAAGAACAGATTGACAAGCTGATGAGAGAAGCGGGTCAAAAGGTTTGGGATGACCATAGCCGCGAAATGACCATTTACGAGAATGCCAGAACGCAGTGTATCATTCAGCAGGCTACGAAAGGAGAAGACGAAGATGCCTTTCACCATCAGCCTGCTATGCGCTCTCGTGGCAAGAAAAAAGCCCGACGTAGAAACAACAGCAAGGTGAAGAACGGGAACGGCGTTCAAATACAGCGAAGCGGATCCAAGAAGCCACGCGAGCGAGAAAAAGTCAGCTAGAACCCGTCTCTTATGAAGAAGATGGGTCGGGAGTACTCTTTCCCTCAAGACAAGACAAGGAAAATATTCAGCCTTATCATGAAGTATCAAATGATGACGCTCCCGGAGTCTCAATACCCCGAACAGATAAACGAGCTCCATCACCCGGATTATTTCTCCTACCACCGAATAGTGGGACATCCTTTTGAAAACTGCTTTACCTTAAAAGACTAGGTTGAAGATCAGTATCAGCAAGGCAGGTTTGCTCTATCTGACAGTTGGAGGGTAGCCCCGCCACGAAAGTATGAGCCGAGAGCAACCTACACTGCGAGGGAAAGTCTATATCAGCATCGAGCTTGGAAACAAGCTCGTACCTGCCATATGATAACATTCTAAAAGGAGGGAGAGCACAAGAATATGGACGATCTCTCCTAGTGCTTCGCAAATGAAGATGAGAACGAGGTGATCTCAGAATTTCCACCGGTGCCAAAAAAGCTGGAAGATGGGATACACACCACAGCAGACAACCTGAGAAAAATCGACTTGGGGACAGCAAACAATCCAAGGCCAACGTTCGTCAGTGAGCTACTGTCTGAGAAACAGGTGGCCACGTTAAAATACGTGCTTATGCAGTATAAAGACTGTTTCGCATGGAACTATTCCGAGATGCTGGGATTAGATCCAGAGATAGCTGTGCATAAACTGGCAATATCTCCGGACGTCAAGCCAGTCAAACAGGCGCCAAGAAGAATGCGGCTCGAGCTTGAGATGAGTATCAATGCCGAAGTCAAGAAGCTAATCGACTCCGACTTCATCCAAGAAGTTCAATACCCTGACTGGATCGCCAATATCGTTCCGGTAATGAAGAAAAATGAAACAATACGCATTTGTGTAGATTTTCGGGATCTCAATAAAGCTTGTCCGAAGGATGACTTCCCAGTGCATGTTACCGAGCTGATGATCGATAACACATCCACCCATGAAGTCTTCTCCTTCATGGAAAGATCCTCAGGGTACAACCAAATCAAGATGCATCTTGAAGACCAAAAGCACACTGCTTTCCGGACTCCGCTAGGCATATTCCGCTACAAAGTGATGCCCTTTAGTCTGAAGAACACTGGCGCCACCTATCAGAGGGCCATAACAAAGATCTTTGATCACCTCATACACGAGATTGTCGAATGTTATATTGACGACCTCGTGGTGAAAAGCAAATCGTACGAGGAGCACTGGGAGCATCTGAAGATAGTGTTCCAGCGCCTTCGGAAGTATAACCTTAAGATGAACCCTCTGAAATGCACATTTGGAGTTTCCTCAGGCAAATTCCTAGGATTCATCGTACGACACCGGGGCATCGAAATAGACCTGTCAAAGATCAAGGCGATTATGGAAATGCCTTCGCCAAGAACTCTCAAGCAACTGCGGTCTCTCTAAGGAAAGCTCACGTATATCCGGCGGTTCATAGCTAACCTCTCCGGAAAATGCCGCCCTTACAATCATCTAATGAAAAAGGGGGCCCCGTTTGTTTGGGATCGTAAATGCCAAAGCGCACTGGACGAAATCAAGCAATATCTGCAGAACCCGCCGGTACTGACCGCTCCGGTCAAAGGAAAGCCCCTCATCCTGTACACAACAGCCCTTGAAGGTTCTTTAGGCGCGCTATAGGCATAAGAGAACGACCAGGGGAAGGAGAGGGCTCTCTACTATTTGAGTCGAGTTCTCCTGGGGGCAGAAAATAATTACCCCCTATCGAAAAGCATTTCCTGGCACTGATCTTCACAATAACGAAGCTTCGACATTATGCCTTGGCACATGAGGTCCATCTCATATCACAGGTGGATCCTCTCAAGTTTTTGATGTCAAGAGCCATATTAACAGGAAGGCTTGCCAAATGGGTCCTCCTCTTGATGGAGTTCTCGATAATATATCGACCCCTCAAGGCAGTAAAGGCCAGGCCATCGCCGAATTTCTCGCTGAGCATCCATTACCAGCTGATTCTCCCTTAAATTGAGAATTGCTAGATGAACACGCGTTCGAAACAATCGAAGGGAAGACGGAGGAAAATAATGTCCAATAGGAACTCTACTTCGACGGAGCATCTTCCATGAAGAAGCAAAAGCAAAACACCCTCATAATCAAAGCTGGGGTAGGCCTTATCTTTGTGACTCCACAAGAAGGGATAATGCGTTTTGCCCTTTCCTTAACAGAGCCAAGAACAAACAACGAAGCAGAATATGAAGCTTTGATAGCGGGTCTTGGGATCACCGTCGACATGGGGATCGAAAACCTCCTCATATATGGAGACTCCCAGCTGGTCGTTAGCCAAGTAAATGGCGACTATCAGACGTGTAAACCTAAGTTGGTAAAATATGGCGAAAGGGTGCAGCAACTGCTGACTCAAATTCCATCCTACGTCCTGGAAAGCATACCGCTGGCGGAAATAGAAAGGCAGATGTGTTAGCCAAACTCGCTAAGGAACCGGCCGACGAAAACCTCGATGACGTAAGGGTCATTGTGCAAAGCCGCCGGATTCTCGCGCCAGCAGAAATATCTCCGGAGTCGTCTGAAGGAAAGGAAGCGACCAAACAAGCAGCCTGCCAAATAGAAGACGAAGAAAAGATTAATGATTGGAGAGAAGTCTTCATAGACTACTTCAAATCCCATCGAACACCCGAAGACGCGTCATCAAGACATCAGCTCATGAAACGGGCTCTATCCTTCGCCTTCGTCAATGATACTCTATATAAGAGGTCATTCGACAGTTTGTGGCTAAGGTGCTTGGGACCGGAGGAAGCAAGGAGGGTCGTATAAGAAACTCACGACGGACTTTGCAGTTCTCATCAAGCCGGACCAAAGATGAAGTTGAAGATCAAGAGAATGGGTTACTATTGGCCTACGATGATTCAGGACTGTCTCGAATATGCGAAGCAGCGTCACTCATGCCAAATTCACTGGGACTTCATCCACCAGCATCCAAATTCGCTACACCCAATACTGGCTAGCTGGCTATTCGAAATGTGGGGAACCGATATAATCGGGCCTATCAAACTAACGCCATCTAAAGGACATCGGTTCATATTGGCAACAACTGATTACTTCTCTAAATGGGCAAAAGCAGTACCGCTAAAAGAAGTGAAGACGGAGAACATCCTCCATTTCTTTAGGACACACGTCATCTACCGGTTCGGCACTCCGCGATGGATCATCTCGGATAATAGGCCGGCCTTCAGAAGCCATACGATTAACCGCTTCACACAGCAGCATAAAATAGATTGGAGATACTCTTCGGTCTATAATCCCCGAGCTAACGGTCTAGCTGAGGTTTTCAATAAGACCTTGACAAAGATCATAAAGAAAACGGTGTCCAAAAGTAAAAAAGGACTGGCACGAGAGATTGCATGAAGCTCTCTGGGCTTATCGGACCACGTTCAAGATGGCCACCAATACAACGCCATTCGCGTTAATATTCGGCATGGAAGCAATACTTCCCTTGGAGGTAGAGCTACCTTCTCTACGAGTAGCAGTTCGATACGAGCTGACGGATGAAGAAAATGCCCATCTTCGGCTTGAGGAGCTCGATGCCCTCAATGAAACTCGTCTCATGGTGCAGAAAACCTAAAAGCTTACAAAGAAAGGATGACGCGCTCATACGAAAGATTAACTAGGCCGAGAACATTCCGCCAAGGTGAACTCGTGCTAGTCGTAAAAAGACCTATGATCCCCAATCGTGCTAAACGGGAGAAATTCAATCCGAACTATGAGGGCTCGTACATCATAGACAAGGTCTACCAAGGCGGGGCCTACTTGCTCATGGATATGCATGGCGAAAGACCTTTCTGGCCAATAAACAACCGGTTCCTTAAGAAATACTACTCTTAACAAGTCACGGCTCAGGTTAATGATGGATGACGACGCTCCTGTCCACTCGTTGTCTTCCTGAGTCCAAACTCCATAAGTATTATCCGGAGAAACCTCGCCTCAAAATCCCAGTGGACCGCAACGTCCTTAAACTAGCTGTGGACCGCAACGTCCTTAAACTAATAATGGACCGGGATGTCCTTAAACTAACAACGGACCGCAACGTCCTTAAACTAACAATGGACCGAGATGTCCTTAAACTAACAATGGACCGAGATGTCCATAAACTAACATTGGACCGCAACGTCCTTAAAATAGCTGTGGACCGAGTTGTCCCTAAACTAACGATGGACCGAGATGTCCCTAAACTAACAACGTCGTGAGATGTCCCTAAACTAACAACGTCGCCTCAAATACGGCGATAGTGGAATGTAAGTCCACAAGTCCCAGCGGTGAGGACTGCAACTCAAATCCCACCTGCAAACTGACGGGTCACATGCGGTGAAACTATTCTCGAGTGTTTCATCGTGCAAAAAAAAGAGTATGTCCACAAGCGAAATGGGAACGGATGAAAACCCGAAAGGGCTCTGTGAGTAAAAACAGCAGGGCTACCGGTGAGTTTGTGAAAAACCGTAAGAGCGCGATCTTATTAAAATAAAAAACATCTGTAAGGTCCTATCGACCTTGTGAGGAGAAAACACCTGCGTGAGATCCTTACGACTCACTAGGGAGCAACACACTTAGGGATCCCCACGATTCCTAAGGAGAAATTACGCTTACGAGATCCTTACGACTCGTAAGGAGAATCCCCTTTATGAGACCCTTACGGATCATAGGATTCAAAAGCCTTAAATTACAGGGATCTGAACCTGTTCTTAAGCCATAACATTCCCCAGATTGCCCTATAGGTGGTCCGATATCGGCCCTTGTATACAATCCATGGGCACAAATAAACGTTTCCCCCACCAAGTCCCACCAACGACGAGGAATGTCCTCATGTGGTGAATGACACTTGTAAGTCCTCTCGACTTATAAGGAGAAAAAACTCTTGTAAGATCCTTACGATTTATAAGAGACCACACACTTAGGAATCCTCACGGCTCCTAAGGAGAAAACACACCTACGAGATCCTCACGACTCGTAGGGAGAAACACTTTTATGAGACCCTTACGGATCATGAAGTCAAAAGCCTTAGTCGACAGGATCCTAACCCTGTTTGCTAAGCCACCTTTGTTTGAATCGACTAAGGCAAATGATGATTCGCTCCTGGCAATATCCCAGTTGTAGCGATGATGATGCCTAGATTAGTATCAAATTCTAAGCCCTTTCACGGTAAATGATGATTCGCTCCTGGCAATATTCCAGTCGCAGCGATGTTGATGCTAAGATTGGTATCAGACCTTAGGTTCCATACTCGCAATAAAAATCAGCGAGCAAAATATATGCATATAAAACTAGCCGAAATGTTTGGGCAACTCGCAATAAAAAGCAGCGAGTAAAATAAATAGCCGAAATGATTGGGCACTGCAAAAAAACAGCCGAAATGATTGGGCGATCACGACTTTCACGATATAAAAAATCTGAAATGATAGAGCATTGCAGAAAGAAATAAAATAAAATAAAACTTTTGCCCTGCAGGTGAGATCACATTGAACCCTGTATACAATCCATGGGCACAAACGGAGAGGGAACTATATTACCCCAGCGGGCTTCATCAAAGGGAAGCCAGATCTCGATGGCTATATCTACAACCTAGAAATCAACAACGACGTTCCTTCTCGTTCCAACCAGAAGCAGATAGGACGTCAGCAAAACGGAGCCATGGCAAAGTCCCCTAGTTCCAAATCTCGACAGTTCACAGACAGCCTAGAGACTACCTCGGTGCCACGGTAAAGTCCCCTAGTTCCAAATCTTGACGGTTCACAGACAGCCTAGAGACTACCTCAGAGCCATGGCAGAGTCCTTAGTTCCAAGTCTTGACGACAACATCTACAGCCTAGAGATCAACAACAACGTTCTTCCTCCCTCTAGCAGGATACAGACGCGACATCAACAAACGGAGCCATGGCAAAGTCCCCTAGTTCCAAATCTCGACAACCCAGGGACAACCTCGACGTTCATCGCAATATTGCAGACACAATGTCAACAAACGAAGCAAAGGAAGATCCCTAGCTTCAAGGTCTTGACGGCAACTCAAATGAGACCTAAAAGACTATCGGAGATCATCCTACTCCAGTGCGGAGTGGTCATGACTCATTGGGCTCCCAAACTGAGCCTAAGCTCAAGTAAAAAGCGATATGGAATATCCCTAACGCTTTCTCTTTCGACGGTAATATCACCTGGAAGACTTCTTGAACACGTCTTGTCCAGCCCCCGAAGGGATCATAGACACGACAGTCGCGGGGCTACTCGAACAGCAAGATTGCATATCAAGAAATACACCGGCCAACGCGATGGTACGACGGGTAAAAAACCCTAATACCACAGACCCTAACGGACTTCTATTAGCAGGAGTTAACTGTAACGTTAGGACACCCTTACGAGAACTTCTCGATTCGTCTCGACTCGTAGGGAAAATAATGTTCCTGCGCGAACTTCTCGGCTCGTCTCGACTCGTAGGGAAATGCCTTAGGCAACGGAGATAAGGACCTGTTTCCTAAGCACTGGGGCCCTGCAAGTCGGTCCAAGATGGACTATTGCATACTATTCACGGGCCACACTCTCCAAAGTCGAATATCGACAAGGAGGGAAACAACCACTTACGACTCCTCTCGACTTGTAAAGGGAAAAATTCTCTTGTGAGATCCTTACGACTCTTAAGAGAAAATGCACTTAGGAGTCCTCACGACTCCTAAGGAGAAAATACACCTACGGGATCCTCTCGACTCGTAGGGAGAAAAGTATTTATGAGACTCTCACGGCTCATAAAGTTGAAAAGTCTTAGGCGACAGATCTGAGCCTGTTTTCTAAGCCATCGTTGCCCTGCATGGAGATCAAGATAGACTATCTACAAGACGCATTTGCTAAAGGGACACGCCGGTATGATATAAAATATGTTTTTTATTCATGAATCCAAATGAATACAAGATACATTTCATAAAAGAATCAAAATGAATACAAGATACCCTCATTCAGGAGTAAATACAAAAAAGGAGAATATACAAAAAATCTTTAAGCCGGCGGATGGTGCAATAAGCTCGTCAGTTCATCGTTCTTCCGCTGGGCCTCGGCTTCAAGCTTTGTTATTGCCACAAGGTGAGTCTCCACCTGAGACTGTTGAGTCTGATATGAAGCGAACCGACTTTCCAGCTCCTTTTCAGCAACTTTATGAGCTTCAACCATCTCACGGGTAAAGATAACGGCTTTATCAAGAGCTACCACCTCCGTGATAGCTTCTTGAAGCACCCGTCAAATTTCGTACGCACGGGTGGTCTTGATTGTGAGTTGAGCCCGGAGTTCCCCCAAAACATTTGAGGCTAGCTCCCTCTCTAAAAATTTTCGGTTGAGGCTCTTCTCGCAAGACTGTAGATTAGCGGCACACCGCTCAATCCACCCCTGCAAGCTCATCTTTGCAGTCAGGAGCTCGGAAGGAAGGCGTATGCACTCAAGATCATGTAAGAAAGCCTCCACTCGACAACAATACTCAACCCAAACATGCACCAATGTTTTGTCATGATAAGTGGCAAGGAAGATCAAAGAAGTATTGGCTTTGGCAGCAAATTCTTCGGCCGTAACAGAACTACCAGCACGAAGATCTTCAATGAGGGCCGACAAGGAGTGGATGCTTTTTCTCGCCATCCTTTCAGACGCACGTCGGGCATATGGGCACGGTGGCATAGAGATTCGGGACTCTAACGGTGCCAGAGCTGGAAAAGCTGTTAAGATATATGAATAGTCAGTAAGATTGGCAAACATGGAATAAACAAAACAATGCCAAGGGTAAAGCTTTATTTACCCACAGTCATGCAAAGGGGGTTTGAAAGATCCCCAGGCCCATCAAGGATCTCCACTTCGTCATCATCTTCTAGAACTGGAGAGGGCATATTAGCATCGTTATAAAAAACGATAATAAAGCAAAGGGGTCAAAGAATACCGACCTTGCCGGGAAGAAAGGACGATGCTTTACGGGGATACCGCCTGCAGGACAGCCATATCAAGTAGGCGCTGGAAGGACTTCCTAGGAGATAGGTCCACTATAGAAGCCGCCAATTCCCGCAATTCTAAAGGAAAGAAGAGTTCAGATAACGAGGGGATCATTAAAATGTAATGTAAAAGATTACCTTCGATGCTCCGCTCGCCTTGAACTGGAGGGATAGCAGCTTCGGCAGCCTCCTCCGCACCATCAGGCACATCACGGGGGATATTTGCTGGCGTAGCAGCTTCCAGTTGCGGAACGACAGCCGCCACTTCAGGCTCCAAAGAGGGAATAGTGGCCTTGGCGGTCCTTCCTACAATCTTCAAGACACCACCTGAAAAATCCATTGGGTCAACGACCGGCATGGTCGCCTCTGTGGAAAGTACAGACGCTGAAGAAGTGGAGGTCATCACCGGGAGCTCCACGATAGAACTAACAGCTTCGACAATCTCTTCTACACCTTTCGGTGCGTCATTAGAGACATCCATAGGGTCCACGGCCAATGGGGTCACCTCCACTGGAGGAATGGACACCGAAGGAACAAGAGTCACCACCGGAAGTTCCACAACAGGAACGGCGGCTGTAGTGATCTCTTCTTCACCTTCCGATGCGTCATGGGAGACATCTATAGAATTTATGGTCATGACACGACCTGGGCTCAAATCCTCTTTCGTTGCTGAAGTCCCTGCAAAGTTTTCGCAAAGATAAGAAGATATAAAAAGCGATACAAATTACTTGCCAAAAGAAAAAATACGGAAAACACGCATACCGATACGCCAGGATGCTTCTAGTATGGCTTTTTCGAGCCGTCGCTCCTTTCTGAGGGAATGTGCTCGCCGAACGTCAAATATCATGCCCACCGGTCTTCAGTGCCAGCTCATCTTCAGAAGCAGCCGAGATAGGTTGCTTGAAGGCTCTTTCATCTTCCCTTCGCAGAGGACCCATATGTACTCTCCGTAGCGATGGGGGATCTTCGTAGAAGATAACCGGGGGTAGGGATTTTACGGGATGTGCACATTCTCGGTCTCATCCTGCGAGCGCCTTAAAGCTTCAGCCAATTGCGGGCTTCCTCAGCGGACGAGCCAGGGTAAATAAGACCATCATCCGACTCTTGCATGGATATGGGTTCATCTTGAACAATAGGCTCAGATTCCGGCAAGAGGTCAAGCAAGCCAGCAACTATTTTCTTCCTCTTTTTCGAGCTGGAGCTAACACTAGAAGAGGATTGCTTCCTTCCCCTCGGTGCTTTGGCACGACGTTGTCCAACCTCGCTTCCGGTATCCCCTTTTGATGATACCACCGCTGATGACACCGCCATTGATGGCGCCACCGCTGATGACACCGCCACCGATGGCACTGCCGCTGGCGCTTCATCGAAGGCATTTGCTTTAGCTTTAGTGTGCACTGGCATCCCAGCAGTGCGAGGAGTCGATTCGGTTTCTGCGACCTTAGGGATAAGCACCGCACCACTATCCCTCAATGGAGGACGAACCACTTTCCGCGGCTGCAAGGGAACACCAGTAGCTTGGGCCGAAGCTCAAGATCGACATTCAAAGAGTACCCGCCTCTCCTCGACAATGACGTGACCGACTCGATGATGATACCAACCCGTAAAAGACCCCACACACCTTGGAATATAGTCAGCCTCGGGGATCATGAAACAAGAGTCGGTGTTCAGTCGTATAAAGTGATGGGCGACGTCACGCGTGACTTCCAGAGACGGAGTAGGCTCAACTAAGAACGCCTTGAAAGGGATACCCTGGTTATAGCCCAACTGCTGGGCGAAGCGGTGCGGATTGTACCGCATAAAAATGGCCGCGTTATTCTGACGGAACACCTAGTAGCCCATCCTAATCGAATACAGGTGCATGATCTCCTTAGTCTTTAAAGACGACGTTTCACCTTTCGACAGATCAAACAGCTGCTGGATAGGCACCGCGGGAGAAGAGAGGACTCGGTCGCTAAAAACAATCCCGCCCTCATTGGAGTACGGGTTAAGCAGCACGCGGAGGGCTCCTAGCTAGGTCGGATCGGGAGCAGAAGCATCCACCAACCTCATAACCCGTGGGAAGGTGTAAGAGTCATAGAAATCTGGCAGCCGATGCGCTACGAACGCTCCCAGTAAATGCATCTCGATCCACAACGTGAAGTAGTGGAGGGAGGAATTCACGACATCTGTACCTGGGGTTGAAGTGTTGGCCGAAACACATAATTTATGATAAAGATGCGACAGTCCCGCAATACCAACGGCCAACTGCGCCCTTTCGGCTACGCGATGAGCGGGGTAGAAGATGGAGGCTCTCATGAAGCGTCGATGCGTCGGCATGGCGAACCAACTGAGCCAAAGACTGATGAAGCCGATGAAGAAGGTCTCTTCGTCCATGCCAGGGGCCGCAATTGCATTGAAGGGAACGACCGACAAGGCCGGAATGTAAAACTGCGGCAAGTCCTCTTCTTTGGCCGGCAGCTTATTCAGCCCAAACCGAAAAGGGTCGTTAATGTTCGCAAATTTTGGAGCCTCTTTTGATAAAACATCTTCATGGAGAAAACAGGCAATGAAGCTCTTAAAGGTGAGGCCCTATCCTTCTAACCCTGCGAACAGCTTCTCGAAAATACCCAGAGTCTTTATTAGACTGGGGTACTTATACGGACGACGTTTTCATTCGTTAAGCTGTCAAGCGTAGCAGGCATGGTCGTGAACACATACTCATCGGGGGGCAGCAACTCTTCATAATGCTCTCCCCTGATCGGTAATCCGGAGATCTCGTGGAACTCTTCCAGTGAAATTGAGACCTCACGATCCCCTAGCAAGAAGGTGTTGGTGGGAAGATTCCATTGGTTCAGGAAAGCTTTAACCCACCAGACATGAGGAGCCGGGTAATGAAAAAGAGACGCGTACACCGCTTGATACAGCCCAACCTTTTGCAACCATGCACGGTGGGAGGAAAGAACATATCGAGTCCAGGGAGGATAGCCTACTGGGTGGCGAAGGGTAAGCCCTACCTTATAAACTTATCCTCAGGGTTAGGCTTCACCTTGACAGATGCGGCTCTCCAAGATATCTATGGCCGGCAAGGGCTGGTTGGGTATCCCAGTTGTTGACGGCTTAAGCTGGCCTATTGGAGTCTAATTACCCACCTCCACCGCATAAGCGGTCTGCGGACGCTCCATCAGCGATATTGGACGGAGAGGCTCTGTTGGAATCTCACAAGTAAAGCTACGGCGTCCCCGGATGATGTGCCCATACCAAACTCCCCATAGGAGCAAACTAGTACAGTCCCTGTCGTTGGCCCTGATCATTGCCATAGCCTCTTCATCCGACGGCGATGGTGGGAAAGCAGCGTCCGAACGAGCAAAAGGAAAGTAGGGAAGAGAAGTCATTGTTCTCGAAAGAAGAAAAAAAAACGTTAATGAAACATATATATATATATATATATATATATATATATATATATATATATATAGGGAAACGACAGAGAGTTTGTTCCATGGGACCATTGAGTGCAAAATTAACGGACCCCACAAAATCAATTTGGCGGCTCACCAATGATGAGACAGGACAATCATTATGAGAATCAAAAAAGGATTCTCATTAAACAGACACGGGAGTTTAAACAACTCTTGATATCCTCATAGAGAAGACAAGTTCTGTTAAAATACTCAACGAATTTAAATTCGTGCAAATAAGAAAAAAAACCCTATGAAAATGTTCTTAAGAACACCAGGGAATGAAATTCCTGAAGGGGCCTTTTGATCTTTCAGAGCTAAGCTCTTCGGTGAAGAATTGAATTCCTTTTATGCGATGGAATTAAATTCTAGAAACCCCCATGGTAAGGAAATGAAAAAAAAAATGCCATGAATCCTTAAAGATCAGAGGGGGAATGCCCAAGACATTGAGGTTTACTACTCAAAGATCACGCCTTTGGATCTCTGAGAGATGGGTTTCAGAAGAGAGCAAAGCTCTTATGGTGGATTTAAAATCCCGGAATTTTTTTTTAAGAAAAGGGTTTCTTTGTTGTTCAAGATCTTACCTAAAAAGGGTTTCTTTTTCTGACAGAGTTTAACTCTAGAATTGCAATGGGTAGAGAACTAAGCTCTGAAGAAGAGAATTAAATTCTCAAAGAAGACAAGGAAGGAAGAAGATGAAAGAATAGTGGCTCCCCAAAGACCAAACTCTTGCATTTATAAGACGTGACAAGGGCGGTTCACCTCCCCATTCCCCTAGGCAATCCAACGGCTGTAAAGGTGACAGCGTTGCACTCACGTGCAAGCCACGTAAGAACAATGCTGTGAGGGCATTTGTTCCCTTATAAAAAAAATAAATAATAAATAAAAAGCGATGGGGAAAATTCCCTAAATGGAGCATCACATCCCCACACGTGATGCGCCTTGAAGCAAAGATTATAGGCATTGCGCTTAACAAATAAGGCTGAAATTGAGCCTCACGTGCAGGCACGTGAGCATCCATATACAAAGTATATAGGCGCCTTCCTAAAATAAATAACAGGCCAGAGAATCTCACGCGTCAGCACGTGATGCTCTTTATTGGGCTTAACTTCGTGGGGGTCATGTGCCACATGTGACATTTCTGAACATAAGCTCACGTGCCAACACGTGATGCGTTTCTCTGGGACTGCTGCATATAAGCAAACCAGTTTAATGCTATGGGGGTCACGTGCTACACGTGAGGGATCCTAATCACCTTCCAAGCTGATAGAATTAAATTCTAAATAAAAAAGGATCAAAACTCTATTTGGGAAATATTTCCTTAGATCTTTTTAAACAAGAAAGATTACGCTTTGTAAAACAGAGCACCGTTGGATTAAAAATCCAATGGTGATTAAAAAATCACCAAGCTACAGAATAAGCTATGTATGGGAAAATATTTCCCCGATCTTTCTAAACAAGAAAGATTACGCTCTGTAAAACAGAGCACCGTTGGATTAAAAATCCAATAGTGATTAAAAATCACCAAGCTACAGAATAAGCTCTGTATGGGAAAATATTTCCCCGATCTTTCTAAATAAGAAAGATTACGCTCTGTAAAACAGAGCACCGTTGGATTAAAAATCCAATGGTGATTAAAAATCACCAAGCTACAGAATAAGCACTGTATGGGAAAATATTTTCCCAATCCTGTTAAAAACAAGAAAAATATCTTCTGTAAAACAGAAGTCCCTGGATAAAAAATCCAACAGTGGATAAAATCCCCGAATCAATTAAAAAATCTCTCAATGAGAGATTTCCTTAACTAAATCAACAAACTTGCCTCTACTATATAAAGGATCCGAGACTGAAAGGAGAAAAAAGAGGAGACCCCCCCATAAGATTTGAGAAACAAAAAAGAAGAAGAATTCTCTTTGAAGAAAAGAAACCCTAGGTAAAAAAAAAAAGAAGACCTAGAGATTATTTTATCTCCTCTTACAAGAGTTTAACTCTTCAAAAAACAGAACTTAGTTCTTCCTCTGGTTGAGGTCTCTAGAAGCAGATCTCCCCACAAGTTGAGAATCTCATCGGGGAGATTCTGTCATGCAGTCCCAAAACTTAGAGAAAAGAAATAATTTTGAAGAATTTAATTCTTCCAAAAGATATAGAATTTAATTCCTCTGACAAAACTAGGGTTTAACCCTGCATAAAAAAAAAAACTGAGATCGACTCACGTGTTTCCACGTGACCACTTAAGACAAGTGCTTAGCACTTATAAAAGAAAAAGGCAATAAACCCAAAGACAGTTCCCATTTTGGGGTGCCTCACGTGACCCCCAATAGTGCTTAGCACTTAGAAAAGAACAGGAGGATAAATCCAAAGGAGGCAGTGCCCAACTCGGGGGCGCCTCACGTAATCGCACGTGATGGCCACAAGATTTAAGTGTTTAACACTTATATGTATAGACGGGGATTTGAACCCAAGGGCACCACACTAACTTTCGGGTCCCTCACGTGCCACACATGAGCGCTCCAAATTGCAGTGTTTAACACTGCTTTAGAGCCTCATGTGGGAGCACATGAGCGCCAATCAGTATTTAATATTGTGAGAGGCCAACATTAGCCCAAATTAGCCAAGTCTTCCGAGGCCAAAACCTTTTGACCATCAATCAACCAAGCCCTCCTATACTCAGGTCTCCCCAAATCGATCTTAGTTCCAAAGATGACCAATGATCTCCTGACACATGGCATCTAAAATGATGTTCGTTCCAGCATGGTCTCTCCCTTCAATCTGGAGTTCAGTACAAGGGTACATCTCTCCACACCTCTGATACACATTGTTGTAATTCTTCAACGATGTCAGAGAGGTGGAGGGTCCCGACAACCAACAGCTCTTTTGGATGCACTCCCAAACCCATGAGCATACCCCAATGGACCGTAATGTCCTTAAACTAACTGCGGACCGTAATGTCCTTAAACTAAACCCTCATACCAAAAATGGTGATCTATGGACCGCAACGTCCTTAAACTAAAGCAATGGAGCCCAAATGCTCTTTTGTTGGGTCAGAATGATCCAAAAATCCTGCTGAGTAGATCTTAGTCTAAAATTAGACTAACATGTCCTCAACAAACATTTAAATTGATCTTAATCTCAAACGAGATTAACGACCCTTAAACTAACCCAAACCCAAATCTAAGAACATACGGATTTAGACTAATCCACGCCCTACGGGCGACAACACAAATTAGTATCCGTATACAATCCACGGGCAACCAAAAATAAAACAAACACACGACATGAAGTGACCTTCTGGAGAAGGAGAAAATGGTTACCGCGACGCGGTAACGTAATTGACTGCAGGGGCTTGCGTTTGCAGGGAAGAGCGTCCCCACAATAAAAAAAACCCCTCACAACGAAGGGGAATCTGACGAAGTCTGCTACAACGGCCGCATCCGTCCAAACCTCCGATATACGGTTCCATAAATCAGCTTGGAATTTTCGGAGAGGTAGACTGATAAAACTAAATAGCATCTGCCCCCAAATGCAGGCAAGACGTTTGTCTTCCTGGTTTTCGGCGGTAAACAGGGTGGGTCTAAATCAATCACGAAATGGCGGGTAGAACTTGACTAGTGCTTATGATTTGTTGACCATAGTTAAGGTCGTAAGACACTAGGGGTAAAAACCATATTGGGAATTTCAAGAGTTGAAATTTACAATGAGATTGCATACCTTCTATTTGATAGTTAGATCCCGATCCCACTATGAGTAAAAGTTACTCCCGGGAGAGTTTTGCACTTTACAATTAGCTAATACAGTAGGTGTCTAGAAAGGTGTTAACGCGGTTATGCCTCTATGGAAACGAGGTTTATGTTAATTAGGTCCTGCGAAAGAACGGGGAACCTCTCTCGAAGTACCGACACTGGCCTGGCCGACCGGTTAGCGAACTTGTAGATTGCAATTAATCCTGGCTAATTTTCTTTTTAAGGTTTGAAGGAAAATTTGATAAAAGCAGTGGGAGATATCGATTAGATAAGATTAATAGCTAATCTAATCATGCAAGCGCAATCGCTGAGTGTCTTCTTTTCTCTCTCCTAATGGCAGATACCTATGACAGGACTTAAGCTTTTATTAGACAAGAATACCGAATTACAAAGAATGGCCGAGGAACGTAAATATTGTCCTGACCTATGATAAGGTCGGTACGTCCTAACTACTCCAGCCCTTCCTAGCCCAGGCCCTGATTCTTCAGTTGCGGATAAGGAAATCTGCAAGACATGGGATATAGATTGCGCAACAGCCAAATGCCTCACGCTTGCTTCTATGGACAATGAACATCATATGCAACATGAGAAAATTGATGTACAATCCATCTTTTTTCATACAAAGGAGTTGTATGGAGAGCAATCTCGTATTCTCTGATACGGGCATCTCAAAAATTGTTTCAGATACGGATGGCTGCTGGTATGTCTGTAGGTGACCATGTATTGAAAATGATAGGACTTATCGAAGAACTAGAGGACCTGGGATAGACAATGGAGAACGAACAATATGTTGATATTATTCTACAGTCTCCCCCCTGCCTTTGTTCCGTTCATAGTGAACTTCAACATGCATAATCTGGAGAAGTCACTTCCTGAACTTCTCAATATGTTGAGGAGTGTGGAGAGCACGCTAAAGGTAGAGAAAACTCCCGCTCTAGTTGCTAGGCCATCTTCCTCTTCCGTTCCGAAAGCTAAGGCCAAGGGAAAGAAGAAGAAGAATCCCATCAAACCGAGGGGTGGAGTGAAAAAGGCACCGGGGAAGGACAAGACAAGGGCTGCTGCGTCAGGAAAAGGGGAATGCTTTTACTTCCACAAGACTGGGCACTGGAAGAGAAACTGCGTTTGATACCTTGCCGACCTCAAGAAGAAGAAGCATGATGATGATTCCACTTCAGGTGTGTTTGTAACAGAAAACTGTTTTTCAATAAATTCATCTTCCTGAGTATTAAATACTGGGTCAGGATCTCACATCTGCAATTGTATGCAGGGGCTGAGAAATAGCAAGGTTTTGAAGAAAGGTGACCACACTCTCCGAGTTGGGAATGGTTCCTCTGTACATGCTGCATCAGTGGGAGAGTATCACCTTGGTTTGCCTTCGGGTTGTATATTAGTTTTGAACCCATGTTATTTTGTACCTTCAATGTTGTGTAATATTATATCTGTATTGTTGTTGGACAATGAATGATATGATTTTGTATTACAAAGTAATGTTATGAACATTAATCTTAATCAACAGTTGATTGGGTCTGGTACATTAAATAACGGGATATATGTCCTGAATCAACATACAGTTTTCAATACACAATACACAAACAAAAGAAAGATTTTCGACATAAATGAAGCATTCATTTGGCATTGTAGACTTGGTCATATTAACGAAACAAGACTAACCAAGATACATAAAGATAGATATTTAAACCCGTTTGAATATAAATCTTATGCGACTTTCCAAACTTGTATCAAAGGTAAAATGACCAAAACTCCATTTACTGGACACAGAGAGAGCTACTAAACTCTTAGGCCTCATACATAGTGATGTATGTGGACTAATGTCTACACATGTGAGAGGTGGTTATTCATACTTCATAACCTTTACTAATGATTTCTCGAGATTTGGACATGCGTTCTCGTTGAAACATAAGTCCGAAGCCTTCGAAAAATTCAAGGAGTATAAATCTGAAGCAGAAAAGCAAACAGGCTTGGGTGTCAAGAAACTTCGATTGGATCGAGGAGGTGAGTATCTAAGCTCAAAGTTTCTAGATTTTCTAAAAGAGAATGGAATTCTCTATCAGCTCACTCCTCCGTACACACCACAGCACAACGGTGTGTCGGAACGGAGAAATCGTACCCTATTAGATATGGCACGGTCAATGATGAGTGATGCTGAGTTACCACTTTCATTCTGGGGGCATGCATTGGAGACTGCAATATATCTATTGAACAGGGTTCCGACCAAAACCGTGTCTACCACTCTATATGAGATATGGTATGGAAAGATACCATCTCTTAAACGAGTTAGGATATGAGGTTGTCCGGCTTATGTGAAAAAGCAGAATCCGGACAAACTCGAGACATGATCGGTTTTGTGTAAATTTGTGGGATATCCAAAACATTCATATGGATATCTTTTCTACCACAAGGAGGAACAAAGGGTGTTTGTTTCTCAGTATACCACATTTTTAGAAAATAAATTTTTTACAAATGGCACTGTTGCCAATGCGGTAGAACTGGAAGAAATTCCAGAACCACAAACATATACCGATGATTTGGTTGAACCTGACTTTTCAATAGAACCCAGCGAACCTCATGTAGGGTTCCTAGGCACACTATAGAGGTCTCACAAGGCATCAACCATGCCAATTTCAAATATTACGGGTGCCGAGAAACCCTAATACGGATCGTTGACTAGAAATTTAGGCGATATACGAATCTAGTTAACAACTTAACTAAAGGAGAGAGGCTACAACCTTTGTAGATCCGGTTCTCCACTTTCTTGGCTCCACGTAGGCGTCCTCTCGCTGTCCATCTTGAATCCCGAACTCAATCGTCGGCTTCATCGGAGAAATGGGCGGACTAGGTCGTCGGCTTCGTGCCGAAGATGATCTACGTCGAGGCATCACAAGTTCAAGCTCCGACTTCACAAATTTGTGAAACTTGTGAAGAAAACACCCAAAACAACTTGGCAAGAGGTAGAGGGTGAAGAAATAGGAGGTGGGTTCACTTTAGAATTGGATTTCTCACTTTAGAACTCAAGTTGCCATTGATGGCATCAAGCTTTCTTTCTTGAAGAATAAGATCAAGAAGAAGGAAATATTATGATAAGTTCTTTTTAAAATGAAAAAGAAATGAATACTTATCATAATAGGAACCATGGTTAGGTGTAGAGAATTGACCAAGGTTAGAAGAGTGGTTAGGGTTAAGCATGAAGACAAATTGGTCACTTTGGTCAAAGCTTCATGAAGCTTCACAAAGGTTCAAGAATGAAAGCAACCATTTTGTATTCTTATCCCATTCTTTTTCCAAAATAAATAAATAAAAGAATGGATAATTAAAACCCTAATCACTTTCTTAACCTAGGTTTAATTCTTTACACATAACCAAATGAGCAAGCATCATCAAACATGATACAAAGATGTGCACAAAAGTATATCACATATACAACTTGCACATCAAGTGAGAAAATCCATTTAAAGTGAACCAATACTAGTTAATGCAAAATAATATATCAAATATATAATTATACATTAAATCATTAAATCAACACTTGATTCAATGATCCGGTCATGTCGCACATAACCGACTAGTATACAATGTATCGATTTATCGAATCAATGATTCGATAACTAGGTTATATCGAATATAACCAATCGATATATTCATCGCGAGAATGGAATACGGTATCACATACACGCATTATTCTCGGTCCTGCACATATCTCATATGCACTCCTATTTCGTTTCGCTTGAGCCAGGAAACCTCTGTGTAGGACTCTAAAGACTCGTCAATACGCCGGTAGCAGATGATGATCATATCAAGCACCCACAAGCCGCAAGCGGTCTGCTAAACGTAACGGCCATCCGGGCATTGAGCGATCAGAAGATCGACGAGCTAGCCCGCTCACACTCCTGTGAATCCAACCAGTAACACTTACCGTACAGTCCGGTTTGTTCATCCGATATGTCGCATATCAAGTCTAGGGGTGGTGAACGTCAGACCCCAATAACCGATAAGTCGTGCCGATGTGAGGCTCATAATGGGTCGAGAAACTACTGGTAACACTTACCAGAAAATCTCTGATTAGCCCTGGCCAGGGACTTCCCTGTTACGGCCAATCGAGCACAGCGCAACATCAACCCCCAATACCGGGAGAGACGAAACCCCTCCTATCGCTCATTGCCTCCATGTGACTCGGGACTGTGCCCAAAGACCACCGTTTTGCACGCCCTCATGGACGTGGTAAGGTGGAGATCAAAGCACAGTGGGAATCACACAGGACTCTATGACGATCTCGGGTCTACAGTCTAACCTGCACAAGTGTCACCTGAGAACTGCCATCTGACGTGAGGTATAATACCATCTGGGAGTTCTCGGCGAGTCCGTCCAGTGTACCCAGTCTCCACTGAGCACCCGTATACCATCTCTGATGTCAAACACCAATGGATATGGGATCATCCATCGCCCATCTCATGGGTCGAGAAGCGTATACGCTAGTCTACACTGGTATATCGATGCCCCGTCTCGATACACCCACGACTAGGGACCTTGAAGGATGTACCTATGGACTACCATGTCCCCACTAGTATGATCTGCATCATAGTCCAGGTAGTCAAGTACACATCCTAAGGGCTTTACCAACATGTAACTATAAGACAGTTTAAAGAGACAAGTGTACATGTTAAGATAAAGAGCAACCAGATAGCATACTATCATATCGAGCAAGAAAGTCATCTCTATATATGTCCAAGCATCCAATATAATATACATCATCTGTACAATACTGGCCTCTAGGGCATACATACAACTAACAATCTCCCACTTGCACTAGGGCCAGCTGCTGTAGTATCGCATACCGAGCATCCCGAAGAGTCTCTCAAACTGTATCTGGGGAATGGCCTTCGTGAGTGGATCCGCCGTGTTGTCCTTCGTGTCAACCCTCCTGACCTCGATCTCCCGGCGATCAACTATCTTCCGGATCAGGTGATACCGCCTCAGAATATGCCTGGATCGCTGATGGGACCTAGGTTCCTTGGCCAAAGCCACCGCTCCATTGTTATCGCAATACAAAGGTATTGGATGCTCAATGGATGGAACCACTCCAAGTTCAGTAATGAACTTCTTGATCCAGACAGCCTCTTTGGCAGCATCGTTGGCAGCGATGTATTCAGCCTCCATCGTCGAGTCTGCCACGGTTTCCTGCTTAGAACTCTTCCAGCTAACCGCCCCTCCGTAAAGGGTAAAGACAAATCCCGACTGCGACTTAGAGTCGTCCTTATCACTCTGGAAGCTCGAATCGGTAAAGGACTCCACTTGGAGTTCTCCATTACCATACACCAAGAGCATCTCTTTAGTCCTTCGTAAGTACTTGAGAATGCTCTTCACAGCTGTCCAGTGACTCTCTCCAGGATCAGCTTGATACCTGCTCACTATACTTAGTGAGTATGCAACATCGGGTCTGGTACATAGCATCGCATACATGATAGAGCCTACAGCTGAAGCATAGGGTATCCCTTGCATGCGAGCTCTCTCCAAATCAGTCTTGGGAGACATCTCTTTGGAGAGAGTGACTCCAGAGATCGTGGGCAAGTTCCCACGCTTGGATTCTTCCATACTAAACCTCTTTAGTATGGTGTCAATGTACCTGGATTGGGACAATCCCAATATCTGTTTGGATCTATCTCTATAGATCCTAATTCCCAATATGCAGGAGGCATCACCAAGATCTTTCATTGAGAATCTTTGTGATAAGAAGAGCTTGACCGATTGCAGCATAGGAATATCATTTCCTATCAAGAGTATGTCGTCCACGTACAATACGAGGAAGACAACTTTACTCTCTGCCACCTTCTTGTAGATACAAGGTTCATCTGGGTTTTTGACGAAATCAAACTCTTTGATAACGACGTCAAAGTAGATGTTCCAACTCCGCGATGCTTGCTTTAATCCATAAATGGATTTAAGCAGCTTGCACACCTTCCCGCTGCTCCCACTGTCTACGAAGCCCTCTGGCTGAGTCATGTACACGCACTCTTCTAAATCACCATTTAGAAAGGCGGTCTTAACATCCATTTGCCAGATTTCGTAATCATGATATGCAGCGATGGCAAGCATGATCCGGATGGATTTAAGCATAGCCACTGGAGAAAAGGTTTCGTCATAGTCCACACCTGGTCTTTGACAAAAACCCTTTTCTACAAGTCTAGCTTTGAAAGTCTCCACTTTCCCATCTACACCAAGTTTTTTCTTGAAGATCCACTTGCTCCCGATGGGTTTTACCCCTTCAGGAGCAACATCCAAAGTCCATACTTTGTTGGTGTACATGGATTCCATCTCGGACCGCATAGCATCCAGCCATTTCACTGAGTCCCTACTCGTGATGGCCTGCTCGAAACTAGTTGGGTCATCATCCTCCATGATGCAATCTTCGCTTCCACCGTCAATGAGAAAACCGTAGTATCTCTCAAGTGGACGAGAAACCCTACTTGATCGGCGGAGAGGCTGGGGTTCGTCGGGTACTACTGAATCCTGTGGTTCTACTAAATCTTCAGTTATAGTTTGTGTTGCTGGAACCTCTTCCAGTTCTACCTCAATGCCACTAATCTGTTTCATAAGAAAACCTTTTTCTAAGAAAGTGGCATGTCGAGAAACAAACACTTTTTGTTCCTCGGGGTGGTAGAAGATATACCCTTGTGAATTCTTGGGATATCCTACAAACTTACATAAGACTGATCTTGCCTCGAGTTTGTCCGGATTTTGTCTTTTGACATAGGCTGGACAACCCCATATCTTAACATACTTAAGAGATGGTCTCTTCCCTTTCCATATCTCATATGGAGTGGTAGGCACTGATTTGGTAGGAACCATATTCAATAGGTGTATGGCTGTCTCAAGCGCATACCCCCAAAAGGAAATAGGTAACTCAGCTGTACTCATCATTGAACGCACCATATCTAATAGGGTGCGATTCCTTCGTTCCGATACACCGTTGTGCTGTGGTGTATAAGGTGGAGTAAGCTGAGAGAGAATCCCATTCTCTTTTAGATAATCTTGGAACTCATTGCTCAAGTATTCTCCTCCTCGATCAGATCGAAGGATCTTAATACTTTTGCCCGTTTGGTTCTCTACTTCTTGCTTATATTCTCTGAATTTCTCAAAAGCTTCAGACTTGTGTTTCAATAGGAACACATGCCCGTATCTAGAGAGATCGTCAGTGAATGTAATGAAGTACAAAGAACCATCCCTGGCATGTGTAGACATGGGACCGTATACATCACTATGTATCAGTCCCAAGAGTTCGGTAACTCTTTCTCCGTGTCCCGTAAACGGAGTTTTAGTCATCTTGCCTTTGAGACATGACTGGCAAGTGTCATAAGATGAAAATTCAAACGGATTTAAATATCCATCTTTATGCAACTTAGCTAGTCGTGTCGCATTGATGTGACCCAGTCTACAATGCCACAAGAAGGATTCGTTCATTTCTGAACTTTTCCTTTTGTGTGTGTTTTGTATATTAAGGACTGTATTTTGATTTAGAATGAATATGCCATTATGTAACGAGCCTGATGCAATCAACTTTTGATCTAGGAATATGTTCATAACATTATCCTGTACTACAAAATTATATCCTTCTTTACTCAATAAAGAAACTGATATAATGTTGCACATCATGTTCGGTATATAATAGCATTCATTTAGAATCAGTGTATCACCACTTGGTAATACTAGGTGATATTCGCCAACTGTTTTGGCTGCAACATTTTCCCCATTTCCTACTTGAACGGAATGATCACCTTTTCCCAGTTCTCTACCTTTTCGTAGCCCATGTAACTGCTTACATATATGGGATCCTGATCCGGTATCTAATACCCAGGACGTAGGGTGAACTGAGAAACAGTTCTCAATAACAAACACACCCGAAGAAGGTGCATCATCATGCACTTTCTCCGTTTGGGCGGCGTGAGAATCTAGATATTCTCCTGTTTCCTGTTCAGTCTTATAACATTTATAAGATAGAACGGGTCCAACGTTCCCCTGCACAGTATAACATGCGGGTTCGGTCAATACATCCATATTATTATCTTGATTAAGGCATGAACTGGTCGCTACCTGGAGAGAGAGAGAAGAAAACACTTTAGCGTATGCTCGTGCAAGATCAGATTGGTTATTATCTTATCTAATCAGGATGGCTCCCACTGGTTTTTATCAAATCTTCCTTCAAACCTTAAAAGGAAAGACTAGCCGGGATTAATTACACACTACAAGTTCGCCAATCTTTCAGCCAGGCCAGTATCGGTACTTTGAGGGAGGTCCCCCGTGCTTTCGCACGAACCTAATTAATGTAAACCTCGTTTTCCTAGAGGCGTAACCCCGTTGACACCTTTCTAGACACCTACTTGATCAGCTAATTGCAATGTGTAAAACTCTCCCAGGAGTAACTCTTACTCGCAGTGGGTATCGGGATCCAACTATCTCATAGAAGGTATGCAATCTCATTGCAAATTTCAACACTTGAAATTCCCAATAATATTTTACCCCTAGTGTTCTATGACCTTGACGAATGCCAAACAACCCATAGTCCACTAGTCAAGTTCAACCCGTACATTTCTTGATTGAATTAAACCCACCCGCACGACCCTTGACGAATGCCAAACAACGCCGTACGAATACCCTAATCCAATCTGCATCATATGCATAAGCAGATAAATACTAGTTAGCTACCGTACACTACGCCTTGACGAATGCCAAACTACCGTAGCACGAATACTAAGTAGTACTTATCTGAAATGACGGAGGGCTACGCAGGTTTTCAGAAAACCTATTGCGTAATGAACTTGATATCGTTGTAGGATCAAATGAAGTTTTAAAAATGGAGTGATTTTGAGGCTTTTCTAGTTTTGCTAAAGGGGTCACTCCCGGTGAAGGGATCGTCGGCCCTTTCCTCGTCGAATGAGGTGCGGGATATATCATATATATCACTGTGCAAAGCAGAAACTATAGAAGCAATCAAAAGTCAAACCGAGTGTGTAGCATCTGCCAGTTATTGCTAAAGGAGTCACTCCCGGTGAAGGGATCTCGGTCCTTTCCTCATCGAATAAGGTGCAGGGTATATCATATATACCGCTATGCAAAGCAAGAACTGTAGCTACCTGTTTTGTTTAAAATTTGATTCTACAACATCTTAGGTTTCTTTTCTTTCATTAATCACATTAATGAATTCCCATCATTTAAATACCTAAACATCACAGATAGATATGACGTACACTTATGCCATCCGCATTCGCCTCGATGTCCCCTCGTGCACCGTTAGGTTAGGTAACTAACGACAGAGCAGGGCAGGGCTAGTGCGGGTGCAAAACATAAGTAACGTCTATATAATATATCATATATACTATATAAAGTATCTATCACAGAACATCACATGATCACATCACAGATAACGCAGCAGAAGAAACATATGAAACATTGGATATACTAGGACGTCCGTGTTTTCAATACGAGCCAGTATAAAACACGGATTCCACGGTCGTGATGAATAGCCAATCCCACACCCCTAGACCCCTACGAGAGCGGCAAGCAACCCTACCAATTCTAGGGTTAGGAGACCCGGACTCGACTCCTCGAGTTGGTCTCCCACTGGACCCCAGAACCCAGTTACTTGTGCTCCCCTCCTTGGGTCTATCCTAATGCGGAAAAGTAAATAATATACAAAAGGTGACATCTTCCGCAACCTGGAAGTGCCCCAATAAAAGAATATTACATACAAGTTTTTACATGAATGAAAATTAAAAACACTCATCTCACATAAAAACCCCCGGCTATTCAAACACGACGATCCAATATAACATATCCAGCAACACATAACATCACATGTCATCAACGTAAGTAAATATGCGCATCCCAATTATTGTTGACATATAGCAACGAAACCGGCGATATCACATATTACACTTACGGTCACAGAAAAGAAAGTGTAAAACTACAACAGTTGGAATCCGCAACCTCTTTAGACATCACATGCCTAATCAAATGAAATACTTAGACATCACATGCCTAACAGTTATAAACCCCGCATTTTAGTCTCATTATCGAAAACTCTTTTGAATATCTAGTGAAACTAAACCGCTAGATTTATAACATTCATTCAGTTATCTCATAACTGTTTGTGAATTCCAATTATTGTATCCCATTCCGGATAAATAGAATATATTAAACTTTCCGATCGAACATTCGAACACCCAAGTTTTCCCGAAACCGTTCAACACATGAAATAGGTTCAAAGACATTCACTTCATGCCTCAGTACCAACGGTCCAGCCGTAGAAGGGTCAAGCCAACGCCTCACATGTGGCACGCCGTACTGCCCCAAACCCGAAGGTTCAAAGGGCAGTTCAAGACGGTCACATAATCGAGTTAAGATTTGTTGTCTTCTAGAGGGACCATCGCGTTACTTGCACTACTCAGAACGTCCTTAAACCACAGAAAAATCCAACACTTGGAAATTTTCCGGCAGGGGAAAAGTTGGGTATTTATATCCGGTCGAACTTTTTAACATATTCTAAAGTTATCCGGAAAGCCACATAGACAAGATTTGATAATCCGATCGAATCGTCGATTCCCAATACAACCCCAGAACACTCAACTCTTGAGTCAAATTAAAAATTCCCAGAAAATTCAGCATAATAAAATAGTAATTACTGTGCAAAATGGGAGTGATGATGTCATCATATTGCCGCGGAACCGCCGCAGAAGTCAGGCTTCTGCCGCGGTTCCGCCGCACACTTTACTGTTCATGGGATAAATTTTGCATCGTAATTCTTAGATTTTCCTGCTGAATTTTTAAAGCATTTTTAATATGGAAAAATCCCAGATTTTAGAAAAAGTCCAGAGAGCACTTGGGTTTTAGGGTTTCGGGTTCGTTTGGGTTTCAAACGTCGTCTAGACTTCGCCTAAGGCTCTAGCTTGGCTCTAATACCACTGTAGGGTTCCTAGGCACACTATAGAGGTCTCACAAGGCATCAACCATGCCAATTTCAAATATTACGGGTGCCGAGAAACCCTAATACGGATCGTTGACTAGAAATTTAGGCGATATACGAATCTAGTTAACAACTTAACTAAAGGAGAGAGGATACAACCTTTGTAGATCCGGTTCTCCACTACCTTGGCTCCACGTAGGCGTCCTCTCGCTGTCCATCTTGAATCCCGAACTCAATCGTCGGCTTCATCGGAGAAATGGGCGTACTAGGTCGTCGGCTTCGTGCCGAAGATGATCTACGTCGAGGCATCACAAGTTCAAGCTCCGACTTCACAAATTTGTGAAACTTGTGAAGAAAACACCCAAAACAACTTGGCAAGAGGTAGAGGGTGAAGAAATAGGAGGTGCGTTCACTTTAGAATTGGATTTCTCACTTTAGAACTCAAGTTGCCATTGATGGCATCAAGCTTTCTTTCTTGAAGAAGAAGATCAAGAAGAAGGAAATATTATGATAAGTTCTTTTTAAAATGAAAAAGAAATGAATACTTATCATAATAGGAACCATGGTTAGGTGTAGAGAATTGACCAAGGTTAGAAGAGTGGTTAGGGTTAAGCATGAAGACAAATTGGTCACTTTGGTCAAAGCTTCATGAAGCTTCACAAAGGTTCAAGAATGAAAGCAACCATTTTGTATTCTTATCCCATTCTTTTTCCAAAATAAATAAATAAAAGAATGGATAATTAAAACCCTAATCACTTTCTTAACCTAGGTTTAATTCTTTACACATAACCAAATGAGCAAGCATCATCAAACATGATACAAAGATGTGCACAAAAGTATATCACATATACAACTTGCACATCAAGTGAGAAAATCCATTTAAAGTGAACCAATACTAGTTAATGCAAAATAATATATCAAATATATAATTATACATTAAATCATTAAATCAACACTTGATTCAATGATCCGGTCATGTCGCACATAACCGACTAGTATACAATGTATCGATTTATCGAATCAATGATTCGATAACTAGGTTATATCGAATATAACCAATCGATATATTCATCGCGAGAATGGAATACGGTATCACATACACGCATTATTCTCGGTCCTGCACATATCTCATATGCACTCCTATTTCGTTTCGCTTGAGCCAGGAAACCTCTGTGTAGGACTCTAAAGACTCGTCAATACGCCGGTAGCAGATGATGATCATATCAAGCACCCACAAGCCGCAAGCGGTCTGCTAAACGTAACGGCCATCCGGGTATTTAGCGATCAGAAGATCGACGAGCTAGCCCGCTCACATTCCTGTGAATCCAACCAGTAACACTTACCGTACAGTCCGGTCTGTTCGTCCGATATGTCGCATATCAAGTCTAGGGGTGGTGAACGTCAGACCCCAATAACCGATAAGTCGTGCCGATGTGAGGCTCATAACGGGTCGAGAAACTACTGGTCACAATTACCAGCAAATCTCTGATCAGCCCTGGCCAGGGACTTCCCTGTTACGGCCAATCGAGCACAGCGCAACATCAACCCCCAATACCGGGAGAGACGAAACCCCTCCTATCGCTCATTGCCTCCATGTGACTCGGGACTGTGCCCAAAGACCACCATTTTGCACGCCCTCATGGACGTGGTAAGGTGGAGATCAAAGCACAGTGGGAATCACACAAGACTCTATGACGATCTCGGGTCTACAGACTAACCTGCACAAGTGTCACCTGAGAACTGCCATCTGACGTGAGGTATAATACCATCTGGGAGTTCTCGGCGAGTCCGTCCAGTGTACCCAGTCTCTGTAGGGTTCCTAGGCACTCTCAAGAGGTCTCACAAGGCATCAACCATGCCAATTTCATATTTAACGGTGCCGAGAAACCCTAATACGGATCGTTGGCTAGAAGTTTAGGCGAAAAACAAACTAGTTAACACTTAACTACAAGAATACGGAAATACAACCTTTGTAGATCCGGTCCTCCACCTTCATAGCTCCATGATGAAGTCCTCTCCGCTGTCCTCATGCAATCCCGGGCTCTAGCATCGGCTTCATCGGAGAAGAAGCGGGCTAGGTCATCGACGACGTGCCGAAGATGATCTACGTCGAGGCATCGCTAGATCAAGCTCCAACTTCACCAAGTCAAGAAAACTTGTGAAGGAAACACACTCTACTACTTGGCAAGAGGTAGAGGATGAAAAAAATAGGAAGTGGGTTCACTTTAGAATTGGATTTCTCACTTGTTTTCATCAATCACCATTGATGAAGTAAGGTTTCTTCATGTGTCAAGATGAAGCAGAAGAAGATGATGATAGAATATCATAAGTATTTTCCAAAAAGGAAAATAAATGAATACTTATCATTTAGCAACCATAGTTTGGTGTAGAGAATAAACCATGGTTAGAATGAAGGGTCAGGGTTAAGCATCAAGACAAAATGGTCACAAGGTCAAAGCTTCATGAAGCTTCAATAACAAACAAAGAAAGCCACCATTTTCCCTTTTTCATTTCCAAAATAAAATAAATAAATAAATAAATGAATAAGAAAATGAAAACCCTAACCAATATACAACCATGGTTTAATCTTCACACAAACCCTAGTGAGCATGTATCATCAAACATGATACAATCAAGTGCACAAAAAGTATATCACATATACAATGTGCACATCCGAGCGAGAAAATCCATTTAAAGTGAACCAATACTAGTTAATGCAAAGTAATATATCAAATATATAATTATGCATTAAATCATTAAATCAACACTTGATTCAATGATCTGGTCATGTCGCACACAACCGACTAGTATGCAATGTATCGGCTTATCGAATCAATCCTTGATTCGATAACTAGGTGATATCGCATACAACCAATCGATACATTCATCGCGAGAATAGAATACGATATCACATACACACATTATTCTCGGTCCCGCACATATTTCATATGCGCTCCTATTTCGTTTCGCTTGAGCCAGGAAACCTCTGTGTAGGACTCTAAAGACTCGTCAATACGCCGGCAGCAGGTGATGATCATATCAAACACCCACAAGCCACAAGCGGTCTGCTAAACGTAACGGCCACCCGGGTATTGAGCGATCAGAAGATCGACGAGCAAGCCCGCTCACACTCCTGTGAATCCAACCAGTAACACTTACCGTACAGTCCGGTCTGTTCGTCTGATATGTCGCATATCTCGCCTAGGGGTGGTAAACGTCAGACCCCAATAGCTCGATAAGTCGTGTCGATATGAGGTCTATAACAGTTCGAGAAACTACTGGTAACACTTACCAGTAAATCTCAGCAACCCTGGCCAGGGATTTCCGGTTATAGCCAATCGAACACAGCGCAACATCAACTCCCTATACCGGGAGAGACGAATCCCCTCCTATCGCTCATTGCCTCCATGTGATTCGGGACTGTACCCAAAAACCACCGTTTTGCACGCCCTCTTGGACGTGGTAAGATGGAAATCAAAGCACAGTAGGAACCACACAAGACTCTATGACGATCTCGGGTCAACAGACTATTCTGTACCAGTGTCACCAGAGAACTGCCATCTGACGTAAGGTATAATACCATCTGGGAGTTCTCGGCGAGTCCGTCCAGTATACCCAGTCTCCACTGAGCACCCGTATATCATCTCTGATGTCAAACACCAATAGATATGGGATCATCCATCGCCTATCTGTATGGGTCGAGAAGGTATACGCTAGTCTACTCTGGTATATCGATGCCCCGTCTCGATACACCCACGACTAGGGACTTTGAAGGATGTACTTATGGACTACCATGTCCCCACTAGTATGATCCGCATCATAGTCCAGATAGTCAAGTACTCATCCTAAGGGCTTTACCAACATGTAACAGAGAGACAATCAGTGTACACGTTAAGGTAAAGAGTAACCAGATAGCATACTATCATGTCGAGCAAGAAAGTCCTCCCTATATATGTCCCAGCATCCACTACAATATACATCCTATGTATAGCGATGGCCTCTAGGGCATACATATAACTAACAATCTCCCACTTGCACTAGGGCCATCTGTAGCAGTGGTTGTAGTATCTCATACTCAACCATCCCATAAAAGTCTCTCTCTGGGAATAGGCCTTCGTGAGTGGATCCGCCGTGTTGTCCTCAGAGTCTACTCTCCTAACCTCGATCTCCTTGGAGATCAACCATCTCCATGATCAGGTGACACTGCCTTAGAATATGTCTGGATCACTGATGGGACCGGCGTTCCTTGGCATAAGCCACAACTCCATTGTCTCACAATGGTAGGAACGTAGTTCATCTCATGAACCAACATACACCCAAACAGCCTCTTTGGTAGCATCTTAAGTAGCGATGTATCCTGCCTTTATCGTATCTAGCTTGGAACTCTTCCAACATACCGTCCCTTTACTGAGGGTAAAGACAATGCCTGTGACTGACACTCAGTCGTCTTTATCACCCTGGAACACTTCCAGTGATTCTTCCCAGGATCAATTGATACCGTCTCACTACATCTAGTGAGTATCCTAACATCCATTTAGATCTATCTCATAGATCCAAAACCCAGGCTTTAGGAGGTATCACTTTGATCCTATATGGAGAATCCTTGTGATAAGCGGAGATTGATCGAACGTAGCATATGAAACTCCTTCCCTATCAAGAGTATGTCATCCACGTACTCTACGAGGATCGCCACCATACTCCCTACTACCTTTTTGTATATACAAGGTTCATCTACCATTTTGATGATGTCAAACTCTTTGACTAATTCATCAAAACATATGTTCCAGCTCCGCGATGCCTGCTTTATTACATAAAACATCTTGCACACGTTTCCGCTGCTCCCACTGTCTACGAAGCCCTCTGGCTGTGTACTTATAGACTCTCTCTTCCAAATCATCATTTAGAAAAGCAGTCAAGACACCCAACCACCAGATACCGTAGTCATGGTATGTAGCCGTGGCAAGTAGGATCTGGATGGACTTAAGCATAAGTACTGGAAAAGGTTTCATCATTATCCACGCCTGGTCGATGACGAAAACCTTTAACAAGTCTAGCTTTGAAAGTCTCAACTTTTCCATCTACACCAAGTAATCTTCTCAAGATTTACTTGCTCCTGTTGGGGATTTAACCCTTCAGATATAGCAACCAAAGTCCATACTTTGTTGGTGTACGGATTCCATCTCAGATCACTAAGCATCCAGCCATTCTTATAGAGTCTCACTCCTGATGGCCAGCTCGAAACTAGTTGGGTCATCATCTCATGATGCAATCCTCGCTCCCACTATCATAGAGAAACCGAAGTATCTCTCAGGTGGGTGAGGAACCCTACTAGATCGCTGGAGAGGCTGAGGTTCGTTGGAATCTACTGAATCCTTTGGTTCTATCAAATCATCAGCTGCAGATTGTATAGCTGGAACATTTCCAGTTCTACATGACAGACCTTGCCTCGAGCTTGTCCGGATTTTGCTTTTAGACATAGGCCGGACAACCCCATATCTTAACTAACTTAAGATATGGGCTCTTCCCTTTCCATATCATATATGAAATGGTAGGCAACTGATTTGATTCGAACCCGATTCAATAGGTATGCAGCTTCTCAAGCGCATAACTCCCAAAAGGAAATAGATAACTCAGTAGTACTCATCATAGAGCACACCATATCATATAGGGTGTGATTGCTCCGCCCCGATATACCATCGTGCTATGGTGTATACGGAGGAGTAATGCTGAGAGAGAATCTCATTCTCCTTTAGAAAAGTCCAGGAATTCCATGCACAAGTATTCTCCTCCCTGATCTCATCAAAGGACATAATACTTATACCCGTATTGGTTCTCTACTTCTAACTTATATTCTGTGAATATCTCAAAAGGTTCGGACTTTTGTTTCAACATGAACATATGTCTGAATCTTGAGAGATTATCAGAGAACGTAATGAAGTATAAAGAACCAGTCTTGGCATATGTAGACAGGGGACCTTACATACATCAACATGTATCATCCCAAGAGTTTACTAACTCTTTCTCCGTTTCCAGTAAACGGAGCTATGGTCATCTTATCTCTGTGACATGACTGGCAAGTTTCATAAGATGTAAATTCAAACTGATTTAAATATGCATCCAAAATGTAACTTCAGCTAGTCGGGTCGCATTGATATGACTTAGTCTACAATGCCTCAAGAAGGATTCGTTCATTTCTGAACTCTTCCTCTTTTGTGTGTTCCGTATACTAAGAACTGTAGTTTGATTTAGAACATTAATTCTTTCAGATAACGTGCCTGAACCGATCAACTTTTGATATAGGAAATGTTCAAAACATTATCCAACAATACAAAATTATATCCTTTCTTTACTAATAAAGAGACTGATATGATTTTGTATATCAGGTTCGGTATCTAATAACATTCGTTCAGAATCAATGTATTGGTAATACAGGGTGACAGTGACCAACAGACTTGGCTGCAACTCTTGCCCCGTTTTCTGCCTCATGAAACTTATCACCCGTTCTCAGTTCTTTACCTATCTGTAGCCCATATAACATATTACATATGCGGGATCCTGATCTAGTATCACATACTCAGGACGTAAAGGATACTGAGAAACAGTTCTCTGCAATGAACACACCCGAAGATGATGCATCAGCATGCACTCTCTTCGTTTGGGCGGCACGGGAATTCTGGTAATCCCCAATTTCCTGCTCTGTCTTATAACAATTATAAGTTGGAGCGGGACCAACGTTCCCCAGCTCAGTATAACAAGCGGGTTCGGTCAATATTCCGTATTATTATCTTGATTAAGGCGTGATATGGTCGCTACCAGGAGAGAGAGAGAAGAAAACACTCAGCGTGCGCTCTTGCAAGAATAGATTGGTTATTATTTTATCTAATCAGAATGGCTCCCACTGCTTTTTATCAAATCTTCCTTCAAACCCTAAAAGGAAAGACTAGCCGGGATTAATTACACACTACAAGTTCGCCAATCTTTCAGCCAGGCCAGTGTCGGTACTTTGAGGGAGGTGCCCCGTGCTTTCGCACGGACCTAATTAATGTAAACCTCGTTTTCCCAGAGGCGTAACCTCGTTGACACCTTTCTAGACACCTACTTGATCGGCTAATTGTAATGTATAAAACTCTCCCAGGAGTAACTCTTACTCGCAGCGGGTATCGGGATCCAACTATCTCATAGAAGGTATGCAATCTCATTGCAAATTTCAACACTTGAAATTCCCGATAATATTTTGCCCCTAGCAGCTATATGACCTTAACATAGTCAACAAATCATAAGTGCTAGTCAAGTTCAACCCGTTATTTCCTGATTGAATTAAACCCATCCGCACGACCCTTAACATAGTCAACAAAGTCGCACGACTACCCTAATCCAATCACATCATATGCTTATGCAGATAAGCACTAATTAGCTACCGCACACTACGCCTTAACATAGTCAACAAACGTAGCACGAATACTAACTAGTACTTATCTGAAATGACGGAGGGCTACGACAGGTTTTTCTGAAAACCTATTGCGTATTGAACTTGATATCGTTGTAGGATCGAATGAATTTTGAAATGGAGTGTTTTTTAGGCTTTTCTAGTTTTGCTAAAGGAGTCACTCCCGGTGAAGGGATCGTCGGTCCTTTCCTCGTCGAATGAGGTGCGGGATATATCATATATATCACTGTGCAAAGCAAAAACACTTAAAAGCAATCAAAAGACAAACCGAGTGTGTAGCATCTGCCAGTTATTGCTAAAGGAGTCACTCCCGGTGAAGGGATCTCGGTCCTTTCCTCATCGAATAAGGTGCAGGATATATCACATATACCTCTGTGCAAAGCAAAAACTGTAGCTACCTGTTTTATTTTAAAATTTGATTCTACAACATCTTAGGTTTCTTTCTTTCATTAATCACATTAATGAAGTCCCATCATTTAAGTACCTAAACATCACAGATAAATACGACGTACACTTATGCCATCCGCATTCGCCTCGATGTCCCCTCGTGCACCGTTAGGTTAGGTAACTAACGGCAGAGCAGGGCAGGGCTTATGCGGGTGTAAAACATAAGTAACGTCTATATAATATATCATATATACTATATACTGTATCTATCACAGAACATCACATGATCACATCACAGATATCGCAGCAGAAGAAACATATGAAATATTAGATATACTAGGACGTCCGTGTTTTCAATACGAGCCAGTATAAAACACGGATTCCACGGTCGCGATGAATAGCCAAACCCACACCCCTAGACCCCTACGAGAGCGGCAAGCAACCCTACCAATTCTAGAGTTAGGAGACCCGAACTCGACTCCTCGAGTTGGTCTCCCACTGGACCCTAGAACCCGGTTACTTGTGCTCCCCTCCTTGGGTCTATCCTAGTGCGGAAAAGTAAATAATATACAAAAGGTGACAACTTCCGCAACCTGGAAGTGCCCCAATAAAAGAATATTACATACAAGTTTTTACATGAATGAAAATGAAAAACACTCATCTCACATAAAATCCCCCGGCTATTCAAACACGACGATCCAATATAACATATCCAGCAACACATAACATCACATGTCATCAACGTAAGTAAATATGCGCATCCCAATTGTCGTTGACATATAGCAACGAAACCGGCGATATCACATATTACACTTACGGTCACAGAAAAGAAAGTGTAAAACTACAACAGTTGGAATCCGCAACCACCTCAGACATCGCATGCCTGACCAAATGAATTTCTTAGACATCGCATGCCTAACAATTATAAACCCCGCATTTTAGTCTCATTATCGAAAACACTTTTCAATATTAAGTCGGGTAATTCAACAAGATTCCCGACATCCTGATCGAATACTCGTCGCAAACTTTAGTAGACGGCCGCACCCCCGATGCCGTCGACGAAGTGCACTAAGTCGGAACACCGCTACCGCGAGCACCCGAACGGATGCTTTCGGCGACGGGGTTCTCCTACAGTCACTTGGTCGGGGCTATGGAGCGAGGCTGTCTATTAAGTTTACCCGGCGAGTATCCGCGTACGCTACGTGATTGCGACGGACTTTTGATCACATCAAAATTCCGTGGCAACCGATCAAGTGAGACTAAACTGCTATATTTATAACATTCATTCAGTTATCTCATAACTTCTTGTGATTTCCAATTGTTGTATCACATTCCGAATAAGATAGAAAATGTTAAACTTTCCGATCGAACAATCGAACACCCAAGTTTTCCCAGAATAGATCAACACATGAAACAAGTCTAACAACATTCAGTTCGTGCCTCAGTACCAACGGTCCAGCCATAGAAGGGTCAAGCCAACGCCTCACATGTGGCACGCCGTACTGTCCCAAACCCGAAGGTTCTAAGGGCAGTTCAAGACGGTCACATAATCGAGTTAAGGTTTGTTGTCTTCTAGAGGGACCATCGCGTTACTTGCACTACTTAGAACGTCTTTAAACCTCGGAAAAATCCAACACTTGGAAATTTTCCGGCAGGGGAAAAGTTGGGTATTTATCTCCGGTCGAACTTTTTAACATATTCAAAAATTATCCGGAAGCCGCATAGACAAAATCTGATAATCCGATCGAACTATCGAAGCTCCAAAACACCCCAGATTATTCAACTCTAGGATAAATATTAAAAATTCCCAGAAAACCCAGCACCATAAAAGAGGAATTACTGTGCAAATAAGGTTGACCAAACGCATTATTTGACCGCGGAACCGCCGCAGAAGCCATGCTTCTGCCGCGGTTCCGCCGCACTATGAACAGTTCATATGAAAAATTTTGCACCGTAATTCTTAGATTTCCCTGCTGAATTTTTTAAGCATTTTTAATCTGGAAAAAGCCCAGTATTTGAAAAAAGTCCAGAGAGCATTTTGTTTTAGGGTTTCGATGTTCATTCGGGTTTCAAACGTCGTCTACTCATCGCCTAAGGCTCTAGCTAGGCTCTGATACCACTGTAGGGTTCCTAGGCACTCTCAAGAGGTCTCACAAGGCATCAACCATGCCAATTTCATATTTAACGGTGCCGAGAAACCCTAATACGGATCGTTGGCTAGAAGTTTAGGCGAAAAACAAACTAGTTAACACTTAACTACAAGAATACGGAAATACAACCTTTGTAGATCCGGTCCTCCACCTTCATAGCTCCATGATGATGTCCTCTCCGCTGTCCTCATGCAATCCCGGGCTCTAGCGTCGGCTTCATCGGAGAAGAAGCGGGCTAGGTCATCGACGACGTGCCGAAGATGATCTACGTCGAGGCATCGCTAGATCAAGCTCCAACTTCACCAAGTCAAGAAAACTTGTGAAGGAAACACACTCTACTACTTGGCAAGAGGTAGAGGATGAAAAAAATAGGAAGTGGGTTCACTTTAGAATTGGATTTCTCACTTGTTTTCATCAATCACCATTGATGAAGTAAGGTTTCTTCATGTGTCAAGATGAAGAAGAAGAAGATGATGATAGAATATCATAAGTATTTTCCAAAAAGGAAAATAAATGAATACTTATCATTTAGCAACCATAGTTTGGTGTAGAGAATAAACCATGGTTAGAATGAAGGGTTAGGGTTAAGCATCAAGACAAAATGGTCACAAGGTCAAAGCTTCATGAAGCTTCAATAACAAACAAAGAAAGCCACCATTTTCCCTTTTTCATTTCCAAAATAAAATAAATAAATAAATAAATGAATAAGAAAATGAAAACCCTAACCAATATACAACCATGGTTTAATCTTCACACAAACCCTAGTGAGCATGTATCATCAAACATGATACAATCAAGTGCACAAAAAGTATATCACATATACAATGTGCACATCCGAGCGAGAAAATCCATTTAAAGTGAACCAATACTAGTTAATGCAAAGTAATATATCAAATATATAATTATGCATTAAATCATTAAATCAACACTTGATTCAATGATCCGGTCATGTCGCACACAACCGACTAGTATGCAATGTATCGGCTTATCGAATCAATCCTTGATTCGATAACTAGGTGATATCGCATACAACCAATCGATACATTCATCGCGAGAATAGAATACGGTATCACATACACGCATTATTCTCGGTCCCGCACATATCTCATATGCGCTCCTATTTCGTTTCGCTTGAGCCAGGAAATCTCTGTGTAGGACTCTAAAGACTCGTCAATACGCCGGCAGCAGGTGATGATCATATCAAACACCCACAAGCCGCAAGCGGTCTGCTAAACGTAACGGCCACCCGGGTATTGAGCGATCAGAAGATCGACGAGCAAGCCCGCTCACACTCCTGTGAATCCAACCAGTAACACTTACCGTACAGTCCGGTCTGTTCGTCTGATATGTCGCATATCTCGCCTAGGGGTGGTAAACGTCAGACCCCAATAGCTCGATAAGTCGTGTCGATATGAGGTCTATAACAGTTCGAGAAACTACTGGTAACACTTACCAGTAAATCTCAGCAACCCTGGCCAGGGATTTCCGGTTATAGCCAATCGAACACAGCGCAACATCAACTCCCTATACCGGGAGAGACGAATCCCCTCCTATCGCTCATTGCCTCCATGTGATTCGGGACTGTACCCAAAAACCACCGTTTTGCACGCCTTTTGGACGTGGTAAGATGGAAATCAAAGCACAGTGGGAACCACACAAGACTCTATGACGATCTCGGGTCAACAGACTATTCTGTACCAGTGTTACCAGAGAACTGCCATCTGACGTAAGGTATAATACCATCTGGGAGTTCTCGGCGAGTCCGTCCAGTGTACCCAGTCTCCACTGAGCACCCGTATATCATCTCTGATGTCAAACACCAATGGATATGGGATCATCCATCGCCTATCTGTATGGGTCGAGAAGATATACGCTAGTCTACTCTGGTATATCGATGCCCCGTCTCGATACACCCACGACTAGGGACTTTGAAGGATGTACTTATGGACTACCATGTCCCCACTAGTATGATCCGCATCATAGTCCAGATAGTCAAGTACTCATCCTAAGGGCTTTACCAACATGTAACAGAGAGACAATCAGTGTACACGTTAAGGTAAAGAGTAACCAGATAGCATACTATCATGTCGAGCAAGAAAGTCCTCCCTATATATGTCCCAGCATCCACTACAATATACATCCTATGTATAGCAATGGCCTCTAGGGCATACATATAACTAACAGTCTCCACTGAGCACCCGTATACCATCTCTGATGTAAAACACCAATGGATATGGGATCATCCATCGCCCATCTCATGGGTCGAGAAGCGTATACGCTAGTCTACACTGGTATATCGATGCCCCGTCTCGATACACCCATGACTAGGGACCTTGAAGGATGTACCTATGGACTACCATGTCCCCACTAGTATGATCTGCATCATAGTCCAGGTAGTCAAGTACACATCCTAAGGGCTTTACCAACATGTAACTATAAGACAGTTTAAAGAGACAAGTGTACATGTTAAGATAAAGAGCAACCAGATAGCATACTATCATATCGAGCAAGAAAGTCATCTCTATATATGTCCAAGCATCCAATATAATATACATCATCTGTACAATACTGGCCTCTAGGGCATACATACAACTAACACCTCAGCCACTCCGTTGATCTAGTAGGACTTCTCGCCCACCTGATAGATACTATGGTTTTCTAATTGATGGTGATAGAGAAGATTGCATCATAGATGATGATGATCCTACTAGTTTTCAGCAAGCTATCACGAGTGGTGACTTAGTGAAGTGGCTGGATGCCATGAGATCCGAAATGGAATCCATGCACACCAACAAAGTATGGACTTTGGAGGTTGCATCTTCTGAAGTAAAACCCATAGGGTGCAAGTGGATCTTTAAGAGAAAGATTGGTATGGATGGTCAGGTGGAGACCTATAAGGCTAGGCTGGTACCAAAATTTTTTCGTCAAAGGCCAGGATTGGACTATGATGAAACCTTTTCACCTATCGCAATGCTTAAATCCATTTGGATCCTGCTTCCTATAGCTGCTCACTATGACTATAAAATCTGGCAGATAGATGTTAAAACGACATTTCTAAATGGTGATTTAGAAGAATGCATTTTTATGGATCAGCCAGAAAGATTCATTGACAGTGGGAGCAGCGGAAAAGCATGCAGGTTGCTTAAATCCATCTATGGATTGAAGAAGGCATCACGGAGTTGGAACATCTGCTTTTATTATACAATCAAAGAGTTTGGTTTTATCAAAAATTTAGATGAGCCATGTATTTATAAAAGAATTGTAGAGAGTACTGATACATTCCTCATATTGTACGTGGACGACATTCTCTTGATAGGAAATGATGTTCCTATGCTACAATCGGTCAAACTATTCTTATCGCAAATATTCTCCATGAAAGACCTGGGTGATGCCTCGTACATTCTGGGAATTAAGATCTATAGAGATAGATCTAAGAGATTGTTGGGATTGTCCCAATCGAGATATATAGACACCAAACTAAAGAGGTTTAGTATGGAAGATTCCAAGCGAGATAATTTACCCCGCTTGTCACGGGATCACCCTCTCCAAAGAGATGTCTCCAAAGACTGATGAGGAGAGGGCTCGCATGAGCATTATACCCTACGCTTCGGCGGTAGGATCTATAATGTATGCGATATTGTGTACTTGCCCAGATGTAGCTTATGCACTGAGTGCAGTAAGCAGGTATCAATCCAATTCAGGGGAGAAACACTGGACTGCTGTGAAGAACATTCTGAAGTACTTGCGAAGGACTAAAGAAATGTTCTTGGTGTATGGTAACGGAGAACTCCAAATCGAGGCCTTTACCGATTCTAGCTTTCAGAGAGATAAGGATGATAGTAATTCCATCTCGGGGTTTGTTTTTACCCTAAATGGAGGGGCGGTATGTTGGAAGAGTTCCAAGCAAGATATCGTCGCTGACTCCATGATGGAAGCTGAGTATATTGCTGCTAATGATGCCACAAAAGAGGCAGTCTGGATGAGGAAGTTCATATCTGAACTTCAGGTGGTTCCATCCATTGCTAATCCAATACCTTTGTATTGCGATAACAATGGAGCCATGGCTTTGGCAAAGGAACTACGGTCCCATCAGAAATCCAGACATATTTTGAGGCGGTATCACCTCATCAGGGAGATGGTAGATCGCCAGAACATCGAGGTACGGAGAGTAGACACGAAAGACAACAAAGCAGATCCATTCACCAAGGCCATCCCTCAAATCCAGTTTAAGAAACTGTTCGAGATGTTAGGCATGCGGTACGCCGGCAACTGGTTCTAGTGTAGACAGTGGGTACATATTGCACCAACTACAGGCCTTAGTGAAAGTGGGAGATTATTAGATATGTATGCCGTAGAGACCTGTATTGTATAGGATGCTAGGAATGTATATGTACAGAAATAATCTTTGCTCGAAATGATAGTATGCTATCTGATTTATCTTCATCTTAACGTCTAATGTGTTGTATTTCATATCTTATATACATGTTGATGAAGCCCTTAGGATTATACTTGACTATCAGGATTATGATGTAGATCATACTAGTGGGGCGTGGGCAGTCTAAATGCATATCCTTTAATTGTTCCTAGTCGAAGGTATATCGAGACAGGGAATCGATATTACCAGAGTAGACTAGTGTGTACGTTTCTTGACCCTGGTGGCGATGGTTGATCCACAACCATTGGTGTTTGACATCAAAGATTGTACAAAGGTGCTCATTGGAGAATGGGTACACCGAACAGGACTCGCCGAGAACTCCTAGATGGTATATATACCTATTGTCAGATAGCAGTTCTCTTGTGACACTTATACAGGTTAGTCTATAGACACGAGATCATCATAGTGTCTTGAGTGATTCCTACCGTGCTTTGATTTCCTCCCTACCACGGCTTTACTGAGTCGTGCAAACAGGTGGATTTTGGGTACAGTCCCGAGTCACATGGAGGCGGTGAGCAATAGGAAGGGTTTCGTCTCCTCCGGTATAGGGAGTTGATGTCACGCTATGCTTGATCGACCATAATAGCAAATCCCTGGGCAGGGTTGTCGAGATTTACTGATAAGAGTTATCGGTAGTTTCTCGAACCGTTATGAGCCATAAATCAGCACGACTTATAAAGTTACTGGGGTCTGACAATTACCACCCCTAGACTTCATATGCGACGTATCAGACGAAAAGACCGGACTGTACGGTATGCTTGCAGGCTCGTTAGGGTTGGGATGAGTTCGCTCGTCGGCCACCTTTTCGTCATGTACCTGGGTAGCCGTTACGCACAGCTAGTGCCACTGACGTGCTTATGGTTAAATCCACTGCCAGCATACTGTCGAGTCTTTAGAGTCCCACATAGAGGGTTCCCTGGTTCAGGTAAAAGATGTAGAGGCCGTAAGTTGTTACGGCAGAGTTTCGATCATGTTCGTGTACTGGCTACAGGAATTATAATCGGAAGGATAATACTGGTAGGTTTTGGTTTAAACCGGATACCGGTATTATATTATTAGATTATTTGTATTCGTATTTTTTCGGAATGCGAATACAGGTATACTTATACGGTATACGGTGAGGGGTATTCTTGTAATTGTACAAGAATACATTCTAGAAGGAGACACCTCATAAATGGGTTTTTATTTTGTGAAAATAAAAATAATGAGGTGGAATTTGGAATTGTCAAAGCATGGATAAAGGAATGGCTTATTTTATTTTTTATTCATTTGGGATTACTATTGAAGTATGGTGCATTATTTTAGAGATAAAATAATATATACTTCAATTATTTTCCCATGAGCCATATCATTTTTTCCATGGTTGATTTTTCTCTCACTCTCACATTCATCTTCTCTCTCCAAATGATCTCTTTCTTCTTCCTCTAACCTAAACACTCACATGTGTTGTGATCCATAGATTAAGAGATAAAATAATCCACTAGTTCATTCTCTACATCATCTAAGTAGTCATTTCTAGCACACTTGACTATTTAGTTAACTCTTATGAAGAGTTTGAAGCTTATTCCAAAGCTCTCGGGTGGATCATCTACGTCTTGGAGGTGACCGGAGATCGAGGTCATTGCAACCATCTAAGGAGCCTGGGAGTCGCATCCAAACGAAGACCCGAAGGACCGATTCTCAAGGTATAACCCCCTATCATAGTAGATAAGATCTCTAGATAGGGTTTCTAGTCATGGTTTAGCACAAGATCTAGGTTTAAAATGGGTGTTGCATGAAAGAAAATTTTCGTTTGCCACTTCCGTCTCCTCACAAGTGTTGTGAGGGTGTGCAACATCCACTAACAGTTAGAACTTCGATCGTCGGAAAAATTACCTGAAATCAAATTTTCAAGTCATGCTTTCTGTCGATTTTCAAAACTGCTCAAAAAATTATTTCAGTGGCCTTAAAAATAAATGCAGGCTTTTATAAGAACACAGAAAAAATTCGAGCTAGTAATCGCCCAAGACTACCGCGGGACCGTGGCCAAACTCACTGTTTTGCCGCGGATTCACAGCCGAGTCAAGGCCGATTCGCTCTAATTTTTCCCTGTGGGTCTTAATCTTGGAAATATGGTTTCTTGAATATTTGGTTTCTACCCAGAATTCTTTGTGTACTGGTTTGTACATGGGGTATGTTAGTGATATATGCTCTAGAGGCTATTATTGTATAGTACTAGTCTGTATATTACATTTTGGAAGTTTGGGATATACACGGATTTTATGACAGTCTTGCTCAATACGGTAGTATACTATTTAGTTTGTTTCTATCTTAATATGTGTATATGTTTATTTTAGCGTATCGCTAATACATATTGGTAGAGCTCTTAGGATCTTTGCTTGCCTACCAGCGTTGTGATGGCAGTCACACTAGTGGGGGCTGGGTAGTCTATAAGCACATCCTTATACAGGTCCCTAGTCGTAGAACTATCGAGACAGGGTATCGATACTCCAGAGTAGACTAGTGTATACGCTTCTCATCCCAGCAAGGGAGATGGTCTATCCCACAGTCATTAGTATGTCGTACTAGAGATATTATGCAGGTGCTCACTGTGTTATGAGTTACACTGGACGGACTCGTGGGGAACTGTTGGATGGTACTATACTTATTGTCAGGTAGCAGTTCCCAGGTGACATGAGTACAGCGTAGTCCGTTGACTTGACACTGCTACTTTGCCTCGAGTGTTTTCCCATTGTTCTTAGATTACTATCCTACCACGGCTCTGATGAGTCATGCAAACAGATAGTAGTTGGGTGCAGTCCCGAAGCACTTGGAGGTAGTGCCGGTTAGATAGGATTCGTCTCTCCCAGTATTAGGGGTTGATGTCGCGCTGTATTCGGAAAGCCATTGCATAAAGTCCCTATCCAGGGCAAGCGAGATTTACTGGTAGGTACTCCGGTAGTTTCTCAGAGTGTTTTTGGGCTCTACTCCGGCACGACTTATTGCGCTATTTAGGGTCTAACGGTTACCGCGCCCTAGGCCCGATATGCGATACTCTTTGACGAACAGACCGGACTGTACGGAGAATGTCACAGATCGGCTCAGTAGGAGTTCGGATGAGTTTGCTCATCGGCCTTCTTATCGACAGATACCTGGGTAGCCGTTACGTGCAGTTAGTATCGCTAACGTGCTTGTGGTTAAACCCACCACCAGCGTACTGTTGAGTCTTTAGAGTCCCACACAGAGGGTTTCCCTTCTTCAGGCGAAACGGTGTAGAGGTCGTATGGTTTTACGACAGGGTTCGAACATATATGTGTACTTGTGCACGAATCATGTTCTTGTTGGATATAGTGCCCTCAAAGTCAATTATTGGATTGCAGGCACGTGATTGCAATGATTGAGGGAGGACCTATACCGGTAGGACAGTCTTACTCGAGAGTTTTGTATACTATCTGGTTGGTCTTTATCATCATGTACATGCTTTAGGTGACATTGTAGTTCACTGTTACACGTTGATAGAGAATCGTATGCTTGCATGGTTTGTCTTTATCATCGTGTACTGCTTGAGGTGACCTTACAGGTCGCTATTACACGTTGATAGAGCTCTTAGGATTCTTGCTTGATTGCCAGCAGTATGATGGCGATCATATACGTGGGAGCTGGGGTCTATAAGCACATCCTTAAAAGGTCCCTAGTCGTGGGAGTTTTTGAGACTGGGCATCGATACTCCAGAGTAGACTAGTGTATACAGTCGAGACCCCAACGAGGGGCGGTGGCCGGTCTCACAAGCCATTGGTGTCAGTTGGTTCACCTAAGAAGTATACAGGTGCTCATTGGGTTATGAGTACACCGGACAGGACTCGCCGGGAACATGCTAGTTGGTATTATACCTGATGTCAGATAGCGGTTCCCTGGTGACATGTGTACAGGTTAGTTCATCGACCTGAGATCGTCATTTGTCTCATGTGAGTTCCCACTGTGCTTTGATTACTACCCTACCACGGCTCAAAGGAGTCGTGCAAACAGGTTTTAGTTGGGTACAGTCCCGATCCATATGGAGGCAAGTGAGCGGATCGGCAGGGGATTCGTCTCTCCCGGTATTGGGGGTGAGATCGCGCTGTGTCTAGGAGAGCCATTACACAAAGCCCTCGGCCGAGGCAGGAGATTTATTGGTAGGTATTCCAGTAGTATCTCAGGGTGTTCTGGGCTACACTTCGACACGACTTGTACTGCTTTTGGGGGTCTGACTTTTACCAACCCCCTAGGCCCGCCATGCGATGCTCATAGATGAACGGGCTGGACTGTATGGATATTGTCACTGACAGGCTCAGTAGGGTGTCAGGATGAGTTCGCTCATCGACCTCCCTTTTGGTCAATACCTGGTAGCCCGTTACGTACAGCTAGTACCACTGACGTGCTAGTGGTTAAATCCACAGCCAAAGTATTGATGAGTCTTTAGAGTCCCCCATAGACAGTTTCTCAAGTTTCGGGCGAAACGTTGTAGAGGCCGTATGATATATGGCCGGGTCCAATCATATACGTGCAGTAGTGCACGGATCATGATCGGGCGGATCATACTAGTGGGCTTTGGTTTAAGCCGAATCCTAGTATTAGATTTGTTGGATTACTTTAGTCTCGTCGCATTCGCATTCAGTCGGAATGCGGATGCAGGTATGTATATACAGGTGAGGGGTATCCTTGTGATCCGTCACGAGTTTACTTTAGATATTGCCGTATCTTTTTATTGTTGCAAACATTTGGATTAATGTTTGTTAATGGAAATTATGAGCTAAATATCATCATTTGGAGCATTATTGTGACACATGCACAAGTGGTGACTTATGGTCTCTTTCTTTGTGCATGTGTCACATAAGGTGATGGATTTGTGATGATATGATAAGAGGAGAGAGAGGGGCTGCCATGAAGTGGTGAGCTCTCATATTATTCTTCTCACTCTCTCATTTTATCACATATATCACAAAAGGAAAAGGAAAGCTTCTTCTTCTTCTTCTTCTTCTAGCTCATTATCTCCATCAATGGCAACACCTCTAACCTCCATCCAAATCAATGGATGCAAGAGACAAAGTGATCATAAACATTCTCTACATCACCTTGGACACGTCGGCTAGCACACTTCGTGCCCGAGTGGCTTCGGATGAAGCGGGAGCCCGTAAAAAGACTCGTAGATGTGGTGCCCTTTCCGACTAGGAGATCGAGACCGGAGTTGCCGTGAGGAGCTTGGGATGGTGGCCAAAGACCGAAGGACACGGATCGATCGGTATAGCCTTTCTATCCCTTCTCTAGATAGCTAGTTTTAGTTTAATGGTTCGATCCGGGTTTTAAGCTTACGATAGCGCCGGTTTCATGTTTAGAAAAATTTTCGTTTCCGCATTTTGGCCTCGGAAAGACGGCCGGGGCGCTACCGTAGTCTTACATGGTATCAGAGCCACGCCATTAACCTTTACTAGCTTGCTCTAACGTGTTTAAAATATCGATCGAACGAATTTTCTAAGAACTGCATTTCCAAGTCACAGTTTCTGTCGAATTTTTCCTGTGCTCTAAAAATTATTTTGAGTGTTGCAGAAATACGTGCAGGGTTTTCTAAGAGAACTGAGAAAATTTGGTGAGCTAAACCCATTGTAGCGCCGTGGAACCGCGGCCGTACCCATGTGTTGTCCACGGTTCCGCCGCTGTCCTGTAGCAGAAATGCACCAAATTTCTTCAGTTGGTCTCTGACTTGGAAAAGGGGTTTCTGGTAATTTTATTTTGGGCCCAGATTTATTTGAGTACTGGGTATTGTGCTTGGGGCCCACTTCGGGAAATTTTGTCGATCGAAAATTTTAAATATGTTAGTTCACAGAATTTACATTATATCTGCGACCGTGAATGTCATTTGATCGGTAAATCCTGTCTAATTACTATAGTTCTTTTAGACGGATTTGCGAACGTGACATTCACGTTGATGTTCTATGTTGTACTGTGATATTGCGGATTTGTCGTGGTGGATAGCATGGATGCAATGGTAGTACAGTTTGGTTATATTTGTACATTTGATATTGCGGGGCGAGCGTCCGACATGTGGATTGCCTTCACTGCCTGTTTGTATATTATTCTTTTAGGGCACGACCGGGCTAAGGTCGATGTATCCGTTGTATATTTTACTTTCTGTACTAGGATTACCCCGCGGAGGGGTGCACGGGTAGCCGGGTTCTAGAGGGCAACGGGCCTGCATCTCATGGCTTTGAGACAGAGGGGGCTTCACACTAGAATTGACGGGCTATTCGCCGCACTCGTAGGGGGTACAGGTTGACCCAAGGAGGGGTGCTTAATTTACCGGATTCCGTGAAGTGCTGGGTGGTCCATTCACGTTGTTGAAGGGGGCTGCCTCACTTCAGGTTTTGGCGGGTAACTTGCCGCGCCCGTAGGGGTCTAGAATTTCATTGCACAGGCTATCCACACGACCAGGGGAACGTCGGGTTTCAGTAGCGGCTCTATGAAACCCGGGGATCCCAGATTATCTGTATTGTTCTGTAATGCTTATTACATTTCTGTGATGTTGCATTTTATCACGCCATGATCGAATATTATATATTGATATATATACTAGTAGTGTCACGACCCAAAGTTTGGCCCGTGACCGGCACTTAACCACGTAACGTCTACAGGCGTAACGCGACTAAGTGAACCGAAAACCCAGAAATCAAACCAGTAAAAGTATAGAGTGTTATAAGTTTAAAAGAAAGCACTTACTAACATGTTAAGAAATCTAAGTAGACGATCACCAAGATAGCAATATACGACGCCGTAGCGAAGATCAAGATCCATAAGTGGGAACATCACAGATAGAATAAACTGCAAGTACAGTCGGCTCACAACGAGCTCGACACCAGAATACAAATAATATACATCATCGTCCTCACACTGTCTCTAAGTCAAATACATACATGGTAGATGGAGAATAATTGATACAATAATGTACATAACTAAAAGATAAACAGATACCGCACAAAACCCACCTATCAGCAAAAGAGCTAGTACACCAACTATGGGGGTATCTGTGTCAATAGATGCAAAACGCAGCCTGCCGGGACTACTCCGAAGGGCAACCTGCAAACACTGTGGCACAACGGGGGTGAGTTGCCAACTCGTGAATAGAGATAACATATAAAAGTAATCGCGAGCATGCACGTACTGCGCTACTCTATCATATGCCAACAGATGATATCAATATGTGATAAGCAGTATGTGCAATAATCAAGCAAGTGCTCTATTAGGTAATATAACTACAGGATGAGGTACAATAATAAATGCTGAGCATGGGCAATATAACATCTATGTCACGACCCGAAAGTACGGAACGTGACCGGCACTTAGATTACGAAGCGTCTAGAGGCGCCACGTAACCTAAGTAAGCCGAAGCCCAGAAATCTAAACCATAGAAGAAGAAGAAGAAGAAAAAGAAAACAAGTTTAAAAGAATCAGCAAATTTCCCAAAAATTTCGGCAGAGTCTCCTCTGTAAAAACTGGCCCCCAAATGGGTACAACAAGTATAATATACATAAACAATAAAAAGCATCCCCAACGGGAGCTAGCTCAACGCCAACAGGCGGAAACAACCACAATAAGCACAATAATATACAACGCCAAAGGGCGAGGCTCAAAACTCAAAATAAAACAAAACCACCAGATCAGAATAATACATGCGCGACTCTAAGGTCGAAATAAAAGACTGGTCCAATAAACTTATCAAGTAATACAAGTATGGTTGATGGAGCTTACTAGATACAAATGAAAGAATAAAAAATACAATGGTGGTTCAGATACAAGTGAACCAACCTACCGTGCAAATCACCCGAAATGAAAATGATGTGCCAGCAACTGCCAAGGGAAACCTGTACATCGAACCTGTAATAAAATTTGGCACAAGGGGGTGAGTTGCCAACTCGTGAGTAGAAGACATCTACGAAAAGAAATCAAATGCACGACGCTATCCTAGGTCATAATAATACACTATTATATCCTAATCATCTAGTAATAGCAGGGTAAAAACTACGTGTAAATATAGATACTCCGTGCTCATGTCAGTGCCTCATATCATACTATGTCATATGAATGGATATGCATGCATCATGAATATAAAATAATCAATCCTGAAATCCTGAAATATCTGTATAAGAAATCTTTAGCTGTTATCATAGTAAAATATGTATAGGAATCTGAAATCTCAACAACGAAATCCATGGAAATCCGTGTCAAGCATCGACACAAACATGTAAATCTCAAGTCTCATAGTCTCAATACCTCGGGCTCCGTCAGTCCGGATCGGCCCATATCATCAAATCCCACGACAACGGTCGGTATCCTCCGGATATCCGCCGCGTCAGACATCACCGGTAGGTAGCCTTCCCCTGCTAGGCTCATCGTCTACAACTCGATCTTCTTGCCCCGGGGTACCATACCGGGCCCACCATGTACCCGAGACGGTTCATCCACTCCTCGAATCGGGTCTCGAAATCCAACAGAAAACATGAAATCTCATGGTGGACGACACATACATCACGAGAAAACCGCATCTTATTTTAAAAAGAGAGGAGGAGAGAGAGAGAAGTTTTTATAATTTCTTGCGGTTTTCCCTAAAAATCCAGAAATCTCATAGAAATCCAAATCTTAAAATCATGAGTAAGTATATGATAAGTGTCGGCATATGCCCATGATACTGCATGATAACATGAAAATATGAATGCATGAATGTCAAGTAATAAATATCATGTCTATACTAACATCAGAGAGTAATCACGATATTATATCGGTCTAGTTGTTAACTGATTTTATCAATAAAAGACAATATGATCTAAAGTGTACGTGACATAGCAATTACCGATGATGATGTGTGTGAGCCGGCAAATGAGTGTGCGTGGAATATGCACATCATCGGTAATGGTGCTGGTGTCCTAACAGGTAAAGTTTATACTGATTATAGCAACATATGTATGAACATGCAACATTATGATTACAGTGAAAAAAAAGTAAAGACGGATGTGTGTTATCCACTCATTTGATATACAAATACCACTACCACTATATGGCTCAAACCTAACCTAGTGTTCATCTAACCCTCCTAAGGAAAACTAAAGCTAAGAACTGGTCGATAGAAGTACACCTAACGCCTGAGTCCATATCTCTAATAGTCGGCGATCCTGCCTCAATAGCGTCACGTACATAGTACGACTTCCTCAAATCAGGAGTGCGGATCAATCATCACATCTATGCCTCGTACGGTAAAATCTATCGTACGGCATCCTAATATCAGGGTACGGGTCAAGTATCTCCTAGGTGTCTCATCATTCGTATAATGTCATCATCAACACATCTCATCATCAAGGTGCTAAACTGTAACTGCCTACATCAATCATATATCATTTCCATCATAATATGCATCATTAGTTTATCCTCAGAAATATCATGTCATATGTATCATATTGTGATTAAGTCATACTGATATCATATCGTCATCAAGTCACACTTATATGATATCGACATCTGGTCACACCTATATGATGTCGTAATCAAGTCATGTATATATCATATCATGATCAGTCACAAGTTACAGTCCGGGTACTATTTTAGAGTCCCATGTACCTCAATATCATCACCACCCATTATAATTTATGTATACCTGTTCATTATCTCATTCTCTAATGATCCGCTAACACTTTAATACGACTGTATAGTCAAGAATCACGGCATCAAGCCCAATTATCCTGTTTCATTCCCGTGTATCAATGTATCCCACATACGTGTTGTATATATCTATATATATACCTATACCTAGTCCTATATATATATACACATACCCGTATACACCATGTCGAGTTTCAGTGTGTGCGTGTGTGTGTTTCTACCTGAAACCTATGAACCTCTTCCAGGGTATTCATCCTCTGGTATGATCTTCCTAAATCAGTCTGGTCAAGCCTAGGGTCATTACTAGGGTCCTACTCATTAAGAATCTAGGGTCACATCTGGTTTCCTAATGTCAATAAGTACTATTCCTATTCTACGTTGCGGGGGTGCTAAACGCCATCCACCCGATTTCCCCCCGTAGATATGCATCTACTCACCTGGTCCATATCTGCCGAAGACGGTGTCGCCATCATCCTCTTCATCGCCCGCAGTCCATGTGAGGGGTACCTAAACGCAAACATATAAATAGTATCGTAAACTGAATCACATACAAAAGCCAAAACGACGCAAGGAACAAGCATAGGTTAAAACCTATGTCCCGTCCACGCAAAAGAACCAAATATCGCTCGATATCGGCGTACAGACTCCGATGGATCGAGATAAACATCAATAAATAACTCGTAGTTTTAAAACTCATTACTTATATTATAAAACATGATTAAATCTATCGAAACCCTAAAATCCATCAAATCGCCCGATTTCGTAAAACCCGAAAATGCCAATTTACCGTTTTTCTTCAAAACTTGACATTTAAATGAAACCAATGGTCATAAAACTCATTAAATAGCATAACTAGACTATACAAACCATTACTATATTTTTATTACACAAATTTGTATTAATTTGAAATTTCTAGTTTGCAACCTTTAGTAATTTTTAACATCTTTCAAGCAAAATACCACAATTCCACAACAAAACTTGATTTTAGATGGATTAATGTTTTAAACTACAATTCATGATGATAATGATATAATGAAACCATAAATTATATTTTTAATCTCATTTATTTAGGAATTTCAAAAATCTAGTTTACAAAAATAGCATTTTATTAGTAATTTCCAATTATCAAAGGAAACTAGTGATCAAACTAAGTTTTTTCTTTCCAATAATATGCTAATATTCTCACTAAAACTACAATCTAATGATAGCAAGCTCAATTAGAATTTTATTTTACCCACAAACACATTTTATAAAATCCTAGTTAGCTAAATAGCTTAATTAAATCAATTTTGGATAAACAAATTATTATACAACAACCATGCAAGATTTTTCCACTCTAAAAATGTTAAACTAGCTATTATAACCTTATTTAATTAATAAAAATCACAACTTGATTTTTCAAACCCTAACTTGAATTTTAAAAGTAGCAAATAGAATTAATATATTAAATCTAATTATGCTTAAATGAACATCTAATAACAATAAATCAAAAGAAGGAAATTTATACCTCCAAAATATGAAACCCAAACATGAAATAAGCCTCCAAAATGCATGCTTTCCATCTCCAAAATCCATGCTAAATAGGTCAAAGGAAAATGGTAGAGGTTGAATGTTGATTTTTGAGATTTATTTTTGGAATTTTTGATGAATTTTGATGATTTTTAATGCAAAAATGATGGGGGAAAAATTTTGGGGCTACCCATGGAGGGGAGGCCGGCCATGGAGAGGGAGGAGGGTGGAGAGAGAGAAAAAATGTGTGGTATTGTGTAGAAAGTTCATAAATAATGCATTTTTTTCACTTAAACCTTTTATTATCTAACTTTTTCAATTTAACCCTTTTCCTAGAAATTTCTAGAACCATGGAGAGATTTTGGAAAAGATTTTGCATATTACACACATGATTCTAATATACCATGGCTCATTTTTACAAATTAAAACCATTCAAATTTGTAATTTACACTAATTTAAATAAAAAATAAAGCTTATGTTAATATTTAAAATATTTAATTTAGGAAAAATATTTAATTGAACTAAAAATTTATAAGTGGCTAAATAAACACCATTTACTAGTAATAACATAATTAAAATAGATATTTTTAAATTTATAGTGAAAAATAATTACGGTTTAGTTTTACGAAAAATACATTTTATTTTACCGAAAATCCTAAAATTCACTTAAATTTTTTTTATTTATTTAATTATTTTTAAAATGTTACAATCTACACGGAATGTCAACGTGGAATATATAATCGGTGTCCACCAATGCACCCAGATCCCGCAAATTGCTCAGGCGTCGGCACTCTCATCGGCCCTCAAATCCTGTAAATCTCTGAGAATCCCGAGTGCCCAACATCGGCACCCAAATATCATAAATACTCGTGTCCAGCATTGACACGCAAATCCTCATCCATTAAGCCCCGTCAGTCCGGATCAGCCCACGGGCTTTGTCTGCGGTATCGGCCCTCGGCCCCGGCAGTACGGATCACCCCGCATCCATCTATCGACTCTGATCAGCATCCTCCGGGTAACTGTCAGGTCCAACCAATCACCGGTAGGTAGTAGTCCCTCTGCCAGGCTCACCGTCTACTACACAGCGAAACCGTTCTCGCCCCGGGGTACCATACCGGGTCCACCATGTACCCGTAATCGGCCTCAACCAGCTCCTCGATTCGGGTTCACATATATCACTCGAGCACCGAGGAAACACATGGTGGACGCACCGAAATATCATATCAAGGGAACCGGGTTTTTAAATGATTACATATTTGAAATAGCCACGGTTCCCAAATCCAGAAATCACATGTAATCCAAACCAATATGCAAGTCAATGATCCGATATGATATGTGCATCAAGTATGAATATCATGTCAAGTCACATAAAGATGAGCTACAACATAATGATCCGATGTGATATATGCATCAAGTATGAATATCATGTCAAGTCACATAAAGATGAGCTACAACATAATGATCCGATGTGATATATGCATCAAGTATGAATATCATGTCAAGTCACATAAAGATGAGCTACAACATAATGATCCGATGTGATATATGCATCAAGTATGAATATCATGTCAAGTCACATAAAGATGAGCTACAACATAATGATCTGATGGAAATTCTACAGTGTGAGTGTCATGGCAATTACTAACGGTGTGTGTGTAACATGCAGGATAGTGCTCGTGCAACATGGACCGTTAGTAATGGTGCGGTGTTCTATCAATTCTAGTTTATATCCATATAGCAGGGAATGCAGTATGCAGTAAATAGTAGCCATAAGGTCCTATCAGCCCTGACGTAGAACGCTATGCGGGCGATATCCCCGTAGATGTTAAATCTACTCACCGTAGTCTCTCGCTAGGTATAGCCAACAACTTGTTTCCCCTTCTGCGCGGCGTCCGCCGTACTCGCCTGCGAACCTAGAATTACACAATACATCATACATAAGCTTGACATCATACAAACACAACATTAAAGCCGAACTAGTAACTCTTGTCGTGAACCAAGCGCGCGTGTGCGCGATACGCTAAAACGTGTGATTACGTGCCTGAAGCCACTCCGACGCGTCGCGATACGCAGAAACCCAAAACCCATACACACGTATCACGCGTGTCGCGAAAGATTGAAAAGTACGGGAAAATAGGTATTCACCTCCAGATTTTGATACAGAAATGATATTGTAAAACTATATATACCAAAATAACCCACATAGCAGCAGACTCCAGTGGCCCAAACCCCAAATCCCAACTCACCCATCTGGCCGCAAATTGCGGCCAGAATGAATATTCCGGCGGCCTGGGTAGGGGGGTGGGCTCCCAGGTTTGGTGTGTGCACTTTATACCCCCCATACATGCTACAGTAACCTCTAGTTTTGTTCTGGAACATCTCGAGTAGTAGCGGATCCTACAGAGCCTTAAATCAAGTTAAAAATCCACATTTTTGCACTAAAATGGAACTTTATGGTATTTCTGTGCAAACTGAAACAAACCTGGCCTAAAATAGCTCCAATAACACATAATAGAGCCAACACAACTAACAAAACCCTAATCTAACATGTGAATCACAAATATCCTTTAATATCACTAAAAATGCACAAAAATGAGATTTTTGCTAAAGAATACTACAAGTTTAAGGAAAAGGAGTGCTAACATGAGTTAATACCTTCAAAAGACCTTATAAAACACCAAAAGTATCAGCTTCTCTCTCAGGTGTGCAGATTTGCCTTCAAACACCCCAAAAAGCCCCCTTTTCCAAGGTTTTTGTGAAGGAAAAGTGTTGATTTGTGTAGGGTTTTGTGTAGGGATCAAAGGGAAATGAAAAAGGAGAAGAAAAGATGGAGAAAGATGGGGGTTTTCTGCTGGAATGCTGCAGAAATCTGAAGTGAGGAGAAGAGAGAGAGAAGAGCAAGGAAATGGGGTCAAAAGTCAACCTCTTTACCTAACACCATGCTCTCAATTGTTTAATTGGATTTTGAATTATGAAAAGGGTATGATATGATTAAAATGGTGGGGAATTAAAATGAACCATGCACAAAAGAATGGTTAACATATTACCAAAACCCTAAGTCACAAAAATGGCTAAGTGTGCAAGTGTACACTACAAAGGAAAATTTTCAAATTGCTAACACGACCAAATATAAATAGTAAACCCGACTAAAATAACTAATAATCCTATGTACACATATGCAATAACATGTACAATTACTAATTTAACACGAAAAACATTCTAACGGAAATTCAAAGTGTTACAAGTAGATGTTGTATATGTTTTACATCCGCGCTAGTCCAGTCCCCGCTCTGTCGTTAGTTAAGTAACCTAACGGGTGATGACAGGACCCAGTGGCGAATGCGGATGGCATATACGTACATCATATTTTCGTTCTTTTGTGGTGTGATTAATTGATGGGACTGCATTGATTCGGATCAATGTAAGCTAAACAAACCTACTTTGACGTTGTTGGAACAATTTTCAAAAATCTGTTATTGCAAGGACGTTCTCTTTTGTTTTGCACAGTGGTATTCGATTATGAATATCCAGCACCTCAGTCGACGAGGCAAGGGCCGAGATCCCTTCACCGGGAGTGACCCCTTGGACAGAAGTTTGCATCAGGGTAATAACTTCACTATAGCCGATTGCCTTTTGCTTTGCATCATAGTATTCAGTTGGAATATCCTGCACCTCATTCTACGGGGAAAGAGCCGAGATCCCTTCACCGGGAGTGACCTCTTTAGCAAAGGTTTTCGCCACTATATTTTTATAAAAAGCTATGTGGTTCCTTCAACAATATCAAGTTCATTACATTAAAAGTTTTTCGCCAAAAACTAGACGTAGCCCTCAATCATTTCTTACAGGTATTACTTAGTATTCGTGCTGCGTTTGTTGACTGTGTCAAGGCGTAGTGTGCGGTAGCTAAGTAGTGTTTGTTTGTGGCATATTAATGGGATTGGTTAGGACAGTCGTGCGGCCTTGTTGACTGTGTCAAGGGCTCGTACGGGTGGGTTTAATGCAATTCAGGATAATGACGGGTTGAACTTGACTATGACTCTTTGATTTGTTGACTGTGTCAAGGTCACTTGGGTCCTATGGGTAAAAACACACATCGGGAGTTTCTAAAGAAACTGAAACTTTCCAGATATGCGCATACCTTTTGGAGTGTGATAACGTGAGTGGATTCCATTACGTTATTATGCGATGATAGTTGGATCCCGATTCCCACTGATGAGTTGGTTTACTCCTCGGGTGATCCCGACTAATTCTTCTTTCAGATTTGGAGGAGAATTTGATGATACAGTGAGAGGTTTCCTGATTAGATAAATTGATAACCATTCTAATCTAGGTTAGATTGCATGCTGAGTGTTTCTTTTCTCTCTCTCTTTGGCAGCGACCATGACCCGACCCGTGACTATGACTCAGTGACCAAGTTGACCGAACCTTCTTATAACACTGGCTTTTGGATTGTCAGAGTTGCATACCTCATTGCCACTCCTACTTTTACCCTTTTCTCCAGAACACCCCATATTACTACGAACAGCCACTTCCATTGGATAAAACCATCGTATGGTTATATACGAACTCGAAGGAACTTGTTCCAGATTCGAGGATGGTTTCCGGTTCTGGAGAAAATGAATATGATTATTCAGTTGTCTTTTCCTTTTACCTTCTCTCAGGTTGCGGTGCTCCTTGGATTAGGAAGGTACACCTATTATGCTAATTGAATAGTCTTCTTGTAGGGTTACTAGGCACACTAACAAGGCTCTTCAAGGCATCTACCATGCCAAAATTAAATTTTTATGTGCCGAACAACCCTAAGCAAGATCGTATACTAGAGATTAGGCGAATAAAATAGCAAGTAAACAACTTTACGACTAAGGGTATGCGAAATACAACCTTTGTAGATCGGTCCTTCACTTCTAAGGCTCCTTGTCGTAGTCCCTTCGCTGCGATCACGGTTCTCCCGGGCTCTTGCATGGCTTCACGAGGCGAAAGACACGTCCTTGCTTGAAGTCTCCGAGGCCGAAAATGATCTACGTCGAGGGAATACCGACTCAAGCTACTACTTCACTAACTAGAGAATTAGTGAAGCAAACACCCTAAACTAAAGTGCTAATCTAGTGGAGGATGGAGAAATAGGAAGTGGGTTCTCTTTGGAATTTTATTTCTCACAATGATTCTCACTTTGGATCAAACCCTAGCAAGCCTTTTTCCTTTTTGAACCAAGAAGAAGATGAACAAAAGAAAGAGAAGAGGATAATGATCAAGTGAGTGAGCTAACCATGGTGAGTGAGTATCATATACTAACTCTTGTAGAGACTTAACCCATGGCTAATTGTTATGGTTGGGTTAATAAATATTCATAGTAAAAACAAACTCAAGTGGAATTAGTTAATGCATCCACAAGCTTCCACAAGCTTCATGCATTTTCTAATCCTCCAGTTGATTTTGTAATTACTTTAAATATTAAAACCCAAACTAAAAATTAGCATAGTGTAAGTATCATACACCCATGGATGATGTATCATCAACCATGATACAAAAAGATAACACATTTTAATATATATCACATATATATTAAAGTTGTGTACATGTGAGAAAAAACCCTAAGTGAACATGTGTTAGTTAATGTAAACTAGTATATCAAATATACAATTATACAATAAATCATTAAATCAACACTTGACTTAATAATCCGGTCATATCACATATAACCGAATAACAAACATTGTATCGACTTATCGAATCAACACTTGATTCGATAACTCGGCTATATCATATATAACCGACCGATACCAAAAGTCGCGAGAATAGAACACGGTATCACATACACGCATTATTCTCGGTCCCGCACATATCACATATGCGCTCCTATTTCGTTTTGCCTGAGCCAGTAAAACCTCTATATAGGACTCTAAAGACTCGTCAATACGCCGGCAGTAGGTGATGATCACATCAAGCACTCACAAGCCGTCAGCGGTACTAGCTGGACGTAACGGCTACCCGGGTATTGAGCGATCAGAAGATCAGCAAGCAAGCCCGCTCCAACTCCTGTAAAAGCCTGCCGGTAACACTTCCCGTACAGTCCGGTCTCCTCGTCTGATATGTCGCATATCAAGTCTAGAGGTGGTAAACGTCAGACCCCAATAACCGATAAGTCGTGCCGATGTGAGGCTCATAACGGGTCGAGAAACTACTGGTAACACTTACCAGTAAATCTCTAACTCAGCCCTGGCCAGGGACTTCCCTGTTACGGCCAATCGAGCATAGCGCAACATCAACCCCTAATACCGGGAGAGACGAAACCCCTCTTATCGCTCATTGCCTCCATGTGACTCGGGAGTGTACCCAAAAACCACCGTTTTGCACGTCCTCATGGACGTGGTAAGGTGGAAATCAAAGCACAGTAGGAATCACACAAGACTCTATGACGATCTCGGGTCTACAGACTAACCTGTACAAGTGTCACCAGAGAACTGCCATCTGACGTGAGGTATAATACCATCTGGGAGTTCTCGGCGAGTCCGTCCAGTGTACCCAGTCTCCACTGAGCACCCGTATACCATCTCTGATGTCAAACACCAATGGATATGGGATCATCCATCGCCCATCTCATGGGTCGAGAAGCGTATACGCTAGTCTACACTGGTATATCGATGCCCCGTCTCGATACACCCACGAATAGGGACCTTGAAGGATGTACTTATGGACTACCATGTCCCCACTAGTATGATCCACATCATAGTCCAGGTAGTCAAGTACACATCCAAAGGGTTTTACCAACATGTAACTATAAGACAGTATAAAGAGACAAGTATACATGTTAAGATAAAGAGCCACCAGATAGCATACTATCATGTCGAGCAAGAAAGTCCTCTCTATATATGTCCAAGCATCCAATATAATATATATCATCTGTATAATACTGGCCTGTAGGGCATACATACAACTAACAATCTCCCACTTGCACTAGGGCCAGCTGCTGTAGTATCGCATACCAAGCATCCCGAAGAGTCTCTCAAACTGTATCTGGGGAATGGCCTTCGTGAGTGGATCCGCTGTGTTGTTCTTCGTGTCAACCCTCCTGACCTCGATCTCCCGGCGATCAACTATCTCCCGGATCAGGTGATGCCGCCTCAGAATATGCCTGGATCGCTGATGGGACCTGGGTTCCTTGGCCAAAGCCACCGCTCCATTGTTATCGCAATACAAAGGTATTGGATGCTCAATGGATGGAACCACTCCAAGTTCAGTAATGAACTTCTTGATCCAGACAGCCTCTTTGGCAGCATCGTTGGCAGCGATGTATTCAGCCTCCATCGTCGAGTCTGCCACGGTTTCCTGCTTGGAACTCTTCCAGCTAACCGCCCCTCCGTAAAGGGTAAAGACAAATCCCGACTGCGACTTAGAGTCGTCTTTATCACTCTGGAAGCTCGAATCGGTAAAGGACTCCACTTGGTGTTCTCCATTACCATACACCAAGAGCATCTCTTTAGTCCTTCGCAAGTACTTGAGAATGCTCTTCACAGCTGTCCAGTGACTCTCTCCAGGATCAGCTTGATACCTACTCACTACACTTAGTGAGTATGCTATATCGGGTCTGGTACATAGCATCGCATACATGATAGAGCCTACTGCCGAAGCATAGGGTATCCCTTGCATGCGAGCTCTCTCCAAATCAGTCTTGGGAGACATCTCTTTGGAGAGAGTGAGCCCTGAGATCGTGGGTAAAAACCCACGTTTGGACTCTTCCATACTAAACCTCTTTAGTATGGTGTCAATGTACCTGGATTGGGACAATCCCAACATCCTTTTAGATCTATCTCTATAGATCATAATTCCCAATATGCAGGAGGCATCACCAAGATCTTTCATTGAGAATCATTATGATAAGAAGAGCTTGACCGATTGCAGCATAGGAATATCATTTCCTATCAAGAGTATGTCGTCCACGTACAATACTAGGAAGACAACCTTACTCTCTGCCACCTTCTTGTAGATACAAGGTTCATCTACGTTTTTGACGAAATCAAACTCTTTGATAACGACGTCAAAGCAGATGTTCCAACTCCGCGATGCTTACTTTAATCCATAAATGGATTTAAGCAGCATGCACACCTTCCCGCTGCTCCCACTATCTATGAAGCCCTCTGGCTGAGTCATGTACACGCACTCTTCTAAATCACCGTTTAGAAAGGCGGTCTTAACATCCATTTGCCAGATTTCGTGGTCATGATATGCAGCGATGGCAAGCATGATCCGGATGGATTTAAGCATAGCCACTGGAGAAAAGGTTTCGTCATAGTCCACACCTGGTCTTTGACGAAAACCCTTTGCAATAAGTCTAGCTTTGAAAGTCTCCACTTTCCCATCTACACCAAGTTTTTTCTTGAAGATCTACTTGCTCCCAATGGGTTTTACCCCTTCAGGAGCATCTTCCAAAGTCCATACTTTGTTGGTGTACATGGATTCCATCTCGGACCGCATTGCATCCAGCTATTTCACTGAGTCCCCACTTGTGATGGCCTGCTCGAAGCTAGTTGGGTCATCATCAACCATGATGCAATCCTCGCTCCCACCATCCATGAGAAAACCGTAGTATCTCTCAGGTGGGTGAGGAACCCTACTAGATCGGCGGAGTGGCTGGGGTTCATCAGGAACTACCGAATCCTGCGGTTCAACCAAATCTTCTGTCGTAGTCTGTATTGCTGGAAGCTCTTCCAGTCTACCTCCTTGCCACTAATCTCTTTTTCAAGAAATTCCTTTTCTAAAAAGGTGGCATGTCGAGAAACAAACACCTTTTGTTCCTCGGTGTGGTAGAATATATACCCGCGCGAATGTTTGGGATATCCAATAAACTTACACAGAATGGACCTTGCCGCGAGTTTGTCCGGATTTTGCGTTTTTACATAGGCCGGACAACCCCATATCTTAACATAATTAAGACATGGTCTCTTTCCTTTCCATATCTCATATGGAGTGGTTGGCACAGGTTTGGTGGGAACCATATTCAATAGGTCTGCAGCTGTTTCCAGTGCATACCCCCAGAAGGAAATAGGTAACTCAGCTGTGCTCATCATAGAGCGCACCATATCTAATAGGGTGCGGTTCCTTCGTTCCGATACACCATTGTGCTGTGGTGTATATGGAGGAGTCAGCTGAGAGAGAATCCCATTCTCTTTTAGGAAGTCCAGGAATTCATTGCTCAAGTATTCACTTCCTCGATCAGATCGAAGGATTTTAATACTTTTTCCGGTTTGGTTCTCAACTTTTTGTTTATATTCTCTAAATTTCTCAAAAGATTCTGATTTGTGTTTCATCAGGAACACATATCCGAATCTAGAGAGATCGTCAGTGAATGTAATGAAGTACGCAGAACTATTCCTGGCATGTGTAGACATGGGGCCGCATACATCACTATGTACCAGTCCCAAGAGTTCTGTAACTCTCTCTCCGTGTCCCGTAAACGGAGCTTTGGTCATCTTTCCTTTGAGATATGACTGGCAAGTATCATAAGATGAAAATTCAAACGGATTTAAATATCCATCCTTATATAACTTAGCTAGTCATGTCACATTGATGTGACCCAGTCTACAATGCCACAAGAATGATTCGTTCAGTTCTGAACTCTTCCTCTTGTGTTGTTTGTTATGCTCAGAACTGTTGATTGATTTAGAACATAAATGCCATTGCACAACGTACCTGATCCAACCAACTTTTGGTTAAGGAAAATGTTCATAACATTATCCTGTAATACAAAATTATATCCCTCTTTACTCAACAAAGAAACCGATATAATGTTGCATATCAGGTTCGACATGAAATAGCATTCGTTCAGAATCAATGTATTACCAGTTGGCAATACAAGGTGATATTCCCCGACGGTTTTAGCTGCAACAATTGCACAATTTCCAACCCTTATGTCTTTATCACCTTCTCCAAGTTCTCTACCTTTCCTAAGCCCATGTAACTGATTACATATATGGGATCCTGACCCGGTATCTTATACCCAGGACGTAGAGCAAATGGAGAAACAGTTCTCCGTAACGAACACACCCTAAGAAAATGCATCAACATGTTCTTTCTTCATTCGGGTGGCATGGGAATCCTGGTATTCCCCTATATCCTGTTCAGTCTTATAACTTTTATAAGAAAGAACGAGACCAACGTTCCCCAGCACAGTATAACATGCGGGTTCGGTCAATACAACCATATTATTATCTTGATTAAGGTATGATATGGTCGCTACCGGGAGAGAGAGAGAAGAAAACACTTTAGCGTATGCTCTTGCAAGATCAGATTGGTTATTATTTTATCTAATCAGGATGGCTCCCACTGTTTTTATCAAATCTTCCTTCAAACCCTAAAAGGAAAGACTAGCCGGATTAATTACACCCTACAATTTCGCCAATCTTTCAGCCAGGCCAGTGTCGGTACTTTGAGGGAGGTTCCCCGTGCTTTCGCACGGACCTAATTAATGTAAATCTCGTTTTCCCAGAGGCGTAACCCCATTGACACCTTTCTAGACACCTACTTGATCGGCTAATTGTCCTGTGTAAAACTCTCCCAGGAGTAACAATTACTCGCAGTGGGTATCGGGATCCAACTATCTCATAGAAGGTATGCAATCTCATTGCAAATCTCAACACTTGAAATTCCCGATAATATTTTGCCCCTAGTGTCCCATGACCTTGATGCGGGCCAACAAACCATAGTGCGCTAGTCAAATTCAACCCGTCAATTCTTGATTGAATTAAACCCACCCGTACGACTCTTGACGCAGGCCAACAAAGTTGCACGACTACCCTAATCCAATCTGCATCATATGCATAAGCAGATAAATACTAGTTAGCTACCGCATACTACGCCTTGACGCAGGCCAACAAACGTAGCACGAATACTAAGTAGGACTTATCTGAAATGACGGAGGGCTACGACAGGTTTTTCTGAAAACCTATTGCGTAATGAACTTGATATCGTTGTAGAATCGAGTGAAATTTTGAAATGTTGTGATTTTGAGGCTTTCATTAGTTTTGTTAAAGAGGTCACTCCCGGTGAAGGGATCTCAGCTCTTTCCTCATCGAATAAGGTGCAGGACATATCATATATATCACTATGCAAAGCAAAACTCTAAAAGCAATCAAAAACCAAATCGAGTTTTATTGCATCTGTCAGTTTTGCTAAAGAGGTTACTCCCGGTGAAGGGATCTCGGCTTTTTCCTCATCGAATAAGGTGCAGGGTATATCGTATATACCGCTATGCAAAGCAAAACTGTAGCTACCCTTTTTGAAAAATTTGATTCTACAACATCTTTTAGGTTTCTTTTCTTTCATTAATCACATTAATGAAGTCCCATCATTTAAGTCACCTAAACATCACAGATAAATACGACGTACACTTATGCCATCCGCATTCGTCTCGATGACCCCTCGTGCACCGTTAGGTTAGGCAACTAACGGCAGAACAGGGCAGGGCTAGCGCGGGTGTAAAACATAAGTAACGTCTATATAATATATCATATATACTATATACAGTATTTATCACAGAATATCAAATGATCACATCACAGATATCGCAGCATAAGAAACATATGAAACATTGGATATATTAGGACGTCCGTGTTTTATTTTGAGCCTCTATAAAACACGGATTCCACGGTCGCGACGAATAGCCAAACCCACACCCCTAGACCCCTACGAGAGCGGCAAGCAACCCTTCCAATTCTAGAGTTAGGAGACCCGGACTCGACTCCTCGAGTTGGTCTCCTACTGGACTCTAGAACCCGGTTACTTGTGCTCTCCTCTTTGGGTTTATCCTAGTGCGGAAAAGTAAATAATATACAAATGGTGACATCAACCTCATCCCGAAAGTGCCCCAATAAAAGAATATTACATACATTTAAATTTACATGAATAAAAATAAACCCTCATCTCACATAAAAAAACCCCCGGCTATTCAGAACGCGACGATCCAATATAACATATCCAGCAGCACATAACATCACATGTCATCAACGTAGGTAAATATGCGCATCCCAATTGTCGTTGACATATAGCAACGAAACCGGCGATATCACATATTACACGTACGGTCGCAGAAAGAAAGTGTAAAACTACAACATTTGGAATCCACAATCTCTTTAGACATCGTAAATCCGAAATATCACATATTTCGCATTTCATGCCTAACTATATGAATTCCACATATTGTATCACATTCCAGATAAATAGACAGTATTAATCTTTCCGATCGAATAATCAAGTACTCAAGATTTCCTTAATAGCTCAACACTTGAGCGGAGTTTAAAAATTCCAGAATACGTCACATTAGCAACGGTCCAGCCGTAGAAGGGTCAAGCCAACGCCTCACATGTGGCACGCCGTACTGCCCCAAACCCTAAAGTTCAAAAGACAGTTCAAGACGGTCACATAATCGAGTTAAGGTTTGTTGTCTTCTAGAGGGTCCATCGCATTACTTGCCCGTTTTTCCGAAAGATTTAAACCCGAGAAAAATTCAACACTTGAATGTTTTTCGTGCCGGGAAAAATTGAGTTAATGATATCCGTTCGAACATTTTAGTACTTTCTAAATTATCCGGAATACCAAAACAAAATTAAATTCTCCGATCAAATCGACGATTACAAAATAAACCCCAAAATACTCAACACTTGAGTCATAATAAAAATAACCAGAAAGATGCAGGTATGCTAGTGGATATTACTGCACAAAGATCTGGCCCCAATTCATTTTATCTGCCGTGGAACCGCCGCCTGAAGTGGGGTGGGACCGCGGTTCCACGTCGGCCGTACGGAATTAGAGTCTCGAACTTTGTGGTAATTCTTAGAAAACCCTGCTGATTTTTTTAGGTATTTTTAATTCAGAAAAAACAAAGTTTTGAAAAAATGTCCAGAGAGGGGTTAATTTTGACGTATTCGGGTTCGTTCGGAGTTTTAACTTCGTTAACACATCGCCTAATGCTCTAGCTAGGCTCTGATACCACTGTTGGGTTACTAGGCACACTAACAAGGCTCTTCAAGGCATCTACCATGCCAAAATTAAATTTTTATGTGCCGAACAACCCTAAGCAAGATCGTATACTAGAGATTAGGCGAATAAAATAGCAAGTAAACAACTTTACGACTAAGGGTATGCGAAATACAACCTTTGTAGATCGGTCCTTCACTTCTAAGGCTCCTTGTCGTAGTCCCTTCGTTGCGATCATGGTTCTCCCGGGCTCATGCATGGCTTCACGAGGCGAAAGACACGTCCTTGCTTGAAGTCTCCGAGGCCGAAGATGATCTACGTCGAGGGAATACCGACTCAAGCTACTACTTCACTAACTAGAGAATTAGTGAAGCAAACACCCTAAACTAAAGTGCTAATCTAGTGGAGGATGGAGAAATAGGAAGTGGGTTCTCTTTGGAATTTTATTTCTCACAATGATTCTCACTTTGGATCAAACCCTAGCAAGCTTTTTTCCTTTTTGAACCAAGAAGAAGATGAACAAAAGAAAGAGAAGAGGATAATGATAAAGTGAGTGATCTAACCATGGTGAGTGAGTATCATATACTAACTCTTGTAGAGACTTAACCCATGGCTAATTGTTATGGTTGGGTTAATAAATATTCATAGTAAAAACAAACTCAAGTGGAATTAGTCAATGCATCCACAAGCTTCCACAAGCTTCATGCATTTTCTAATCCTCCACTTGATTTTGTAATTACTTTAAATATTAAAACCCAAACTAAAAATTAGCATAGTGTAAGTATCATACACCCATGGATGATGTATCATCAACCATGATACAAAAAGATAACACATTTTAATATATATCACATATATATTAAAGTTGTGTACATGTGAGAAAAACCCTAAGTGAACATGTGTTACTTAATGTAAACTAGTATATCAAATATACAATTATACAATAAATCATTAAATCAACACTTGACTTAATAATCCGGTCATATCACATATAACCGACTAACAAACATTGTATCGACTTATCGAATCAACACTTGATTCGATAACCCGGCTATATCATATATAACCGACCGATACAAAAAGTCGCGAGAATAGAACACGGTATCACATACACGCATTATTCTCGGTCCCGCACATATCACATATGCGCTCCTATTTTTTTTTGCCTGAGCCAGTAAAACCTCTATGTAGGACTCGAAAGACTCGTCAATACGCCGGCAGTAGGTGATGATCACATCAAGCACTCACAAGCCGTCAGCGGTACTAGCTGGACGTAACGGCTACCACAGTTATTTGGATATTCCATCGTATGGTTATATACGAACTCGAAGGAACTTGTTCCAGTTCGGGGATGGATTCTGGTTCAGGAGAAATAGGATTAAGGTTTATTCAGTTGTCTTTTATCTTCACCTTCTCTCAGGTTATGAGTGCCCCTGGGATTGGGACAGTACACATATTATGCTTATTGGATAGTCTTCTTCCAAACCATAGGCTGGTGCCGATCGGTAGGGAAAGAAGAAAACCATTTAGCCTAAAGGGGTGTACAGAAGGTAATGACTAAAGACATATAAAGGGATTTGGAGAGATGGCAAAGAAATATACGGTTACAGTTGTGAATCTGATAATGGAAGAGGCATTACTAGGAATACCCAGATACCCCTTCAAAACATTTACATGTTTCAGTTTCACTGTGTATTGTTAAAAGAAAACTGATTTCCCAATTAGCCCTTGCTCCAGGGTATGTATTTACCAGGTTTGATTCTTACATCTGTATGGTTTTACAGATGATGAGTGGGAGTAAGTTATTGGGAATTGGGTGATTATTCTCATTATATCGAGATTCGTTGTAATTGGTGATATTTGAGGAAATCGCCTGGGTTGTTTGCCGGACGGCAAATATTTGGTTTTGAATATCCGTTGTTATGCACCAATTTCAAATTGATATATCTGTATGTTTATTTTTATAAAGTGAGATATAACTTTTTGAAATTATGTCTGTGACATTTACCTATATCAGTGGATGGTTAGGTAAGGAGCATTAAAGAGCAGTGTAATTCTTCTTAACCATAAGTACAGTTTTCAATCTACGACACACGGGGAATGAGTTATTAGACTCAGGGGACTTATACAGAGTATTGTGTTTTGTCCAGTGTCCATGAGGACAGAGGGGTTGGTACTCGTACTATATTCTATTTACTTGTGACTTCTCTAGTTCTTAGACATGTGTTTCGTAGAAATGCAAGGTCTATGTTTTGAGAAGTTATAGGTATAAGAATAAAGTAGAGAACCAGGTGTTGCAAGTATCAGGATTCTTCAAGGTGATCGAAGATGTAGATACTTGTGTATGGTATTCAGTTGATAGTAATGATTACGAGAACTTGCTTCTCTTTCAGGTTACTCATAATTGGAAGTACTCCTAAGTTGAGTAATGTTGATCGGCCTCTCTCCATTTAGTTGACATGCACTGGAGACAGCTGCATGATTTGAATCTGGTTCCAATTAAATCAGTGTCTCTTTTTCTATATTGGATATAGAACGGTTCATATCTTAACGTTGTTAAGGTACGGGGAGTTGTCCGGCTTATGCTTAAAACTAGACTCTGGATAACTCAAGGCACGTTTCTGTAATGGCTGCTTGTGGGTTGACCCGGGCTATGACGAGGGTTGACTTTCTACCATCTGGAGGATCAATAGTGATATTGTTCTTGACTCGCCACAGTTTTAGTAAAATGGATTTTTTTAGAAAACAGTAGTGGGAGAATGGTAGAACTGGAAGTGATTCTAGAACCGCAAACGATTACTGAAAATTTAATAGGACCTAAAGATTCAATCTGGTTTGACGTTCTATTGGCCACTCCGCAGATATGGTGGGTAACCTCAGGCACCCGAGAGGTACTTCGGTAGCCTCAAGGACAGTGACAGGGAGGTTCTTGTTTACCTAGACTTGCCATTGCTGTTGTTCCAGACTATGAGACCCGGCAGGAGGATGAGTATAGCGTCGTTCTGAACTGGCTTTAGAAGTGCACGTATATATTATTCTGCCAGAGGGTTGTCGTAGTCAGTGGGAGCAGCGGAAGCATAGTGGACAAGTAGCTTATGTCTATTTATGGACTAAAGCAAATATAGCGGAGATAGATCGTTTATTTCTGATATGACAGTTATAGGTTTGACTTCATCAGAATAGGGGATGGATCTGTTAAGAAGGTAGTAGGGTGTGATGTCCTGGTACTTGGATGACATACACAGAGTAGTAAGTTAAATTCCTATACTACGATCGGTTATACTTTGGTTGTCACACAGTGGTTTCTCCATATAGGATATAGATATAATATCAGGCATTCTGGTTACTAGATCTATGGTTTTAGATCTAGATTTGGATAGTTTCCCAATCTGGGTACTTAGACAGCATTCTAAAGGTGTTTTAGAATGGATGACTCTTGGCACGGTAGTGTACCTGCAGGTGATGGAGTCACCCTCTCTGAAGGTGTCTTACAGACTAAAGGGGAGAGGGATGTGCATGATTGGCAGATCACTTGCTTAGGCAATTGAGTCAATCATGAGATGTCAAGTACCACACCAGATATTGTTTTTGCACTAGATGCAATAAGTTGATATTAGTCATATCTTGGAGAAACGTTCGGAAGCAGTTTTAGAACATAAGTGGATGTTCTAGGGATATGATAACGACAGCCTCTTTCCGGGGACGGTTATCATTCCAGGCTTCCAAGGTGACCTGGATGACAAAGTGACTGTCAGAGTTATAGTTTTCCCTCTGACGAGGGGCAATATTTTGGACAGGTGGTCCAAGCGGAAACTGAGGGAGGTGTGGTGCAGGATACTGATTAGGTTCAGTTGACGATACAGTCTAAGAAGTTTGGATTTGGAGTTCATTTATGAACTAGGTCCCATTAGATATCCAAACATATTCTAAGACAGGTATTGCTCATTTCGGGAGATGGCTTTCTCCGCGAACTTGAGATAAAGAGAGATATAGAAAGAAACATCAGGACGGATCCACTAACTGAGGCTATTCCTCGAACGCAATAGTTTCGCAAACGGGATTTATGAGACTGATTAGTAGAGGAGTTGGGTGTTCGGTATCACACTGGCTGTGAGTACGGGACATCGCAATAATTAGCCTTGAGTGCAAGTGGGAGATTGTTGGATATAGTGCCCTCAAAGTCAATTATTGGATCGCAGGCACGTGATTGCAATGACTGAGGGAGGTCCTATACCGGTAGGACAGTCTTACTCGAGAGGTTTGTATACTATCTGGTTTGTTTTTATCATCGTGTACATGCTTTAGGTAACATTGTAGTTCACTATTACATGTTGATAGAGAATAGTATGCTTGCATGGTTTGTCTTTATCATCGTGTACTGCTTTAGGTGACCTTACAGGTCGCTTTACACGTTGATAGAGCCTTTAGGATTCTTGCTTGACTGCCAGCAGTATGATGGCGATCATATACGTGGGAGCTGGGGTCTATAAGCACATCCTTAAAAGGTCCCTAGTCGTGAGAGTTTTCGAGACATGGCATCGATACTCCGGAGTAGACTAGTGTATACAGTCGAAACCCCGAAGAGGGGTGGTGGCCGGTCTCACAAGCCATTAGTGTCAGTTGGTTCACCTAAGATGTATACAGGTGCTCATTGGGTTATGAGTACACCGGACAGGACTCGCCAGGAACATGCTAGTTGGTATTACGTCAGATAGCAGTTCCCTGGTGACATGTGTACAGGTTAGTTCATCGACCTGAGATCGTCATTTGTCTCGTGTGAGTTCCCATTTTTCTTTGATTACTACCCTACCACGGCTCAAAGGAGTCATGCAAACAGGTTTTAGTTGGGTACAGTCCCGAGCCACATGTAGGTAAGTGAGCGGATCGGCAGGGGATTCTTCTCTCCCGGTATTGGGGGTGAGATCGCGTTGTGTCTAGGAGAGCCATTACACAAAGCCCTCGGCCGAGGCAGGAGATTAACTGGTAGGTATTCCAGTAGTATCTCAGGGTGTTCTGGGCTACACTTCGACACGACTTGTACCGCTTTTGGGGGTCTGACTTTTACCAACCCCCTAGCCCGCCATGCGATGCTCATAGACGAACGGACCGGACTGTACGGATATTGTCACTGACAGGCTCAGTAGGGTGTCAGGATGAGTTCGCTCATCGACCTCCCTTTTGGTCAATACCTGGTAGCTCGTTACGTACAGCTAGTACCACTGACGTGCTAGTGGTTAAATCCATAGCCAAAGTATTGACGAGTCTTTAGAGTCCCCCACAGACAGTTTCTCAAGTTTCGGGCGAAACGTTGTAGAGGCCGTATGATATATGGCAGGGTCCGATCATATACGTGCAGTAGTGCACGGATCATGATCGGGGGGGATCATAATAGTGTGCTTTGGTTTAATCCGGATGTAGGGTTCCTAGGCACACACATGAGGTTCTACAAGGCATCAACCATGCCAAAATCAAATTTTTATGTGCCGAACAACCCTATGCAAGATCGTATACTAGAGGTAAGGCGAAACAATAAGCAAGCAAACAACTTTACTAATAAGTGAAAGGGATTACAACCTTTGTAGATCCGGTCCCTCACTTCTAAAGCTCCATGTTGACGTCCCTTCGCTGCGATCATCGGGATCCCGAACCCTAGCGTTGGTTTCATCGGAGAAATGAGCGGGCTAGGTCATTGACTTTGAGGCCGAAGATGATCTACGTCGGGGAGACTCAAACTCAAGCTATTCCTTCACTTGGTCAAAAACTTTGTGAAGAGAACACCCTATACCACATAGCAAGTAGTAGAGGATGAAGAAATAGGAAGTGGGCTCACTTTAGAATTGTTTTTCTCACACTTTTTCTCATGGCACCATTAGAGCTAGCAAGCTTTTCATGAAGCTTGATGAAGAAGAAGAAGAAGAAGAAGAAGAAGAAAAAGAATAAAAAATAATGAATCCAAATGAAACTTATCCTTTTAATTATGGCACCATGGTTGAGTTAAGCCCTCATGCTTAACTCATATAGAGAATTAACCAAAGTATTAGGTTAAGGGTTGGGTTAACTAATATCCTAAGGAAATGACAAAGGAGTTGACTTTGTCAATGTTTCTTCAAGCTTCATGAAGCTTGATAACTTTGACCAAAGTCTCATCTCTTTTGTTATTTGTTAGGAAATTAGTAAACCCTAATTTAACCTTGATTTGGTTTAAGTCTCATACACACATCTTTTATGTATCATCAAACATGATACAAACATATGTACACAAATATATATCATATATACACTTATGCACAAACTAGTGAGAAAACAAATCTTAAGTGAGCTAATACTAGTTAATGTAAAGCAATATATCAAATATATAATTATAAATTAAATCATTAAATCAACACTTGATTTAACGATCCGGTCATATTACATATAACCGACTAATAACTTGTGTATCAATGTATCGAATCAACACTTGATTCGGTAACCCGGCTATATCTCATATAACCGTCCGATGATACAAATCGCGAGAATAGAATACAGTATCACATACTGGTATTATTCTCGGTCCCGCACATATCTCATATGCGCTCCTATTTCGTTTCGTTTGAGCCAGGAAACCCCTGTGTAGGACTCTAAAGACTCATCAATTCGTCGGCAGTAGGTGATGATCATATCAAACACCCACAAGCCGCAAGCGGTCTGCTAAACGTAACGGCCACCCGGGTATTGAGCGATCAGAAGATCAACGAGCAAGCCTGGTCACACTCCTGTGAATCCAACCAGTAACACTTACCGCACAGTCCGGTCTGTTCGTCTGATATGTCGCATATCTCGCCTAGGGGTGGTAAACGTCAGACCCCAGCAGCTTGATAAGTCATGCCGATGTAAGGTCCATAACAAGCATGAAACTATTGATAACACTTAACAGTAAATCAGTGCAACCCTGGCCAGGGATTTCCAGTTATGGCCAGTCGAGCATAGCGCAACATCAACCCCCAATACTGGGAGAGACGAATCCCCTCCTATCGCTCATTGCCTCCATGTGAATCGGGACTGTATCCAAAAACCACCTGTTTGCATGACTCAATAGAGCCATGGTAGGGTGGAAATCAAAGCACAGTGGGAGACACACAAGACTCTATGACGATCTCGGGTCAACATACTAAGCTGTACCAGTGTCACCATAGAACTTCCATCTGACGTGAGGTATAATACCATCTGGGAGTTCTCGGCGAGTCCGTTCAGTGTACCCAGTCACCACTGAGCACCCGCATACCATCTCTGATGTCAAACACCAATGGATATGGGATCATCCATCGCCCATCACATGGGTCGAGAAGATGTACGCTAGTCTACTCTGGAATTTCGATGCCCCCGTCTCGATATTCCTACGACTAGGAACATTGAAGGATGTACTCATTGACTACCCAGGCCCCACTAGTATGATCCACATCACAGTCCTGGAAGTCGAGTACACATCCTAAGGGCTTATCAACACGTAACAGAGAGACAGTAAGTATACATGTTACCAGATAGCGTACTATCATGTCGAGCAAGAAAGTCCTACCTATATATGTTCCAGCATCCACTACAATATACATCTTATGTACAGCAATGGCCTCTAGAGCATATATATAACTAACAATCTCCCATTTGCACTAGGGCCATCTGTAGCAGTGGTTGCAGTATCTCATACTCAACCATCCCATAAAAGTCTCTCTCTGGGAAAAAGCCTTTGTGAGTGGATCCACCGTGTTATCCTCTGAGTCTACTCTCCCAACCTCGATCACCCTGGAGATCAACTATCTCCATGATCAGGTGATGCTGCCTCAGAATATGTCTGGGTCACTGACGGGACCGGGGTTCCTGGGCCAAAGCCACACTTCCATTGTCACACAATGGTAGGAACCTAGTTCATCTCATGAACCAATATACACCCAAACTGCCTCTTTGGTAGTATCTTTGATAGCGATGTTACCAGCCTTTATCGTCTAGTTTTCCATGGTATCTAGCTTGGAACTTTTCCAACATACCGTCCCTCTACTGAGGGTAAAGACAATGCCTGCGACTGACATTCAGTCGTTCTTATCACCCTGGAACTTTTCCAGTGATTCTCCCCAGGATCAACTGATACCATCTCACTATACCTAGTGAGAGTCCTAATATCCATTTAGATCTATCTCATAGATATAAAACCTAGGATTTAGGAGGTATCACATAGATCTTATATGGAGAATCCTTGTGATAAGAGGAGATTGACCGTGCGTAGTATATGAAACTCTTTTCCTATCAAGAGTATGTTGTCCACGTACAATACGAGGATGACCACCTTACTCTCTACTACCTTTTTGTATGTACAAGGTTCATCTACCATTTTGATGAAGTCAAACTCTTTGACTACCACATCAAAACAGACGTTCCAACTCCGCGATGCCTTCTTTATCATGTAAAGCAACTTGCACACGTTTCCGCTGCTCCTACTGTTTACGAAGCCCTCTAGCTGTGTACTTATAGACGTTGTCTTCTAAATCAGTATTTAGAAAAATAGTCATGACACCCAACCACCAGATATCGTAGTCATGGTATGTAGCAATGTTAAGTAGGATCCGGATGGACTTAAGCATAGCTACTGGAAAAAGTTTCATCATTATCCACGTCTGGTCGATGATGAAAACCATTAACAAGTCTAGCTTTGAAAATCTCAAATTTTCCATCTACACCAAGTAATCTTCTCAAGATATACTTGCTCCTGATGGGGATTTAACCCTTCAGATATAGCATCCAAAGTGCATACTTTGTTGGTGTACATGGATTCCATCTCAGATCGCTAAGCATCTAGCCATTCTTACAGAGTCCTACTCTTGATGGCCTGCTCGAAACTAGTTGGGTCATCATCTCATGATGCAATCCTCGCTCCCTCTGTCACCGAGAAACCGAAGTATCTCTTAGGCGGATGAGGAACCCTACCAGATCGGCGGAGAGGCTGAGGTTCGTCGGGGACTATAGAATCCTTTGGTTCTACCAAATCATCAGCTGTAGTTTGTATAGCTGGAACTCCTTCCAGTTCTACAAAACTGACCTTGCCTCGAGCTTGTCCGGATTTTGCTTTTGACATAGGCCGGACAACCCTAAATCTTAACTTGCTTAAGAGATGGGCTCTTCCCATACCATATCTTATATGGAGTGGTAGGCAGTGATCCGATTCGAATCCAATTTAATAGGTATGCAGCTTCTCAAGTGCACAACCCCCAAAAGGAAATGGGTAACTCAGTAGTACTCATCATAGAGCGCACCATATCTCATATGGTGCAATTGCTCCGCCCCGATACATCGTTGTGCTGTGGTGTATTCAGAGGAGTAATACTGAGAGAGAATCTCATTCTCCTTTAGAATAGTCCAAGAATCCCATGCCCAAGTATTCTCCTCCCTGATCACATCAAAGGATATAATACTTATACCCGTTATTGGTTCTCTACTTCTAACTTATATTCGGTGATTATCTCAAAAGTTTCGGACTTGTGTTTCAACAGAAACATGTGTCCGAATCTTGAGAGATCATCAGTAAATATAAGGAAGTACAAAGAATCAGTCCTAGCATATGTAGACTGGGGACCCTCATACATCACTATGTATTAATCCCAAGAGTTCACTAACTCTTTCTCTGTTTCGAGTAAACAGAGCTATGGTCATCTTATCTTTGTGACATGACTGGCAAGTTTCATAAGATGTAAATTTAAACTGATTTAAATATGCATCTAAATGTAACTTAGCTAGTCGGGTCGCATTGATATGACCTAGTCTACAATGCCTCAAGAAGAATTCGTTCATTTCTGAACTCTTCCTCTTGTGTGTGTTCTGTACGTAAGGAACTGTAGTTTGATTTAGAATGTATATGCTTTTAGATAACGTGCCTGAACCGATCAACTATTGATATAGGAAATATGCAAAACATTATCCAACAATACAAAATTATATCCTTCTTTAATAATTAAAGAGACTGATATGATGTTGTATGTCAGGTTCGGTATCTAATAACATTCGTTCAGAATCAATGTATTCTGGTAATACAGGGTGATAGTGACCAACAGACTTGGCTGCAACACTTGTACCGTTTTCTGTCTCATGAAACTTATCATCCGTTCTCAGTTCTCTACCTTTCTTTAGCCCATGTAACAGATTACATATGCGGGATCCTGATCCGATATCTAATACCCAGGACGTAGAGGATACAGAGAAACAGTTCTTTGTAATGAACACACCCAAAGAAGATGCATCATCATGCACTTTCTTCGTTTGGGTGGCATGGGAATCTTGGTATTCCCCTAATTCCTGCTCGGTCTTATAACAATTATAAGTTAGAGCGGGACCAACGTTCCCCAGCTCAGTATAACAAGCGGGTTCGGTCAATACATCCATATTATTATCTTGATTAAGGCGTGACATGGTCGCTACCTAGAGAGAGAGAGAGAAGAAAACACTCTGCGTGCGCTTTTGCAAGATTAGATTGGTTATATATTTTATCCAATCAGGATGGCTCCCACTGTTTTTATCAAATCTTCCTTCAAACCTTAAAAGGAAAGACTAGCCGGGATTAATTACACTCTACAAGTTCGCCAATCTTTCAGCCAGGCCAGTGCCGGTATTTTGAGGGAGGTTCACCGTGCTTTCGCACAGACCTAATTAAAATAAACTTCGTTTTCCCAGGGGCGTAACCCCGTTGACACCTTTCTAGACACCTACTTGATCGGCTAATTGTAAAGTGCAAAACTCTCCCAGGAGTAACAATTACTCGCAGTGGGTATCGGGATCCACCTATCTCATAGAAGGTATGCAATCTCATTGCAAATTTCAACACTTGAAACTCCCGATAAAGGTTTTTACCCCTAGCACTTATGACCTTAACTATTGTCAACAAATCATAAGTGCTAGTCAAGTTCTACCTGTCATTTCGTGATTAATTAGACCCACCCACATGACCCTTAACTAAGGTCAACAAAGTCACGCGACTGTCCTAACTAATCGCATCATATGCGGTGTAGGAAGACATCACTTAGCTACCGTACACTGTGCCTTGACTATGGTCAACAAACACAGCACGAATACTAAGTACTCTACTTCCTAAAATGACGGAGGGTTGCGGATGTTTTTTAAGAAAACCTTTAACGTTTTGAACTTGATCTCGTTGCAGAATCAAATTGTTTTTAAATGGAGTGTTTTTTAGGCTTTTCTAGTTTTGCTAAAGGGGTCACTCCCGGTGAAGGGATCGTCGGTCCTTTCCTCATCGAATAAGGTGCAGGATATATCATATATACCGCTGTGCAAAGAAAAAACTATAGAAGCAATCAAAAGAGAAACCGAGGGTTGTAGCATCTGCTAATTATTGCTAAAGAGGTCACTTCCGGTGAAGGGATCGTTGGCTCTTTCCTCATCGAATAAGGTGCTGGATGTTCTACAAGGAACACCGCTATGCAAAGCAACAACTAGAGCTACTTAATTTTTGAAATTCGATTCCACAACATTTTTTAGGTTTATTTTCTTTCATTAATCTCATTAATGAATGTCCCATCATTTAAGTCCACCTAAATATCACAGATAAATACAACGTACGCTTATGCCATCCGCATTCGCCTCGATGTCCCGTCTGCACCGTTAGGTTAGGTAACTAATGGCAGAGCGGGGTAGGGCTAGCGCGGGTGTAAAACATAAGCAACGTCTATATAATATATCATATATACTATATACAGTATCAATCTGAACATATTACATGATCACATCACAGATAACGCAGCAGAAAATATCATATGAAATATTGGATATACTAGGACGTCCGTGTTTTATTTTGAGTCTGTATAAAACATGGATTCCACGGTCGTGATGAATAGCCAATCCCACACCCCTAGACCCCTACGAGAGCGGCAAGCAACCCTACCAATTCTAGAGTTAGGAGACCCGGACTCGACTCCTCGAGATGGTCTCCCACTGGACCCTAGAACCTGGTTACTTGTACTCCCCTCCTTGGGTCTATCCTAATGCGGAAAAGTAAATAATATACAATGGTGACATCATCCTCAACCCGGAAGTGCCCCAATAAAAGAATATTACATACAATGAATTTTATATGAATGAAAAAAGAAAAACACTCATCTCACATAAAAAAAACCCGGCTATTCAAACACGACGATCCAATATAATATATCCAGCAACACATAACATCACATGTCATCAGCGTAAGTAAATATGCCCATCCCAATTGTCGTTGACATATAGCAAAGAAACCGGCGATATCACATATTACACTTACGGTCGCAGAAAAGAAAGTGTAAAACTACAACAGTTGGAATCCGCAACCTCTTTAGACATCGCATGCCTAATCAAATGAATTCCTTAGACATCGCATGCCTAACAATTATAAACCCCGCATTTTAGTCTCATTATGGAAAACACTTTTCAATATCAAGTCGGGCAATTCAAAAAGATTCCCGACATTCTGAACGAATGCTCGTCACAAACTTTAGTAGACGGCCGCACCCCCGATACCGTCGACGAAGTGCACTAAGGTGGAACACCGCTGCCGCGAGCACCCGAACGGATGCTTTTGGCGACGGGGTTCTCCTACAGTCACTTGGTCGGGGCTATGGGGCGTGGCTATCTAATAAGTTTACCCGGCGAGTATCCGCGTACGCAACGTGATTGCGACGGACTTTCGATCACATCAAAATTCCGTGGCAACCTATCAAGTGAGACTAAACCGCTAGATTTATAACATTCAAATTAGTTATCTCATAACTACTTATGGATTCCAAATATTGTATCACATTCCAGATAAATAGAAAATGTTAAATTTTCCGATCGAACAATCAAACACCCAAGTTTTCCCGAAAAGCTCAACACTTGAAATAAGTTTAAAAACATCCACTTCATACCATAGTACCAAAGGTCCAGCCGTAGAAGGGTCAAGCCAACGCCTCACATGTGGCACGTCGTACTGCCCCAAACCCTAAGGTTCAAAAGACAGTTCAAGATGGTCACATAATTGAGTTAAGGTTTGTTGTCTTCTAGAGGGTCCATCGCGTTACTTGCACTACTTAGACGTTTTTAAACTACGGAAAAATCCAACACTTGGAAATTTCCCGTCAGGGGAAAAAGTGGGTTATTTATATCCGGTCGAACTTTTTAACATGTTCTAAAATTACCCGGACAAAATAAACAAAGTTAAATAATCCGATCGAAACATCAAGTCCCCAAAACAACCCAAAAAACTCAACTGTTGAGTATGAATTAAAAATTCCCAGAAAACACAGGAATTACAGAAGGGCATTACTGTGCAAACCAAGTGCCTTAATTCAACTTTATGGCCGCAGAACTGCCGCGCAAGCTAGGGTGGGGCCGCGGTTCCGCGGCTCATTGGTAGATATGGGGGCACGTGTTGCACAGTAACTCCTAGAAAACCCTGCTGAATTTTTTGGATATTTTTAATTTGGAAAAATCCACAGTTTCAGAAAAAGTACAGAGAAGGTATCGATTAGGGTTTCGGGGTTCGATCAGGTTTCTAACTTCGTCTACACTTCGCCTAAAGCTCTAGCTAGGCTCTGATACCACTGTAGGGTTCCTAGGCACACACATGAGGTTCTACAAGGCATCAACCATGCCAAAATCAAATTTTTATGTGCCGAACAACCCTATGCAAGATCGTATACTAGAGGTAAGGCGAAACAATAAGCAAGCAAACAACTTTACTAATAAGTGAAAGGGATTACAACCTTTGTAGATCCGGTCCCTCACTTCTAAAGCTCCATGTTGACGTCCCTTCGCTGCGATCATCGGGATCCCGGATCCCAGCGTTGGTTTCATCGGAGAAATGAGCGGGCTAGGTCGTTGACTTTGAGGCCGAAGATGATCTACGTCGGGGAGACTCAAACTCAAGCTATTCCTTCACTTGGTCAAAAACTTTGTGAAGAGAACACCCTATACCACATGGCAAGTAGTAGAGGATGAAGAAATAGGAAGTGGGCTCACTTTAGAATTGTTTTTCTCACACTTTTTCTCATGGCACCATTAGAGCTAGCAAGCTTTTGATGAAGCTTGATGAAGAAGAAGAAGAAGAAAAAGAATAAAAAATAATGAATCCAAATGAAACTTATCCTTTTAATTATGGCACCATGGTTGAGTTAAGCCCTCATGCTTAACTCATGTAGAGAATTAACCAAAGTATTAGGTTAAGGGTTGGGTTAACTAATATCCTAAGGAAATGACAAAGGAGTTGACTTTGTCAATGTTTCTTCAAGCTTCATGAAGCTTGATAACTTTGACCAAAGTCTCATCTCTTTTGTTATTTGTTAGGAAATTAGTAAACCCTAATTTAAGCTTGATTTGGTTTAAGTCTCATACATACATCTTGTATGTATCATCAAACATGATACAAACATATGTACACAAATATATATCATATATACACTTATGCACAAACTAGTGAGAAAACAAATCTTAAGTGAGCTAATACTAGTTAATGTAAAGCAATATATCAAATATATAATTATAAATTAAATCATTAAATCAACACTTGATTTAACGATCCGGTCATATTACATATAACTGACTAATAACTAGTGTATCAATGTATCGAATCAACACTTGATTCGGTAACCCGGCTATATCTCATATAACCGTCCGATGATACAAATCACGAGAATAGAATACAGTATCACATACTGGTATTATTCTCGGTCCCGCACATATCTCATATGCGCTCCTATTTCGTTTCGCTTGAACCAGGAAACCCCTGTGTAGGATGTAAGTGCACGGCGGCGCCCCGGCCGTCAATCCGACGGCCAAATGAGGAAACGGTGATAAACTTTAATTTTGCGAACTTAGCAAACCGGCACCACCGCGCACTAAACCCCGGATCGGGCCATTAAACTAGATCTAGCTAACAACAAGACATGTTAGAGATATACCGAGTGATCCGAGTCCTCCGGTCTTCTCGTCATCGTCCCGATCTCCCGCGGAAACTCTGGCCGTCGCCTCCTTGCCGGAAGGGCACCACATCGTCCGGCCGTCGCCTCCTTGCCGGAAGGGCACCACATCGTCTGTATCTTTTACGGGCTCCCACCTCAATGCCGATGCAACTCGGGCACGAAGCTGGCAAGTCGACGTGCCCAAGATGTGCTGTAGAATGTAGTGTAGAATGCGCTTTGTCTCAATGGGGTTTGTAGTTGCCTTGATGGAGGAATGGATTGGAACTTTCAAGTGGAACTCTCATTTATCAAGCATGGAATGAGATGATGAAATTTCCTCACCAAAAATGAAACCTCTCATTTTCCCCCTCCTCTAAAATTGTGGCCGGCCCCTTACAAATAAGAATGGTGGTGGAAAGAATGAGTAGCATGAAGGGAGGTGATGGTAGGAGAAGAGAAGAGGTGACCACATCATAAAACAAAGAAACATCAACCATGCTTATCACTTCTATTCACATCAAATCTCATTAATGCAAAAACCATCATGAAAAAGCAAGGATGCTTATCCTATCATAATGAATACATATGCAAGAAACTCCCTCCACAAATGTTATTTGCACAATTGCAAATAACCCCCTCCATCGGAAAAGTTCCGCCGGGAAAGAACAAAGGAAAACCGGCCGGAACGGAATGCAAACAGGCAACTCCAGAAAACTGGTCCCGTAATAAATTACAGGAAAACCCCGATACTGTGCATACACACCCGCATCTGTATTCCGACCGGATACAAATGCAATGAGACAAAATCTACACTGTACTATACTAGGATCCGGCTTAAACCAAAGCCGGCTAGTAAAAACCGTCCGATCCTGATCCGTGCAATACCGCACGTATCTGATCGAACCCTGCCATATCTCCATACGGCCTCTACAGCGTTTCGCCCGAAAGCTGAGTAACTGAATGTGTGGTGGACTCTAAAGACTCGTCAATACTATGGCTGTGGATTTAACCACTAGCACGTCAGAGGTATAAGCCAATACGTAACGGGCCACCAGCTATTGACCATGTAAGTCCATATTGCGACCCCCGGTGCTTACGGGGAGGCGGAAACGGTATAAAAAACGAATTTTTATCGCAAGAGGCAACATGGACTAAACAAGGTCGGGATCGTTGTCTAAACTAAAACTAGTATACTTGCTAAAGAGAGTTAGCTACTATGGAAGATGGTTATACCTAAACTTGAACTCCTTCTTCTTCAAACCTTGTAGAGGTTGATGCTTCTCTTTTCGTCGCCTTCTCCCGTCGAAGATGGATCCACCTCGAAGGTTCGACTTTGGGCTCTTCCTCGATCTTTGAGTGAACTAGGGTTTCCGGCTTGCTAAACCTTCATCCTAGAATGAGTAGAGAGTGATTAGGGTTTGCTTTTCCTTTTAAAGAGAATGATTCTCAACACATGAGAAGGTTTCTCTTTGCTAGAGGAAGAAGAAGATGAAATGAGGAGAGAGAGAGGTTATGATAGAATGAGCTCTCATTTCCTTTCTTGCAACCATAATGCAAAAAGAAAATGAATTATCAAATAATAATAATCAAAATGAAAAGGTTGATGGAAAGTTTTAGAATGACTAATATCATTACAAGCATTAAATGAAAATGCAAGAATCAAGAGCATCTTTCTCTTGTAATGATAATGGTCAAATGTTCAACCATGGTCAACAAGTCAACCATGGTCAACAAGTCAACAAAAACTAACCATGACACAATTTCATTTTATTATATATTATTAAATGATATAATACAAATCCATTAGGGTTTGGAAAAATACAACTGTCAACTGTGCATACGCACCCGTTCCGAAACCCTAATGAAAAATCATCTTCCTCCTCCTCAAAAAGAACTGTGCATACACACCTGCATTCTTGTTCCGAGGAACATGAATACTGAGAGATAAAAGCAACCCCAAATACAATACCAGTATCTGGCTCAAACCAGAGCCTGCCAGTATAATCCGTCCGGACTCCAAACGTGCACAAGTGCGCGGATGAGAACGAACCCTGTCGCAAAACCATGCAACCTCTACTCTGTTTTGCCCAGAGGCGAATACCCTCTGTGTGGGACTCTAAAGACTCGACACTACGCTGGCAGTGGGTTTAACCACAGACCGCAAGCGGCACTAGCTGTGCGTAACGGTCCCCAGGTAGATGCCGACAAGAAGGCTGACGAGGTGAAACCCCATCTGAACTCCTACTGAGTCTGAATGTGACATTCTCCGTACAGTCCGGTCTGTTCGTCTGATACATCGCATGGCGGGCCTAGGGGGCGGTAAAACGTCAGTCCCCCAATAGCGGTACAAGTCGTGTCGGAGTGAAGCCCAAAACACCCTGAGATAACACTGGAAACCTACCAGTATATCTCGCTTGCCCTGGCCAGGGACTACTCGTGTAATGGCTCTCCTAGACACAGCGCGATGTCAACCCCCAATACCGGGAGAGACGAATCCTGTCTAACCGTCACTGCCTCCAAGTGCTTCGGGACTGCACCCAACCACCACCTGTTTGCACGACTCCTTTGAGCCGTGGTAGGGTAGTGATCAAAGTGCAGTGGGAACACACTCGAGGCGAAGTGTCAGTGTCAAGTCAGCGGACTAAGCTGTGCTCATGTCACCTGGGAACTGATAACTGACGATAGGTATAATACCAACCTGTCAGTTCCCGACGAGTCCTGTCCAGTGTACTCGTAACCCAACGAGCACCCGTATACTATCTCCAGTACGACGTACTGATGGCTGTGGGACAGACCATCTCCCACACTGGGATGAGAAGCGCATACGCTAGTCTACTCCGGAGTATCGATGCCCTGTCTCGATAGTCCTACGACTAGGGACCTGTATAAGGATGTGCCTATAGATTACCCAGCCCCCACTAGTGTGACTGCCATCACAACGCTGGTAATCAAGCAAAGATCCTAAGGGCTCCACTAATGCGTATAAGTGATATACTGAAATAAACACAAGTACACATTGAAGTAGAAACAAACCAAGTAGCATACTACTATATTGAGCAAGATTGTTTATACAAGGTGAATATCCCAAGCTTCCATCAAGTAATATACAAACTAGTATGATACAGTAATGGCCTCTAGGGCATATACACTAACAATCTCCCACTTGCACTAAGGCCATGTACTGGCGTATCGAAGACCTATCATCTCGATCAGCCGCTCGAACTGAGTCTGGGGTAGGGCCTTGGTGAATGGATCTGCAGTGTTCTCTTCTGAAGCAACCCTCCGAACCTCGATCTCCTTGCGATCCACGATCTCCCTGATCAGGTGATACCGCCTCAAGATGTGCCTGGATCTCTGATGGGACCTGGGTTCCTTTGCTAAAGCTATAGCCCCGTTGTTGTCGCAATACAGAGGTACTGGGTCAACAATGGACGGAACCACCTGAAGTTCTTTTAAGAACTTCCTTATCCAGACAGCTTCTTTTGCGGCATCAGATGCAGCGATGTATTCCGCTTCCATAGTCGAGTCTGCAACGGTTTCCTGTTTGGAACTCTTCCAACACACCGCCCCTCCATTGAGGGTAAAGACAAAACCCGACATGGACTTGGAATCATCCTTGTCACTCTGGAAGCTGGAGTCAGCAAAGGCCTCAATCTGGAGGTCTTTTCCGCCATACACCAAGAACATCTCCTTAGTCCTCCTCAGGTACTTGAGAATGTTCTTTACCGCTATCCAATGTTTCTCCCCAGGGTTTGACTGATACCGGCTTACTACACTCAGTGCATAAGCTACATCCGGTCTGGTACACAACATCGCATACATTATAGAGCCTACCGCAGAAGCGTAGGGTATAATAGACATGCGATCCCTCTCCAAATCAGTCTTGGGAGACATCTCTTTAGAGAGGGTGATCCCGTGACAAGCCGGTAGGTTACCGCGCTTGGAATCTTCCATACTGAATCTTTTCAGTACGGTGTCGATGTACCTGGACTGTGAAAGTCCTAATATCCTCTTGGATCTATCACGATGGATCCGGATCCCCAGGATGTAAGAGGCATCACCCAGGTCTTTCATGGAGAACCTGTGTGACAAGAAACCCTTGACAGATTGTAGCATAGGAATGTCATTTCCTATTAAGAGAATGTCATCCACGTATAAAACAAGGAATACCACAGTTCTCGCTACAAATCTACTATAGATGCACGGTTCATCTGGATTTTTGATAAAGTCAAATTCCTTGACCGTCTCATCAAAACAGATGTTCCAACTCCGTGATGCCTGCTTTAGTCCATAGATGGACTTAAGCAACTTGCACACCTTTCCGCTGCTCCCACTCTGAATGAAACCCTCTGGCTGATCCATATAGACACACTCCTCTAAATTTCCATTTAGAAAAGCGGTTTTTACGTCCATCTGCCAAATCTCATAATCGTGGAAGGCAGCAAGGGCAAGAAGGATCCGAATGGATTTCAGCATAGCCACTGGAGAAAAGGTTTCGTCGTAGTCCAAGCCAGGTCTTTGACGGAAACCCTTTGCTACAAGTCTAGCTTTATAGGTCTCAACCTGTCCATCTACACCAATCTTCCTTTTGAAGATCCACTTGCATCCTACGGGTTTTACCCCGTCTGGAGCAATGTCCAACGTCCATACTTTGTTGGTGTACATGGACTCCATTTCGGTCCGCATTGCATCCAGCCATTTTACCGAGTCAACGCTCTGAACGGCCTGCTGGAAGCTAGTAGGCTCATCATAATCTATGATGCAATCCTCTCGATCCCCGTCTATGAGAAAACCGTAGTATCTCTCGGGCGGATGAGACTGCCTACTACTCCTGCGGAGCGGCATAGGAATGTCCTGTTCTTTTGAACCTTCTAGCTCTTCCAAGTTTTCAGTAATAGCTTGTGGTTCTGGAATCTCTTCCAGTTCTATTGCGTCCCCACTTATCTGGGTTTCCAAAAACTCAGTTTCCAAGAAGCGGGCATGTTGAGAAACAAAAACCTTTTGTCCCTCAGCGGAATAGAACAGATACCCCCTGGAGTTCTTTGGGTATCCCACAAACTTACACTGTACTGAACGTGCCTCGAGCTTGTCCGCATGCTGCTTTTTTACAAAAGCTGGACATCCCCATATCTTAAGGTACTTAAGACAGGGTTTCTTCCCACTCCACATCTGATATGGAGTGGTAGGCACAGTCTTGGTAGGAGCTTTGTTCAAGAGATATGCAGCTGCTTCTAGTGCATAGCCCCAGAAAGATCGCGGTAACTCAGCCTTACTCATCATGGAACGAACCATATCCAATAGGGTTCGATTCCTCCTTTCCGATACACCGTTATGTTGCGGAGTGTATGGAGGAGTACGCTGAGAGAGAATCCCATTCTCTTTTAAGTAATTTAGGAACTCGGCACTTAAGTATTCTCCACCTCGATCCGATCTTAGAATCTTGATACTTTTGCCGGTTTGTTTTTCTACTTCATTCTTATAATCCCGAAATTTCTCAAAAGCCTCGGATTTGTGCTTCATTAAGAAGACATGTCCATACCTAGAGAAATCGTCTGTGAAAGTAATGAAGTATGAATAACCGCTTCGTGCATGTGTAGACATTGGACCACACACGTCACTGTGTATGAGTCCCAAGAGCTCGCTCGCTCTTTCTCCGTGTCCAGTGAACGGAGTCTTTGTCATCTTTCCCATGAGACAAGATTCACAAGTGGCATAAGACTGATACTCGAACGGATCCAAGTATCCTTCTTTATGTAACTTAGTCAACCGTGTCTCATTGATGTGACCCAGTCTACAATGCCATAAGAAAGCCTGATTGATATCTGGAGACTTTCTTTTGTGTGTATTCTGGACATTGAAAATCTGTGGTTGGTTTAATACGTATATACCATTGCTCAGTGTACCTGACCCAATCAGAACTTGATTAAGGTGAATGTTTACAACATTACTTACAAACGCAAATTCATAACCTTCTTTAGAAACCAAAGATACAGAAATGATATTACAAGTTGCGTTGGGTACAAAAAAGCAATTACGCAAAACCAAAACATGTCCATCTGACATTCCTAGGTGATAGTCCCCCACGGCTTTAGCATCCATGCTAGCTCCGTTCGCAACTCTGAGGGTCATGTCACCTTCCTTCAAAAACCTACGGTTTCTCAATGCCTGCAAAGAATTACAGATATGAGATCCTGATCCGGTATCCAATACCCAGGAAGTAGAGTTTATAGAAAGACAGTTTTCAATAACATACACACCTGAAGCTGAAGCCGCAACCTGCTTCAGTTCCTGTGTCCTGGCTTTCCAAGCCCTGCAATCTTTCTTCCAGTGTCCACTCTTGTGACAATAGAAGCATTCCTCTTTACCAACAAGCTTCCCCGCTATCTTTGTTGCCTTTTCCTTTCCCTTCGCACCCACTTTACTAACACCGCCTCTTGGTTTGGCGGGGGCTTTCTTCTTCTTTCCCTTGGCTTTCGCCTTGGACCTAGAAGAAGAAGATCCTCCTACAAACAAAGTGGATGTATCCCTACCCTTCTGTAGGGTGCCCTCTGCGCTCCTCAGCAGGTTGAGGAGTTCTGAAAGTTCAACTTCCTTTTCTTGCAAGTTGAAATTCAGTATGAACTGGGCGTAAGTGGATGGAAGGGACTGGAGAATTATATCCGTTTAAAGTTCACTGTCCAACGTGGTCCCAAGTTCCGCGAGCTCCTCAGTGTAGCCAATCATCTTAAGCACGTGGTCCGCTACCGATGATCCGACGGCCAACTTAGTCGAAAATAACTTCTTCGACACTTCGTATCTTGCGATACGAGACTGCTCTCCATACAGTTCTTTTGTATGAAGAAATATGGATTCCAAATCCATATTCTCGTGCCTCCTCTGATGGTCATTGTCCATCGAGGCAAGTACGAGGCATCTGGCCTTCGCGCTGTCAATCTCCCAAGTCTTACGGATTTCCTTATCCGCGACGCTGGAGGTGGGACCTGGGACGGGGGGAGCTTTGGTGGTAAGAAGATACCCCAGCTTGTCGTAAGAGATTGCCAATTTGACATTCCTGAGCCAATCTTTGTAGTTTGGCCCTGTCAGTATGTTTTTATCTAGAAGTAACTTAAGTCCAGTCATTTCGAATTGGTCGCTGCAGGGGGAGAGAAGAAACACTTAGCACGATGCTCTTGCAAGTTTAGAATGGTTTTTAATTTGTCTAAACAGGATGGCTCCCACTGTCTCTCGAATCCTTCCTCAAACCACAAAGGAAGAATTAGCCGGGATCAATCCCACCGTACAATACTTGCTTAACCGTTCAGCCAGGCCAGTGTCGGTACTTCGAGGGAGGTTTTCCAACGCTTTCGCGAAGTTCCTTAATTTAAGAACCTCTTTTCCCTGGGGGCGTAGCCCCGCTAACACCTTTCTAGGCACCTACTAGGTTTATAGCATTGATCGTTTAGTGAGAAATTTCCCGAGGAGTAGCATATACTCACAGTAGGGTCGGGATCCAAATATCATCGCGTGACGAAAATGAAGGAATCCTACCATAATCATCACACTCCAAAAGGTATGCAAATCTAGCAAGTTTCAGTACTTATGAAACTCCCGATGTGGATTTTTGCCCCATGCTCTTATGACCTTGACGAAGGTCAACAAATCATAAGTCACATGTCAAGTTCTGCCCGTCATTATCCAGGTTAATTTGAACCCACCCGTATATACCCTTGACGAAGGTCAACAAGGCAATACGACTGTCCCAAACCAACGCATCTATCTATGCTACATATGAACACCCAACAGCTACCAATCTCTATGTCTTGACGAAGGTCAACAAACATAGCTTGAATACTATTGAGTTTTCATACGAAACGACGGAGGGCTACGAATGGTTTTGGCGAAACCGTGAACGTAGTGAACTTGATATAATCGATGGAACGAGATAGCTTTTAGAAGGAGTGGCTCAAGCTCCGCATTTAAAAGTTAGTTTTGAAAAGAACCGAGTGGTTTTTCGAAAGTGTTCCATCGACTTAAACTTGGTTTATTATCTTGCATTAGTTCTTTTAATGCGTGATATTCTTGCATTAGTTCTTTTAATGCGTCCCATCATTTAGTTCCTACCATTGCAGAAAACAACCAAAATATGACGTACGCTTATGCCATTCGCATTCGCCACGGGGTCCCGTCATCACTCGTTAGGTTACTTAACTAACGACAGAGCGGGGGCTGGGCTAGCGCGGCTGTAAAACATAAGCAACGCCTAAATAGAAAGCAATGATAGACATTACAGATCACAGATGAATACATTGGATATACTAGCAATCCGCAATCCTTTCGAGCCTGAAACGAAAAGCGGATAACACGGTCGCGGTGAATAGCCAAATACCCCACCCAAGACCCCTACGGGTGCGGCAAACTACCCGCCATGAACCCGGTAGTTTGTGCACCCCTCCATGGGTCTATCCTAGGAGCAAAAACAGTAAAAAGAATTATACAATGACGGCTACAACCCCGACCCGGTTGTGCGGCCAAACAAATAATATTATTACATCAATTTACATTTACAATGAATGAAAGAAAAACAAAAGCTCATCTCACATCCATCCCGGCTATTCACCCGCGACAGTCCAACACATTCATATACACATTCCAGCACATCACAGATCATGTATAACCCCGACTAATCGACTTATAGCGATTAGCCGACGTTCAATACATGCAAACATCACAGATATAACCAACATAGCCAAAGTGCAGTGAAGTTCGGAAAAAATACGGAATTATAGGACCCCAAAAGTGAATTTCAGTTCTGGAAAATCTGGGTACATATAATATATTTTAAAAATCCCAAAACCAACACAGAAGAACACTGCACGAAAAATGATGCAAAGATGACACCAAACAGCGGCGGTTCCGCGGCCAGATGAATAGGTGAGGCCGCGGAAGGGCGGCGCTTTTGATGAATCATGCTATCGTTTTTCTTGGGTGTTCTTAGAAAACCCTGAGACGAATTTACAAGTATAAAGTTTTTCATTTTGAGCAGAAAAAATTTCAACAGAAACTTAGGGTTTTGGTTTTCCGGTTTTGTGATTTTTCGGTTCCGAACTTCGTTACACTTCACTACCAAGCTAGTTTAAGTTTAGTTAGGCTCTGATACCACTGTAAGTCCATATTGCGACCCCCGGTGCTTACGGGGAGGCGGAAACGGTATAAAAAACGAATTTTTATCGCAAGAGGCAACATGGACTAAACAAGGTCGGGATCGTTGTCTAAACTAAAACTAGTATACTTGCTAAAGAGAGTTAGCTACTATGGAAGATGGTTATACCTAAACTTGAACTCCTTCTTCTTCAAACCTTGTAGAGGTTGATGGTTCTCTTTTCGTCGCCTTCTCCCGTCGAAGATGGATCCACCTCGAAGGTTCGACTTTGGGCTCTTCCTCGATCTTTGAGTGAACTAGGGTTTCCGGCTTGCTAAACCTTCATCCTAGAATGAGTAGAGAGTGATTAGGGTTTGCTTTTCCTTTTAAAGAGAATGATTCTCAACACATGAGAAGGTTTCTCTTTGCTAGAGGAAGAAGAAGATGAAATGAGGAGAGAGAGAGGTTATGATAGAATGAGCTCTCATTTCCTTTCTTGCAACCATAATGCAAAAAGAAAATGAATTATCAAATAATAATAATCAAAATGAAAAGGTTGATGGAAAGTTTTAGAATGACTAATATCATTACAAGCATTAAATGAAAATGCAAGAATCAAGAGCATCTTTCTCTTGTAATGATAATGGTCAAATGTTCAACCATGGTCAACAAGTCAACCATGGTCAACAAGTCAACAAAAACTAACCATGACACAATTTCATTTTATTATATATTATTAAATGATATAATACAAATCCATTAGGGTTTGGAAAAATACAACTGTCAACTGTGCATACGCACCCGTTCCGAAACCCTAATGAAAAATCATCTTCCTCCTCCTCAAAAAGAACTGTGCATACACACCTGCATTCTTGTTCCGAGGAACATGAATACTGAGAGATAAAAGCAACCCCAAATACAATACCAGTATCTGGCTCAAACCAGAGCCTGCCAGTATAATCCGTCCGGACTCCAAACGTGCACAAGTGCGCGGATGAGAACGAACCCTGTCGCAAAACCATGCAACCTCTACTCTGTTTTGCCCAGAGGCGAATACCCTCTGTGTGGGACTCTAAAGACTCGACACTACGCTGGCAGTGCGTTTAACCACAGACCGCAAGCGGCACTAGCTGTGCGTAACGGTCCCCAGGTAGATGCCGACAAGAAGGCTGACGAGGTGAAACCCCATCTGAACTCCTACTGAGTCTGAATGTGACATTCTCCGTACAGTCCGGTCTGTTCGTCTGATACATCGCATGGCGGGCCTAGGGGGCGGTAAAACGTCAGTCCCCCAATAGCGGTACAAGTCGTGTCGGAGTGAAGCCCAAAACACCCTGAGATAACACTGGAAACCTACCAGTATATCTCGCTTGCCCTGGCCAGGGACTACTCGTGTAATGGCTCTCCTAGACACAGCGCGATGTCAACCCCCAATACCGGGAGAGACGAATCCTGTCTAACCGTCACTGCCTCCAAGTGCTTCGGGACTGCACCCAACCACCACCTGTTTGCACGACTCCTTTGAGCCGTGGTAGGGTAGTGATCAAAGTGCAGTGGGAACACACTCGAGGCGAAGTGTCAGTGTCAAGTCAGCGGACTAAGCTGTGCTCATGTCACCTGGGAACTGATAACTGACGATAGGTATAATACCAACCTGTCAGTTCCCGACGAGTCCTGTCCAGTGTACTCGTAACCCAACGAGCACCCGTATACTATCTCCAGTACGACGTACTGATGGCTGTGGGACAGACCATCTCCCACACTGGGATGAGAAGCGCATACGCTAGTCTACTCCGGAGTATCGATGCCCTGTCTCGATAGTCCTACGACTAGGGACCTGTATAAGGATGTGCCTATAGATTACCCAGCCCCCACTAGTGTGACTGCCATCACAACGCTGGTAATCAAGCAAAGATCCTAAGGGCTCCACTAATGCGTATAAGTGATATATTGAAATAAACACAAGTACACATTGAAGTAGAAACAAACCAAGTAGCATACTACTATATTGAGCAAGATTGTTTATACAAGGTGAATATCCCAAGCTTCCATCAAGTAATATACAAACTAGTATGATACAGTAATGGCCTCTAGGGCATATACACTAACAGACCAAAAGGGACGTCGATGAGCGAGCTCATCCTGACACCCTACTGAGCCTGTCAGTGACAATATCCGTACAGTCCGGTCCGTTCGTCTATGAGCATCGCATGTCGGGCCTAGGGGGTGGGTAAAAGTCAGACCCCCAAAAGCGGTACAAGTCGTGTCGGAGTGTAGCCCAGAACACCCTGAGATACTACTGGAATACCTACCAGTAAATCTCCTGCCTTGGCCAAGGACTTCGTGTAATGGCTCTCCTAGACACAGCGCGACCTCACCCCCAATACCGGGAGAGACGAACCCCTGAAGATCCGCTCACTGCCTCCATGTGGCTCGGGACTGTATCCAACTAAAACCTGTTTGCACGACTCCTTTGAGCCGTGGTAGGGTAGTAATCAAAGCACAGTGGGAACTCACACGAGACAAATGACGATCCCCAGGTCGATGAACTAACCTGTACACATGTCACCTGGGAACTGCTATCTGACGTCAGGTATAAGACCAACTAGCATGTTCCCGGCGAGTCCTGTCCGGTGTACTCATAACCCAATGAGCACCTGTATACATCTTAGGTAAACCAACTGACACCAGTGGCTTGTGAGACCGGCCACCGCCCCTCGTCGGGGTCTCGACTGTATACACTAGTCTACTCTGGAGAATCGATGCCCTGTCTCGAAACTCCCACGACTAGGGACCATTTAAGGATGTGCTTATAGACTACCAGCTCCTACGTATATGATCGCCCTCATACTGCTGGCAGTCAAGCAAGAATCCTAGGGGCTCTATCAACGTGTAATAGCGACCTGTAAGGTCACCTGAAGCAGTACACGATGATAAAGGTAAACCAGATAGCATACTATCATCTCGAGTAAGACTGCCCTACCGGGATAGGTCCTCCCTCAATCATTGCAATCACGTGCCTGTGATCCAATAATTGACTCTGAGGGCACTATCTCCAACAATCTCCCACTTGCACTCAAGGCTAATTATTGCGATGTCGCATACTCACAGCCCGTGTGATACCGAACAACCAACTCCTCTACTAGTCAGTCGCACAAAGCTTGTTTGCGAAACTATTGCGTTCGAGGAATAGCCTCAGTGAGTGGATCCGCTCAGATGTTTCTTTCTATGTCTCTCTATATCTCAAGTTCGCGGAGAAAGCCATCTCCCGAAATGAGCAATACCTGTCTTAGAATGTCTGGATGTCTGATGGGACCCAGTTCATAAATGAACTTCAAATCCAAACTTCTTAGACAGTATCGCCAACTGAACTTAATCAGTATCCTGCGCCATGCCTCCTTCAGTATTGCCTTGGATCACCTGTCCAAAATACTGCCCCTCGTCAGAGGGAAAACTATAACTCTGACAACCTCCTTGTCGTCCATGTCACCTTGGAAGCCTGGAATGATAACTATCTCCCAAATGAGGCTGTCGTTATCATATCCCTAGAACATCCACTTATGTTCTAAAGCTGCTTCCGACTGTTTCTCCAGGATTGGATCAATATCAACTTATTGCACCTACTGCAAGAACAACATCTGGTGTGGTACTTGACATCTCATGATTGACTTAATTGCCTAAGCAAGTGATCTGTCAATCATGCACATCCCTCTCTACTTTAGTCTATAAGACACCTTTAGAGAGGGTGACTCCATCACCTGCAGGTATACTACCGTGCCAGGAGTCAACCATTCTAAATACTCATAGAATGCTGTCTAAGTACCCTGATTGGGAAACCACCCAAATCTAGATCTAAAACCATAGATCTAGTGACCAGTATGTCTGATATAACGTCCAAGTCCCTTGTGGAGAAACCACTGTGTGACGACCAAAGTATAACCGATCGTAGTATAGGAATGTCACTTCCTACTTTGTGTATATCATCCAAAACCCGGATATTACACCCTACTACCTTCTCAACAGATCCATCTCCTATTCTTATGACGTCAAACCCATGACTGTCACATCAGAAATAGATGATCTATCTCCGCTATATCTGCTTTAGTCTATAAATAGACATAAGCCTGATATCCACCAATGCTTCCGCTGCTCCCACTGACTACGACAACCCTCTGGCAGAGTCATATAGACGTGCACTTCTAAAGCTAGTTTAGAACGACGCTATACTCATCCTCCTGCCGGGTCTCGCAGCCTGGAACAACAACAATGGCAAGTGTGGGTAAACAAGAACTTCCCTGTCACCGTCCTTGAGGCTACCGGAGTACCTCTCGGGTGCCTGAAGTTACCCACCTTATCTGCGGAGTGGCCAATGGAATGTCAAATCAGATTGAATCTTTAGGTTCCTTATCAAATCTTCAGTAATCGTTTGCGGTTCTGGAATCACTTCCAGTTCTACCATACTCCCACTACTGCTTTTGAAAAAATCCATTTTATTAAAACTGTGGCGAGTCCAGAACAATATTACTATTGATCTCCCAGATGGTAGAAAGTCAACCCTCGTCATAGCCTGGGTCAACCCACAAACAGCCATTACAGAAACGTGCCTTGAGTTATCCAGAGTCTGGTTTTAATCATAAGCCGGACAACTCCCCGTACCTTAACAATGTTAAGATATGAACTGTACTATATCCAATATAGAACCAGAGGCACTGATTTAATTGAACCAGATTCAAATCATGCAGCTATCTCCAGTGCATGTCAACTAAATGGAGAGAGGCCGATCAGCGTTACTTAACTTAGGAATGCTTCCAATTATGAGTAACCTGAAAGAGAAGCAATTTCTCTTTATCACTACTATCAACTGAATACCATACACAAGTATCTACATCTTCTATCACTTTGAAGAATCCCGATACTTGCTACACCTGGTTCTTTACTCTATTCAAATACCTATAACTCCTCAAAACTTAGACCCTGTGTTTCTACGAAACACATGTCTAAGAACTAGAGAAGTTAAAAGTAAACAGAATATAGTATGAGGACCAACCCCTCTGTCCTAATGGACACAGGACAACATACAATACTCTGTATAAGTCCGCTGAGTCTAACAACTCTTTCATTGTGTGTCATAGGTTGAAAACTGTACTTATGGTTAAGAAGAATTACACCGCTGTTTAATGCTCCTTACCTAACCATCCACTGATATAGGTAAATGTCATCGACATAATATCAAAAGGTATATCTCACTCTATGAAAATAGATGTACAGATATATCAATTTGAAATTGGTGCACAACAGCGGATATTCAAAACCAAATATTTGCCGACCGGCAAACAGCCCAGATGATCTCCTCAAATATCACCGATTACAACGAATCCCGATATAATGAGGATGATCACCCTATTCCCAATGACTTACTCCCACTCATCATCTGTAAAACCATACAGATGTGAGAATCAAACTTGGTAAATACATACCCTGGAGCAAGTGTCTAATCAGGAAATCAGTTTTCTTTTAACAGTACACAGTTGAACTGAAACATTGAAATGTTTCGATGGGGTATCCTGATATTCTTAGTAATGCCTCTACCATTATCCAGATTCACAACTATAACCGTATAATTCTTTGCCACCTCTCCAAATCCCTTTATATGTCTTTAGTCATTACCTTCTGCACACCCCTTTAGGCCAATTGGTTTTCTTCCTTCCCTACCGTTCGGCACCAGCCTATGGTTTGGAAGAAGACTATCCAATAAGCATAATGGGTGTACTGTCCTAATCCTAGGAGCACTCGCAATGCGAGAGAAGGTGAAGATAAAATACAACCAAATAAACCTTATTCCTATTTCTCCTGGACCAGAATCCATCCCCGAACTGGAACAAGTTCCTTTCGAGTTCGTATATAACCATACGATGGAGTATCCAATAAACTGTGGATCTTCGTAGTGATACGGAGTGTCCTGGAGAAATACAAAGGTGATTTAGGATTGGCGAAGAAATACTTGGTTTGGTCGTGAATATCAGTCGCAATTTACTTTGCCCTCTTACTAATCCCTTGCTTTGTCTTAATCTTAATACCTTCTGCACACCGTTTAGGCTAATTGGTTTTCTTCATTCCCTACCGGTCGGCACCAGCCTAAGGTTTGGAAGAAGACTATCCAATTTGCATAATAGGTGTACTATCTCCTAAACCAAGGAGTACTCACAACTTGAGAGAAAGTAAAAAGGGAAAAGACAACTGAATAATCCTATCCGTTTTCTCCAGAACCGGAAACCATCCTCGAATAAATTCCTTCGAGTTCGTATCTAACCATACGATGGTTTTGTCCAATGGAAGTGGACGTTCGTTGTAATACGGGGTGTCCTGGAGAAAAGGGTAAAAGTAGGAGTGGCAATGAGGTCTGCAACTCCGGCAATCCAAAAGCCAGTGTTAAGAAGGTTCAGTCAACTTGGTCACTGAGTCATAGTCTTGGGTCGGGTCAATGGTCGCTGCCAGAGAGAGAAAGAAAAGAAACACTCAGCGTGCACTCTAACCTAGATCAGAATGGTTACCAATTTATCTAATCTGGAAACCTCCCACTGTACCTCAAACTCTCCTCCAAACCTGAAAGAAGAATTAGTCGGGGTCACCCGAGGAGTAAACTAACTCATCAGTGGGAATCGGGATCCAACTATCATCGCATGATAACGTGACGGAATCTGCTCACGCTATAACACTCCAGAAGGTATGCGCATATCTGGCAAGTTTCAGTTCTTTTGAAACTCCCGATGTGATTTCTGCCCCATGCTCTTATGACCTTGACGAAGGTCAACAAATCATAAGTCACATGTCAAGTTCCACCCGTCATTGTCCAGGTTAATTTGAACCCACCCGTACAAGCCCTTGACGAAGGTCAACAAGGCTATACGACTGTCCCAAACCAACACATCTATCTATGCAGCAGAAAGGCAACAAGCAGCTACCATGCACTATGCCTTGACGAAGGTCAACAAACATAGCATGAATACTACGTGCTACCTGTCTGAAACGACGGAGGGCTACGAATGGTTTCTGGCGAAAACTTTTAACGTAATGAACTTGATATCGTTGAAGGAACGGATAGCTTTTTAGAAAATATAGTGACGAAAACCTTTACTAAAGAGGTCACTCCCGGTGAAGGGATCTCGGCTCTTTCCCCGTAGAATGGGGTGCAGGATATTCCAAATGAATACCACGATGCAAAACAAAAGTAATCGGCTATAGTGAAGTTAATGCCCTGACGCAAACTTCTGTCCAAGGGGTCACTCCCGGTGAAGGGATCTCGGCCCTTGCCTCGTCGACTGAGGAGCAGGATATTCCAAATGAATACCACGATGCAAAACAAAAGTGAACGTCCTTGCAATAACAGCTTTTTGAAAAGTGTTCCAACAACATCAGAATAGGTTTGTTTTAACTTGCATTGATCCGAATCAACGCAGTCCCATCAATTGATCACACCACAAAGAACGAAAATATACTGATGTACGTATATGCCATCCGCATTCGCCACTGGGTCCCGTCATTACCCGTTAGGTTAGCTAACTAACGACAGAGCGGGGACTGGACTAGCACGGATGTAAAACATATACAACATCTACTAATATATATACCAATATATTATATTTCGCTCAAGGCGTGATAAAAAAGCAACATCACAGAAATGTACAGCATCACAGAACAATACAGATATCTGGGATCCCCGGGTTTCACAGAGCCACTACTGAAACCCGACGTTCCCCTGGTCGTGTGGATAGCCTGTGCAATGAAATCCTAGACCCCTACGGGCGCGGCAAGTCACCCGCCAAAACCTGAAGCGAGGCAGCCCCCTTCAGCACCGTGAATGGACCACCCAGCACTTCACGGAATCCGGTAACTTGGGCACCCCTCCTGGGTCAACCTGTACCCCCTACGAGTGCGGCCAATAGCCCGCCAATCCTAGAGTAAAGCCCCCTCCGTCTCAATGCCATGAGATGCGGGCTTGTTTCCCTCTTGAACCCGGCTATCCGTGCACCCCTCCGCGGGGTAATCCTAGTACAGAAAGTAAAATATACAGGCAACGGGTACATCGACCGCAACCTGGTCGTGCCCCAAAATAATAATACAAACAGGCAGTGACGGCAGTCCACATGTCGGACGCTCGCCCCGCAATATCAAATGTACATAATACAACAAAACTGTACTAGCATGGCATCCAGGCTATCCCCCACGACCGATCCGCAACATCACAGCAAAATCACAGAACATCAACGTGAAAGTCACGTTCGCAAATCCGTCTAACCGGGCTATAGCAGTTAGACTGGATTTACCGATCGAGTGACATTCACGGTCGCAGATATAATGTAAATACTGTGAAATAATGTGTTTAAAATATCCGATCGATCAAAAATTAACAAGTGGGCCCCCAAGCAATACTGTAGCACTCACAGAAAATCTGGGCCCAATATTAATATTCCAAAACCCCTAAAATAAGCCCAGAAGCCCACTGGAAAAAAATGATACAGTGACGACACCAATGTGCGGCGGAACCGCGGCCCAAGGGGGGTTTGGCCGCGGTTCCGCGCTTCAGTGGTCGACTGACTGTGTCGAATTTTTCCAGTAGTCTTAGAATTTCCAGTACATTAGTTTTTTACAACCTGAAAAATTTTTGGAGTTCAAAAAATTTCGACAGAAAACTGATGTGAGGAAAAACGCGAGTTTTTGGAATTTTGGTCGATCGGAAATGCAAACACATCAAACAAAGCTAGAAGAAGTTAATGGCGAGGCTCTGATACCACTGTAAGTGCACGGCGGCGCCCCGGCCGTCAATCCGACGGCCAAATGCGGAAACGGTGATAAACTTTAATTTTGCGAACTTAGCAAACCGGCACCACCGCGCACTAAACCCCGGATCGGGCCATTAAACTAGATCTAGCTAACAACAAGATGGGTTAGAGATATACCGAGTGATCCGAGTCCTCCGGTCTTCTCGTCATCGTCCCGATCTCCCGCGGAAACTCTGGCCGTCGCCTCCTTGCCGGAAGGGCACCACATCGTCCGGCCGTCGCCTCCTTGCCGGAAGGGCACCACATCGTCTGTATCTTTTACGGGCTCCCACCTCAATGCCGAGGCAACTCGGGCACGAAGCTGGCAAGTCGACGTGCCCAAGATGTGCTGTAGAATGTAGTGTAGAATGCGCTTTGTCTCAATGGGGTTTGTAGTTGCCTTGATGGAGGAATGGATTGGAACTTTCAAGTGGAACTCTCATTTATCAAGCATGGAATGAGATGATGAAATTTCCTCACCAAAAATGAAACCTCTCATTTTCCCCCTCCTCTAAAATTGTGGCCGGCCTCTTACAAATAAGAATGGTGGTGGAAAGAATGAGTAGCATGAAGGGAGGTGATGGTAGGAGAAGAGAAGAGGTGACCACATCATAAAACAAAGAAACATCAACCATGCTTATCACTTCTATTCACATCAAATCTCATTAATGCAAAAACCATCATGAAAAAGCAAGGATGCTTATCCTATCATAATGAATACATATGCAAGAAACCCCCTCCACAAATGTTATTTGCACAATTGCAAATAACCCCCTCCATCGGAAAAGTCCGGCCGGGAAAGAACAAAGGAAAACCGGCCGGAACGGAATGCAAACAGGCAACTCCAGAAAACTGGTCCCGTAATAAATTACAGGAAAACCCCGATACTGTGCATACACACCCGCATCTGTATTCCGACCGGATACAAATGCAATGAGACAAAATCTACACTGTACTATACTAGGATCCGGCTTAAACCAAAGCCGGCTAGTAAAAACCGTCCGATCCTGATCCGTGCAATACCGCACGTATCTGATCGAACCCTGCCATATCTCCATACGGCCTCTACAGCGTTTCGCCCGAAAGCTGAGTAACTGAATGTGTGGTGGACTCTAAAGACTCGTCAATACTATGGCTGTGGATTTAACCACTAGCACGTCAGAGGTATAAGCCAATACGTAATGGGCCACCAGCTATTGACCAAAAGGGACGTCGATGAGCGAGCTCATCCTGACACCCTACTGAGCCTGTCAGTGACAATATCCGTACAGTCCGGTCCGTTCGTCTATGAGCATCGCATGTCGGGCCTAGGGGGTGGGTAAAAGTCAGACCCCCAAAAGCGGTACAAGTCGTGTCGGAGTGTAGCCCAGAACATCCTGAGATACTACTGGAATACCTACCAGTAAATCTCCTGCCTTGGCCAAGGACTTCGTGTAATGGCTCTCCTAGACACAGCGCGACCTCACCCCCAATACCGGGAGAGACGAACCCCTGAAGATCCGCTCACTGCCTCCATGTGGCTCGGGACTGTACCCAACTAAAACCTGTTTGCACGACTCCTTTGAGCCGTGGTAGGGTAGTAATCAAAGCACAGTGGGAACTCACATGAGACAAATGACGATCCCCAGGTCGATGAACTAACCTGTACACATGTCACCTGGGAACTGCTATCTGACGTCAGGTATAAGACCAACTAGCATGTTCCCGGCGAGTCCTGTCCGGTGTACTCATAACCCAATGAGCACCTGTATACATCGTAGGTGAACCAACTGACACCAGTAGCTTGTGAGACCGGCCACCGCCCCTCGTCGGGGTCTCGACTGTATACACTAGTCTACTCTGGAGAATCGATGCCCTGTCTCGAAACTCCCACGACTAGGGACCATTTAAGGATATGCTTATAGACTACCAGCTCCCACGTATATGATCGCCCTCATACTGCTGGCAGTCAAGCAAGAATCCTAGGGGCTCTATAGCGACCTGTAAGGTCACCTGAAGCAGTACACGATGATAAAGGTAAACCAGATAGCATACTATCATCTCGAGTAAGACTGCCCTACCGGGATAGGTCCTCCCTCAATCATTGCAATCACGTGCCTGTGATCCAATAATTGACTCTGAGGGCACTATCTCCAACATAGGACTCTAAAGACTCGTCAATACGCCGGCAATAGGTGATGATCATATCAAACACCCACAAACCGCAAGCGGTCTGCTAAACGTAACGGCCACCCAGGTATTGAGCGATCAGAAGATCAACGAGCAAGCCTGCTCATACTCCTGCGAATCCAACCAGTAACACTTACCGCGCAGTCCGGTCTGTTCGTCTGATATGTCGCATATCTCGCCTAGGGGTGGTAAACGTCAGACCCCAGCAGCTTGATAAGTCATGCCGATGTAAGGTCCATAACAAGCATGAAACTACTGATAACACTTACCAGTAAATCAGTGCAACCCTGGCCAGGGATTTCCAGTTATGGCCAGTCGAGCATAGCGCAACATCAACCCCCAATACCGGGAGAGATGAATCCCCTCCTATCGCTCATTGCCTCCATGTGAATCGGGACTGTACCCAAAAACCACCTGTTTGCACGACTCAGTAGAGCCGTGGTAGGGTGGAAATCAAAGCACAGTGGGAGACACACAAGACTCTATGAAGATCTCGGGTCAACAGACTAAGCTGTACCAGTGTCACCAGAGAACTGCCATCTGACGTGAGGTATAATACCATCTGGGAGTTCTCAGCGAGTCCGTTCAGTGTACCCAGTCACCACTGAGCACCCGCATACCATCTCTGATGTCAAACACCAATGGATATGATCGCCCATCACATGGGTCGAGAAGATGTACGCTAGTCTACTCTGGAATATCGATGCCCCGTCTCGATATTCCCACGACTAGGAACATTGAAAGATGTACTCATTGACTACCCAGGCCCCACTAGTATGATCTACATCACAGTCCTGGAAGTCGAGTACACATCCTAAGGGCTTTATCAACACATAACAGAGAGACAGTAAGTATACATGTTAAGATAAAGAGCAACCAGATAGCGTACTATCATGTCGAGCAAGAAAGTCCTACATATATATGTCCCAGCATCCACTACAATATACATCTTATGTACAGCAATGGCCTCTAGGGCATATATATAACTAACACTGGATCCTAATATTAGATTTGTTGGATTACTTTAGTCTCGTCGCATTCGCATTCAGTCGGAATGCGGATGCAGGTATGTATATACAGGTGAGGGGTATCCTTGTGATCCGTCACGAGTTTACTTTAGATGTTGCCGTATCTTTTTATTGTTGCAAACATTTGGATTAATGTTTGTTAATGGAAATTATGAGCTAAATATCATCATTTGGAGCATTAATTGTGACACATGCACAAGTGGTGACTCATGGTCTCTTTCTTTGTGCACATCACATAAGGTGATGGATTTATGATGATATGATAAGAGGAGAGAGAGATGGGCTGCCATGAAGTGGTGAGCTCTCATATTATTCTTCTCACTCTCTCATTTTATCACATATATCACAAAAGGAAAAGGAAAGCTTCTTCTTCTTCTTCTTCTTCCTCTAGCTCATTATCTCCATCAATGGCAACACTTCTAACCTCCATCCAAATCAATGGATGCAAGAGACAAAGTGATCACAAACATTCTCTACATCACCTTGGACACGTCGGCTAGCACACTTCGTGCCCGAGTTGCTTCGGATGAAGCGGGAGCCCGTAAAAAGACTCATAGATGTGGTGCCCTTTCTGACGAGGAGATCGAGACCGAAGTTGCCGTGAGGAGCTTGGGATGGTGGCCAAAGACCGAAGGACACGGATCGATCGGTATAGCCTTTCTATCCCTTCTCTAGATAGCTAGTTATAGGTTAATGGTTCGATCCGGGTTTTAAGCATATGATAGCGCCGGTTTCATGTTTAGAAAATTTTCATTTCCGCATTTTGGCCTCGGAAAGACGGCCGGGGCGTTACCGTAGCCTTACAGTTCTGACGAATAATACTAATGGGCTTTGGTTTAAACCGGATCCTAGTATTAGATTATTGGATTCATTTCATCTCATTGTATTCGTATTTTTCGGAATATGGGTATGGGTATGTATATACGGTGAGAGGTATTCTTGTAATTTGTTCAAGAGTGCTTCTAGAAGAAGACACCTCATTACTTGTATTACCATTTAAGTTAAATGGTTAATGAGGTGAAGGTTTGAGGTGTTATTTTGTGATAAATGAAGCATGGCTACTTGGTGACTCATGGATGACTATTGAGGCAAGGGTGGACTTAGATATTTTGTGATATTTTGTGAGATATTTTGGCATGCTTCATAGTCATCACATGTAGCCATTTTCATTTCTTTATTATCATAAACACTCTCTCTCTCCTCAAGCTCTCTCTTCTTCTTCCTCAAACCCTAATTGCCGACGAGGAGGCGCGATCCGTACATCCTTCAAGGAGCTCACGAAGAGGAGGAGGAGGAGTGCAAGAAGAAGGACTTGATTCTTAAGGTATAAATTTCTTACATAGTAGTTAAACCTCATAGTTGTTTTGTTAGCTAGGGTTTAGTATCGATCTTGGAGCTTAGTTGGTGTTGCGAAGCATATAAAAATCGTTTTTTGCAAACTCCGCCTCCCGGCGAACCCGTGGGGTGCGCGACATCAACTTACAGTGGTATCAGAGCCAACTAAACCGTTAACTAACAGATTAAATGATAAGTAAAACTACGAAACCGAAATAACTCCGAAAAATCGAAATATAGATCCAAGTTTCTGTCGAATTTTTCAGAGGCTCTAATTTTTTTTTAAACAATTGCAGAGTGCTCTATTTTTTATGAGATGAACATAAAAGGAAGACGAGACCAAATGAAAAACTTTTGGCCGCCCAGAAGCTCAAAAAACCCGGCCTGGCCGGCCAAAGAAGTTAGTTTGGTGTCGTGCCTCGATTGGTGTTCCAGTCACTTGGGTTTAGGGTTTCAGGATATGTTTGATTTTGCCCAAGTTGAATATTTAGTTAGATTTCTGTTATGGGAATACGGAGTATTTCGAAGTCGGGATTTTAACATCGTTTGACATGTTTCAGTTGTTATATGTGTTCGTAAACTTCCGCTAATTGCTATATGTCGGTTAGTTGGGGGTTGCACATATCTGTGTTGCTGTTGCTGTTGGTTTGTGGATATAGAATATTGGATCATCGTGGATGAATAGCCAGGGTTGTGAGAAGAGAGTTTTCTTTCTTTCATTCGATGTAAATTGTAATATTGATGTAATATTATTTTGCGGGGCACATCCGAGTTGAGCTTGTAGCCACAGTTGTATTATTTCATTTACTGTTTTTGCTCCTAAGATAGACCCAAGGTGGGGTGCACAAACTACCGGGTTCTTTTAAGTGCCGAGTGGCCTACTCATTTTACTTAGGGAGGTTGCTTCACTTCAGGAATTTGGCGGGTAGTTTGCCGCACCCTTAGTGGTCTAGAGTGGGGTTTGGCTATTCACCACGACCGTGGAATCCGTCTTTCATTACAGGCTTAAACGAAACGCGGAATTCCTATTATATACAATATATTCATCTGTGATCTAAATGCCTATTATTGCGTGAGACGAATGGATATATTATATATGTTATATAATAGATGTTGCTTATGTTTTGCACCCACGCTAGTCCATCCCCCGCTCTGGCATTAGTTAAGTAACCTAACGGTGTTAGACGGGCCCAGTGGCGAATGCGGACGACATAAGAGTACGTGGTATTTTCGTTTCTTTCTGCAATGGTAAGTGTAAATGATAGGACTACATTGATTAATGCAAAGCAAACAAACCAAAGCTGAATCGTTGGAACAATTTCAAAACCACTCGGTTTTTTCCAAAAAGCAAACTTTTAAATGCGGAGCCTAAACCACTCCTTTAAAAAGCTATCATGGTTCCTTCGATTAAATCAAGTTCATTACATTCACGGTTTAGCCAAAACCATTCGTAGCCCTCCATCATTTCAGATAAATATTCAGTAGTATTCAAGCTCTGTATTTTGACCTTCGCCAAGGCATAATGATTAGTAACTGCTGAATATTCATCTGTTGAATTGATAGATGCGTTAGTTTGGGACAGTAGTACTACTATTTTGGCCTTTATCAAGGGTATGTACGGATGGGTTCAAATTAACCTGGATAAATGACGGGTAGAACTTGACTTGCGACTTATGATATGTTGGCCTTCGTCGAGGTCATAAGAGCTTGGGGAAAAAATCCACATCGGGAGTTTCTAAAGAAACTGAAACTTGCTAGTGTTGCATACCATTTGGAGTGTGATAATTTTTGTAGGATTCCTTAAAAGTTATCACACAATGATATTTGGATCCCGATCCTACTGTGTGTATCCACTACTCCTCGGGAGATTTTTTCACTAAACGATCAATGCTATAAACCAAGTAGGTGTCTAGAACGGTGTTAGCGGGGCTACGCATCCAGGGAAAATAGGTTATGTAATTAAGGAATTTCTCGAAAGCGTTGGAAAACCTCCCTCGAACTACCAACACCAACCTGGCTGAAAGGTTAAGCAAGTATTGTAGGGTGAGATTAATCCTGACTAATTCTTCTTTTATGGTTTGAGAAAGGATTCGAGAAACAGTGGGAGCCATCCTGTTTAGATAAACTAAAAATCAATCTAAACTTGCAAGAGCATCATGCTAAAGTGTTTTTTCTCTCTCTCCTAATTGCAGCGAACAAGATGACCGTCCTTAAGTTACTTTTAGATAAAAACATGTTGACGGGGCCAAACTATAAAGATTGGCTCAGCAATGTCCAAATGGCGATCACATATGACTAACTGGGCTGTTTTCTTACTACTAAAGCCCCCGCCGTCCCAGGTCCAGATTCCAGCATCGTGGATAAAGATATCCGTAAGTCATGGAAAATTGACAGTGCGAAAGCCAAGTGCCTCGTGCTGGACTCTATGGATAATGAACACCAGAGGCGGCACGAGAAGATGGATCTTGAATCCATCTTCCTCCATACCAAATATTTATATGGAGAGCAATCTCGTATCGCAAGATACGAGACCTCGAAGAAATTATTTCATGCGAGGTTGGCTATCGGGTCATCTATAGGGGATCACCTCCTTAAGATGATCAGCTTGATTGAAGAGCTCGCGGACCTGGAGACCACTTTGGAGAACGAGCTGTATACAGACTTGATTCTACAGTCCCTCCTCTCTACCTACGCGAAGTTCATCTTGAATTTAACATTCAAGGGAAGAAAGTTACACTTCCCGAACTCCTCAACATGTTGAGGAGCGCTGAGGGCACCCTGCAGAAGTCCAGGGAGATACCTACTCTGCTTGTTGGGGGATCTTCCTCTTCTAGATCCAAGGCGAAAGCCAAGGGGAAGAAGAAGAAGGCCCCCACCAAGCCGAAAGACGGTGTTAGTAAGGTAGAGGGAAGGGGCAAGGCAAAAGTTGGGGTCCGACGGTAGGGAAGGAAGAATGCTTCTACTGTCACAAGAAGGGCCATTGGAAGAAAGATTGCAGGGCTTGGAAAGCCCAGAACCAGGGTACGAAGCAGGTTGTGGCTTCGGCTTCTGGTGTGTTTGTGATTGAAAATTGTATGTCAATCAACTCTACTTTCTGGGTATTGGATACCGGATCAGGATCTCATATCTGTAATTCTTTCCAGGCACTGAGAAGTTGTAGAGTTTTGAAGGCGGGTGATATGACCCTCAGGGTTTCTAACAAAGCGAGCGTGGATGCTGTGTCCGAAGAGGAATATCACTTAGGATTGACAAGTGGACATATTTTGTTTTTGTGTACCTAGTTTGACTTGTAATATCATTTCTGTATCTTTGTTATCTAAAGAAGGTTATGATTTTATATTTGTAAGCAATGTCGTAAACATCCACCTTAATCATGGTTTGATTGGGTCGGGTACACTAAACAACGGTATATATGTATTAAACTAACTACAAGTTTTCAACGTCTAGAACACACACAAAAAAAAGTCTCCAGAATTAAATCAAGCTTTCTTATGGTATTGTAGACTGGGTTACATCAATGAAACATGGTTGACCAAGTTACATAAAGAGGGATATTTGGATCCATTCAAATATTAGTCTTATGCAACTTGTTAATCATGTCTCAAAGGAAAGATAACAAAGATTCCGTTCACTGGACACGGAGTAAGAGCGAGCTGTTGGATATATGTATGCCCTAGAGGCCATTATGTGATAGTGGATGTATCTATACATGTATATATATTCAGTTTGCATTCTTGCTCGACATGATAGTATGCTATCTGGTACTTCTTTATCTGACATGTTTATTTGATCATGCTTCTATTCATTCATACATGCTGATAAAGCCCTAAGGATATCGGCTTGACTACTCTGATTATGATGGAGATCATACTAGTGGGACATCTGTAGTCTATAAGCATATCCTGAAATGTCCCTAGTCGGAGGCGTATCGAGACGGGGCATCGATATACCAGAGTAGACTAGCGTATATGATACTAGACCCATGTGATGGGCGATGGATGTTCCCACATTCATCGATGTTTGACATCAAGATCATATACGGGTGCTCAGTGGTGACTGGGTACACTGGACGGACTCACCGAGAACTCCTATATGGAATTATATCTATCGTCGGATAGCAGTTCTCAGGTGACACTGGTACAGGTTAGTCTGTAGACCCGAGATCGTCATGGAGTCTTGTGTGTTCTCCCACTGCACTTTGATTGCCACCCTACCATGGCTCTACTGAGTCGTGCAAACAGGTGGCCGTTGGGTACAGTCCCGAGACATACGAAGACGATGAGCGATAGGAGGGGTTTCGTCTCTCCCGGTATTGGGAGTTGATGCTGTGCAGTGCCCGACTGGTTATAACAGCAAGTCCGTGGCCAGGGCTGCTGAGATTTGCTGATAAGTGTTATCAGTAGTTTCTCGATCTGTTATAGACCATTCATCAACACGACTTATTGAGTTATTGGGGTCGACGTCACCATCCCTAGGCTCGATATGCAGCATATCTGACGAAGAGACCGGACTGTACGGTAGTGTTGCCGCATGGCTCGACGGGAGTTGTAACAGGTTCGCTTGTTGTCTTCTGATCGCTCAATACCCGGGTGGCCGTTACGTTTAGCTGACCGCTTGCGGCTTGAGGGTACTTGATATGATCATTACCCTCTGCCGGCGTATTGACGAGTCTTAGAGTCCCACAAAGGAGTTGCTCAGTCCAGGCGAAACGTTGTGGTGCGCGTATGCGATATGCGCATGCACCCGATTGAAATGTGCGTATATGATACTGTACATTGATCGGGCGGCTTGCTTTTGGTAGGGTCATATGTGATATGGCCGGATTGATAAATCAAGAGTTGATTTATCATTTAACCATTAGTTTTTCTCACTTGAAAACCTTTTCAAGGATGATGGATGTGTGCATGCATGTGTGTTTATCTTTCTTTCTTTCATGCTAGTTTCTTGCACATATGGATGTGCATACATACACACATACATACAACCATCCATCATGGTTGTTAGCACATGGAAATGGTGGCAATGCTAGACTCACACCATAGATTATTTAATGGATTATTATTTGATTATGGATTTAAAAAGAAAATGAAAAGGAAAGGATAATTATGCTAGTTTCTACATGCTTCTTCTAACCTAACCATGCTCACCTACCACTAAACCATGGTTATCCTTTCCTTTATCATTCTAAACCCAAGTTAAATTAATCATCTATCATTTAATCATGGTTGGAGTCAAGAAGGAATAAATATATATAGTGATATTTATTTCTTTTAAAAGCTTAACCTTATGGTTATCATTTTACCTCTTGAAAAGAAATAGCCACCATTTTCATCCTCCTTCTTCTTCTCCTCTCTAGTTTTTTCTAGTGAGTCAAACACAATCAAAGAAAGGTTTTTGAAGTGAGATCCAAAGCCACAACAACATTCTACACAAGCTTAGCCGTTTTGTTTAGAGTGTTATCTTCGGTTTGACGAAGTAGCGAGCTTGGACGGAGATCTCCGTGGTGGATCGTCGTGGACGCAAGAGGACGACGAGTGAACCTTCTTCCAACACACTAGAGCCTAAGGAGTGAAGCAAAAACGGGAGCTACAAAGGTTGTAGCCTTCAAACCCTAATCTTTACTTACTTATAGTTTGTTAACCCTAATTTCTAGGATCGATCCACTTGCATGTTAGTTTAGCACCTTAAAAATGAAAACTTTAGGTCATGTGATGCATGAAATATCTTCATAGGGTGCTATACTAACCTTACATTGGTATCAGAGCCGACCTAGAACATTAGGCGACCTTTTTGCGAAGTAAAAAGTCCGATCGAAACAAAAATACGACTTTTAAAGATGCTCTCTGGAAATTTTTTAAAAACTGACCTTTTTCAGAATTAAAAATTCTCAAAAATTAGAGCAGGTAAAAATTAGACAATCTGGAAAATTCGTGCCAGTGAACAGTAACTTTGACCGCGGAAGCGCGGCATAAGAAAGCTTAGGCCGCGCATCCGCGGCCATATAAGGGGTTCTTTGAGAATTATTTGCACAGTAATTTTCTTTACCTGCTACAGTATATTTTGAGTATATTTAATCTGAATCTGCTGTTGAAAAATTCTGGAGATGTTTTTAGACTCGTGGTTTCGATCGGAATTTTCATTTCGCTTTCTTTTCCGGGTAAACTAGAAAGTATTGAAGTGTTTGAACGAATATCATTTACTCAATATTCACGGGGTTTAAATAGTTTGGAGATACGTGCAAGTCTTTTTTGCGGTGGTCCCTCTAGAAGACAACAAACCTTAACTCGATTATGTGACCGTCTTGAACTGCCCTTTGAACCCTAGGGTTTGGGGCAGTACGGCGTGCCACATGTGAGGCGTTGGCTTGACCCTTCTACGGCTGGACCGCCGCTACTGTGCCACACTCCGGATCTTTTGAACCCTGCTCAAGTGTTGAGCTTTAGTGAATCTTGGGTGCTTGAATGTTCGTTCGAAAACTTTAATACTGTCTGTTTTGTCTGGAATGTGATACAATATGTGGAATTCATATAGTGTAGGCATGAAATACGAAATATGTGATATTTCGCATTTATGATGTCTAAAGAGAATCTGGATTCCAAATATTGTAGTTTTACACTTTCTTTTCTGTGACCGTAAGTGTAGTATGTTAGATATCGCCGGTTTCGTTGCTATACATCAACGACAATTGGGGTATGCATACTTACTTACGTTGGTGATATTATGTGTTGCTGAGATATGATGTGTAGGATTGTCGCGATCGAATAGCCGGGGGGTTTTGTGAGATGAGAGTTTTATATTTCCATTCATGTAAATTCAAATGTAATGTAATATTCTTTTATTTGGGGCACTTCCAGGTTGCGGTTGTGTCACCAATGTTGTATATTATTTACTTTTCCGCATTAGGATGGACCCAAGGAGGGGAGCACAGGTGACCGGGTTCTGGGGTTCAGTGGGAGGCCATCTCGAGGAGTCGAGACCGGGTCTCCTAAACTCCAGGATTGGTAGGGTCACTTGCCGCTCTCGTAGGGGTCCAGGGTGTGGGCTTGGCTATTCATCGCGACTGTGGAATCCGTATTTTCTATTCTGGCTAAATACTAAATACGGACGTCCTAGGATATCCCACGTTATATCTATGTTTCTGCTGCCTGTGTTCTGTGATATCTGAGACGAATGACATATTATATATATGATATATAGTAGACGTTGCTTATGTTTTACACCCGCGCTAGTCCCGTCCCGGTATGCCGTTAGTTAAGTAACCTAACGGTGCATAACGGAACATTGCGGCGAATGCGGACGGCATAAGCGTACGTGTTATTTTCGTTTCTTTTCTGTGATTGGCTTAAGGACTTAAATGATGGGATTACATTAATGTGATTAATGTAAAGAAAATAAACCTAAAAGATGTTGTAGAATCGGATTTAAAAACGACTCGGCTATTTATGAAAAAGCTATTTTTCAAAACTGCGGAGCTTAAGCCACTCCTTTTGAAAACTGTTTGATTCTACAACGATATCAAGTTCAAAGCGTTAAAGATTTTTTTTCTTAAAAATCATTCGCAACCCTCCGTCATTTTAGGAAGTAGAGTACTTAGTATTCGTGCTACGTTTGTTGACTTTAGTTAAGGCGTAGTGTACGGTAGCTAAGTGATGTCTTCCTACAATGCATATGATGCAGATTAATTAGGACATTCATGCGACTTTGTTGACCATAGTTAAGGGTCATATGGGTGGGTCTAATTGATCAAGAAATGACGGGTAGAACTTGACTGGTACTTATGATTTGTTGACCATAGTTAAGGTCATAAGTACTAGGGGTAAAAATTACATCGGGAATTTCAAGTGTTGAAATTTGCAATGAGATTGCATACCTTCCATGTGATGGTTGGATCACGATCCCACTGTGGGCAATAGTTGCTCCTAGGAGAGTTTTACAGTTTACAATTAGCTAACTCATTAGGTGTCTAGAAAGGTGTTAACGGGGCTCCGCCTCTGGGAAAACGAGGTTTACTCTAATTAGGTCCGTGCGAAAGCACGGGGAACCTCCCTCAAAGTACCGACACTGGCCTGGCTGAACGGTTAGCGAAGTTGTAGACTGTAATTAATCCTGGCTAGTTTTTCTTTTTAAGGTTTGAAAGAAAACTTGATAAAAAGCAGTGGGAAACATCAATTAGACAAGATAATAAACCAATCTAATCTGTGCAAGAGCTTTCGCTGAGTGTATTCTTTTCTCTCTCTTAATGGCAGATACCAATGACTGGACTTAAGCTTCTACTAGATAAGAACAAACTGAATGGGACCAACTATAAAGACTGGCTAAGGAATCTGAAGATCGCCTTGACTTATGATAAAGTATCATATGTCCTCACGGCTTCAGCCCCGCCCGTCCCAGGCCCAAAATCCTCAGTTGCGGACATCGAAGTCCGCAAGACATGGGACGCTGACTGTGCCACGGCCACATGCCTCGCGCTTGCATCGATGGATAACACACATCAAAAGCAGCACGAGGACATGGACATTCACGGGATACTGCTCCATACAAAGGAATTGTATGGGGAGCAGTCCCGCGTATTACGATACGAAGCATCAAGGAAACTGTTTCACATGCGGATGGCCCCTGGCACACCAGTAGCGGACCATGTTTTGAAGATGATAGCTCTTATAGAAGAGCTTGAGGACCTTGGATGGACAATGGACAATGAGCAATATATAGATATTATTCTGCAGTCCCTCCCCTCCACCTTTGCTCAGTTCATAGTGAACTTCAACATGCATGGCATGGAGAAGGACCTCCCTGAACTCCTTAATATGTTAAGGAGTGCAGAAACCACTATGAAATCAGTAAAGACTCCCGTTATGACCATTGGACAGTCTTCTTCTTCTCGCCCAAAAGCTAAGGCCAAGGGAAAGAAAAAGAAGAAACCCACTAATCCTAAGGGCGGAGTCAAAAAGGTGAAGGGAAAGGGAAAGTCCACGGCTGGAGACCCAGGGAAAGGCGAGTGTTTTCATTGCCACAAGACAGGACATTGGAAGCGCAATTGCACGGAGTACCTAAGTCTCAAGAAGAAGCATGGTGATGCTTCTGCTTCAGGTGCGTTTGTGACTGAAAACTGTTTTTCTATAAACTCTGCTTCCTGGGTATTGGATACCGGTTCAGGTTCTCACATTTGCAATTCTATGCAGGGGCTGAGAAATAGCAAGGTTTTGAAGACAGGTGACCATACTCTCCGCGTTGGAAATGGTTCCAATGTACATACAGTCGCAGTGGGAGAGTATCACTTGGGGTTACCGTCTGGATGTATTTTGATTTTGAATCCATGTTATTTTGTACCTGATATGCTATGTAATATAATATCCGTTTCTTTGTTGGACAATGAAGGGTATAATTTTGTATTGCAAAACATTGTTATGAACATTCACCTGAATCAAATGTTGGTTGGGTATGGTACACTTAATAACGGAATATATGTCCTAAATCAACACACAGTTTTCAGTATACAACACACTAATAAAAGAAAACTTTCAGAATTAAATGAAGCTTTTCTTTGGCACTGTAGACTTGGTCATATTAACGAAACAAGACTAAACAAGTTACACAAAGATGGATATTTAAATCCTTTTGAATATAAATCTTATGCGACTTGCCAGTCTTGTATCAAGGGTAAAATGACCAAAACTCCGTTTACTGGACACGGAGAAAGAGCTACTCAGCTCCTTGGCCTCATACATAGTGATGTATGTGGGCCAATGTCTACACAGGCTAGAGGCGGTTTTTCATACTTCATTACATTCACCGACGATTTCTCAAGATTCGGTCATGTATTTTTATTAAAGCACAAGTCCGAAGCTTTCGAGAAATTCATTGAATATAAACAAGAAGTAGAAAAACAATCCGGCTTGAGTATTAAGATGCTTCGATCAGATCGAGGTGGAGAGTATCTCAGTACAGAATTTGCAAACTTCCTAAAAGAGAATGGGATTCTCTCTCAGCTCACTCCTCCTTACACACCACAGCACAACGGTGTGTCAGAACGACGGAATAGGACCCTATTAGACATGGTCCGGTCTATGATGAGTGATGCTGAGTTACCAGTCTCGTTTTGGGGGCATGCGTTGGAGACTGCAGCGTTTCTGCTAAACAGGGTTCCGACCAAAGCCGTGTCTACCACGCCATATGAGATATGGAATGGGAAGAGACCATCTCTTAAGAGAATTAAGATTTGGGGTTGCCCGGCCTATGTTAAAAAGCAGAATCCGGACAAACTCGAGACACGGTCAGTCATGTGTAACTTTGTGGGATATCCAAAGAATTCTTATGGATATCTGTTCTACCACAAAGAGGAACAAAAGGTGTTTGTTTCTCAGTATGCCACATTCTTGGAAAAAGAGTTTTTCACAGATAAAGATGATGGCAAGGTAGTAGATCTGGAAGAGGTTCTGGAGACACAAACTACAAATGACGATTTGGTTGAACCGGCTGTTGCAACAGAAACTGAAGAACCTCGGCCACTCCGTAGGTCTGGTAGGACTTCTCGCCCACCGGAGAGGTACTACGGTTTCCTCATTGATGGTGACAGAGAAGACTGTATCATGGAAGATGATGATCCTACCAGTTTTCAGCAAGCTATCACGAGTGGTGACTCTGTGAAATGGTTGGATGCCATGAGATCCGAAATGGAGTCTATGTACACCAACAAAGTATGGACTTTGGACGTTGTACCCCCTGGGGTAAAACCTGTAGGGTGCAAATGGATCTTTAAAAGAAAGATTGGTGTGGATGGGCAGGTAGAGACCTATAAGGCAAGACTTGTGGCGAAAGGTTTTCGTCAAAGACCAGGTTTGGACTATGACGAAACTTTTTCGCCCGTAGCCATGCTTAAATCCATTCGGATCCTACTTGCTATTGCTGCTCACTACGACTATGAAATCTGGCAGATGGACGTTAAAACAGCATTTCTGAATGGAGATTTAGAAGAATGCGTTTATATGGATCAGCCAGAGGGCTTCATTGACAGTGGGAGCAGCGAGAAAGCATGTAGATTGCTTAAATCCATATATGGGTTAAAGAAGGCATCTCGGAGTTGGAACATCTATTTCGATGATGTTATCAAAGAGTTTGATTTCATCAAAAATACGGATGAACCTTGTGTTTATAGGAAGGCTGTAGGAAGAGCTGTCACATTCCTCGTATTATACGTGGATGACATTCTTCTGATAGGAAATGATATTCCTATGCTACAGTCGGTCAAATCATTCTTATCACTAAGGTTCTCCATGAAGGACCTGGGTGATGCCACCTACATCCTGGGCATAAGGATCTATAGGGATAGATCCAAAAAGTTATTGGGACTGTCCCAAACCAGGTACATCAACACCATCCTAAAGAGGTTTAGTATGGAAGACTCCAAGCGGGGTGCCTTACCCGCTTGCCATGGAGTCACTCTCTCCAAGGATTCTTGTCCAAAGACCGATGAAGAGAGAGCTCGCATGAGCATTATACCTTATGCTTCGGCAGTAGGATCTATAATGTATGCGATGTTATGTACACGCCCAGATGTAGCTTATGCACTTAGTGTTGTAAGCAGGTATCAATCCAACCCAAGGGAGAACCACTGGACAGCTGTGAAGAACATTCTTAAGTACTTACGAACGACTAAAGAATTGTTCTTGGTGTATGGTAATAAAGATCTCCAAATGGAGGCCTTTACCGATTCGAGCTTCCAGAGCGATAAGGATGACAGCAAATCTATCTCAGGGTTTGTATTTACCCTCAATGGAGGGACGGTAAGTTGGAAGAGTTCCAAACAAGATACCGTTGCAGACTCTACGATGGAAGCTGAGTACATTGCTGCAAATGATGCCGCCAAGGAAGCCGTCTGGATGAAGAAGTTCGTCTCGGAGCTAGGAGTAGTTCCAACCATTATTGATCCAATACCCTTGTATTGTGATAATAATGGGGCTATGGCGTTAGCCAAGGAGCCCAGATCCCATCAGCGGTCCAGACACATCCTGAGGCGATTTCATTTGATCCGGGAGATTGTAGATCGCCGCGAGATCGAGATTAAGAGAGTAGACACAAAGAACAACGCCGCAGATCCACTCACCAAGGCCCTCCCACAGCCACAGCATGAGCGACTTTTTGAGATGTTGGGTATGAGATACGCCAATAACTGGCCTTAGTGCAAGTGGGAGATTGTTGGATATATGTATGCCCTAGAGGCCATTATGTGATAGTGGATGTATCTATACATGTATATATATTCAGTTTGCATTCTTGCTCGACATGATAGTATGCTATCTGGTACTTCTTTATCTGACATGTTTATTTGATCATGCTTCTATTCATTCATACATGCTGATAAAGCCCTAAGGATATCGGCTTGACTACTCTGATTATGATGGAGATCATACTAGTGGGACATCTGTAGTCTATAAGCATATCCTGAAATGTCCCTAGTCGGAGGTGTATTGAGACGGGGCATCGATATACCAGAGTAGACTAGCGTATATGATACTAGACCCATGTGATGGGCGATGGATGTTCCCACATTCATCGATGTTTGACATCAAGATCATATACGGGTGCTCAGTGGTGACTGGGTACACTGGACGGACTCACCGAGAACTCCTATATGGAATTATATCTATCGTCGGATAGCAGTTCTCAGGTGACACTGGTACAGGTTAGTCTGTAGACCCGAGATCGTCATGGAGGCTTGTGTGTTCTCCCACTGCACTTTGATTGCCACCCTACCACGGCTCTACTGAGTCGTGCAAACAGGTGGCCGTTGGGTACAGTCCCGAGACATACGAAGACGATGAGTGATAGGAGGGGTTTCGTCTCTCCCGGTATTGGGAGTTGATGCTGTGCAGTGCCCGACTGGTTATAACAGCAAGTCCCTGGCCAGGGCTGCTGAGATTTGCTGATAAGTGTTATCAGTAGTTTCTCGATCTGTTATAGACCATTCATCAACATGACTTATTGAGTTATTGGGGTCGACGTCACCATCCATAGGCTCGATATGCAGCATATCTGACGAAGAGACCGGACTGTACGGTAGTGTTGCCGCATGGCTCGACGGGAGTTGTAACAGGTTCGCTTGTTGTCTTCTGATCGCTCAATACCCGGGTGGCCGTTACGTTTAGCTGACCGCTTGCGGCTTGAGGGTACTTGATATGATCATTACCCTCTGCCGGCGTATTGACGAGTCTTAGAGTCCCACAAAGGAGTTGCTCAGTCCAGGCGAAACGTTGTGGTGCGCGTATGCGATATGCGCATGCACCCGATTGAAATGTGCGTATATGATACTGTACATTGATCGGGCGGCTTGCTTTTGGTAGGGTCATATGTGATATAGCCGGATTGATAAATCAAGAGTTGATTTATCATTTAACCATTAGTTTTTCTCACTTGAAAACCTTTTCAAGGATGATGGATGTGTGCATGCATGTGTGTTTATCTTTCTTTCTTTCATGCTAGTTTCTTGCACATATGGATGTGCATACATACACACATACATACAACCATCTATCATGGTTGTTAGCACATGGAAATGGTGGCAATGCTAGACTCACACCATAGATTATTTAATGGATTATTATTTGATTATGGATTTAAAAAGAAAATGAAAAGGAAAGGATAATTATGCTAGTTTCTACATGCTTCTTCTAACCTAACCATGCTCACCTACCACTAAACCATGGTTATCCTTTCCTTTATCATTCTAAACCCAAGTTAAATTAATCATCTATCATTTAATCATGGTTGGAGTCAAGAAGGAATAAATATATATAGTGATATTTATTTCTTTTAAAAGCTTAACCTTATGGTTATCATTTTACCTCTTGAAAAGAAATAGCCACCATTTTCATCCTCCTTCTTCTTCTCCTCTCTAGTTTTTTCTAGTGAGTCAAACACAATCAAAGAAAGGTTTTTGAAGTGAGATCCAAAGCCACAACAACATTCTACACAAGCTTAGCCGTTTTGTTTAGAGTGTTATCTTCGGTTTGACGATGTAGCGAGCTTGGACGGAGATCTCCGTGGTGGATCGTCGTGGACGCAAGAGGATGACGAGTGAACCTTCTTCCAACACACTAGAGCCTAAGGAGTGAAGCAAAAACAGGAGCTACAAAGGTTGTAGCCTTCAAACCCTAATCTTTACTTACTTATAGTTTGTTAACCCTAATTTCTAGGATCGATCCACTTGCATGTTAGTTTAGCACCTTAAAAATGAAAACTTTAGGTCATGTGATGCATGAAATATCTTCATAGGGTGCTATACTAACCTTACACGAGCGAGCTCTTGGGACTCATACACAGCGACGTGTGTGGTCCAATGTCTACACATGCAAGAAGTGTTGATTCCTATTTCATTACTTTTACGGATGATTTCTCTAGGTACAGACATGTCTTCTTGATGAAACATAAATCCGAGACCTTTGAGAAATTCCGAGAATATAAGAATGAAGTGGAAAAACAAACCGGAAAAAGTATCAAGACACTTAAATCTGATCGAGGTGGTGAATACTTAAGTGCCGAGTTCCTGGATTACATAAAAGAGAATGGAATTCTCTCTCGGCTTACTCCTCTATACACACCACAACACAACGGTGTATCGGAAAGGCGGAACCGAACCTTATTGGATATGGTACGTTCTATGATGAGTAACGCTGAGTTACCGCAATTCTTCTGAGGCTATGCACTAGAATCAGCTGCATATCTTTTGAACAAGGTTCCTACCAAGACTGGGCCTACCACACCATATCACATGTTGAGTGGGAAGAAACCCTATCTTCAGTATCTGAAGATATAGGGATGTCCAGATTTTATTAAAAAGCAGCATGCGGACAAACACGAGGCATGCTCAGTACTATGTAAGTTTGTGCGATACCCAAAGAACTCCAGAGGGTATCTTTTCTATTACGCAGAGGAACAAAAGGTTTTTGTTTCTCGTCATGCACACTTTTTGGAAAATCATTTTTTGGAAAAAGAAACTAGTGGGAGCGCAATAGATTTGGAAGAAATTCCAGAACCACAAGCTATTACTGAAAGCATGGTAGAACCAGAGCTTTCAAAAGAACAGGACATCCCTGTGCCACTCCGCAGGAGTAGTAGGTTGTCTCATCCGCCCGAGAGATACTACAGTTTTCTCATAGACGGGGATACAGAGGATTGCATCATTGACAATGATGAGCCAGCCAGCTTCCAGCAATCCATTCAGAGCGGAGACTCGGTAAAATGGATGGATGCAATGCGGACCGAGATGGAGTCCATATACACCAACAAGGTATGGACTTTGGACATTGCTCCAGAAAGGGTAAAACCCGTAGGCTGTAAATGGATCATCAGAAAGAAGATTGGTGTAGATGGACAGGTTGAAACCTATAAGGCTATACTTGTTGCAAAAGGTTTTCGTCAAAGACCTGGTTTGAACTATGATGAAACATTTTCTCCAGTGGCTATGCTCAAATCTATTCGGATCCTTCTTACCATTGCTGCCTTCCACGATTATGAGATTTGGCAGATGGACGTAAAGACCGCTTTTCTAAATAGAAAATTGGAAAAGTGCGTCTATATGGATCAGCCATAGGGTTTTATTTAGAATAGAAGCAGCGAGAAAGTGTGCAAGTTGCTTAAATCCATTTACGGATTAAAGCAGGCATCGCGGAGTTGGAACATCTGTTTTGATGAGACGGTCAAAGAATTTGACTTTATCAAAAATCCAAATGAACCATGGATCTATAGTAAGATTGTAGCAAGAACTGTTGTATTCCTCGTCTTGTACATGGATGACATTCTTATTAGGTTCCTTAGCACTCTCGCTAGGTTTTATAAGGTGTCGAGTATGAAATTTAAAAAAATCTAGAGAGCAAAGCAACTCAAACCAAGGATCTAACTAGAGAATTAGGGTTAAACTTAGCAAGTAAACAACTTTACTCTAAGTGAACAAGGAATACAATCTTTGTAGACCGGTCCTTCACTTCTAAAGCTCCGTGTAGTAGTCCCTTAGCTCCAAGTAGTGGTCTCCTGGACTCTCGTTAGGCTCCACTCGGCGAAAGGAACGAGCTTGCTCAAAGATCTTCAAGGTCAAAAATTATCTACGTCGAAGAATTGCTAACTCAAACTACCTCTTCACTAATTGATGAACCAGTGAAGAAACAACATATACTAAATGACTAGTCTAGTGTAGATTGATGAAGTAGGAATTTTTCTCACTTTAGAATAATTTTTCTCACTCTCTTTCTTCACCTCAAGAAAACCTAGTAAGCTCAAAGGAGATGAAGAAGAAGATGAAGTCAAGAATAATGGTAACCATATGTGAGAAAATATCATAAATGATATTTGTAGAGACTTAACCATGGCTAAAAATAATGGTTGGGTTAATAAATATCTAGAGTAAAACAAAATTAGTGGACTAAGTCAATAGTTTCCACAAGCTTCTACAAGCCTCCAACACATGACAATTTCCATCTAATTTTGTTTATTCCCTAAATAAATAATCACCCTAATTATCTTAAGTATGGTATGAGTCTCATACACCCATGTACAATGTATCATCAAGCATGACACAAAAAGAATATATTAATATATATCACATATATATTAAATGTATAAGTCGAAAAGAAATTATTAAGTTAGCTAATATTAGTTAATATATATTAATATATCAAATATATAATTATATATTAAATTATTAAATCAACACTTGATTTAATAATCCGGCTATATCATAAATAATTGACTAATATCATTTATGTCATCTTATCGAATCAACACTTGATTCAATAACCCGGCTATATCTCATATAACCGACCGATATCATATATCGCGAGATTAGAATACGGTATCTCATACACATATTAATCTCGGTCCCGCACATATCACATATGTGTCCTACTTCGTTTCGCTTGAGCCAGGAAATCTCTGTGTAGGACTCTAAAGACTCGTCAATACGCCGGCAGTAGGTAACGATCATATCAGTTACCCACAAGCCGTCAGCGGTACTAGCTGGACGTAACGGCTACCCGGGTATTGAGCGATCAAAAGATCAACAAGCAAGTTTGTCCATGCTCCCATGAATCCAATAAGTAACACTACCGTACAGTCCGATCTCTTCGTCTGATATGTCACATATCTAGCCTGGGGGTGGTAAACGTCAGACCCCAATAGCTTGACAAGTCAGGACGATGTGAGGCTCATAACGGTCCAAGAAACTACTGATAACACTTACCAGTAAATCTCAGCAATCCTGACCAGGGATTTTCTTTTATGGCCAATCGAGCACAGCGCAACATCAACCCCTAATACTGGGAGAGACGAAATCCCCTCCTATCGCTCATTGTCTCCATGTGACTCGGGACTGTACCCAAAATCCACCTGTTTGCACGTTCTCTTGAACGTGGTATGGAGAAAATCAAAGCACAGTGGGAATCACATAAGACTCTATGACGATCTCGGGTCTACAGACTAACCTGTACCACTGTCACCAGAGAACTGCTATCTGACGATAGGTATAATACCATCTAGGAGTTCTCGGCGAGTCCTGTTCGGTGTACCCAGTCTCCACTGAGCACCCGTATACAATCTTCGATGTCAAACACCAATGGATGTGGGATCATCCATCGCCCATCAAATGGGTCAAGGAACGTATACACTAGTCTACTCTGGAATATCGATGCCCCGTCTCGATACACCCACGACTAGGAACAATTAAAGGATGAACTTGTGGACTACCCTGGCCCTACTAGTATGATCTGCATCATAATCCTGGTAGTCAAGTACATCCTAAGGGCTTTATCAATATGTAATAGAGAGAAAGTATAAAGATACAAGTATACATGTTAAGATAAAGAGCAACCAGATAGCATACTATCATGTCGAGCAAGAAAGTCCTCTCTATATATGTCCAAGCATCCACTATAATATACAATCATGTACAATAATGGCCTCTAGAGCATACATACAATTAACAATTCTCTTGATAGGAAATGACATTCTTATGCTACAATCAGTCAAAGGATTCTTGTCACCAAGGTTCTCCATGAAAGATCTGGGTGATGCCTCCTACATTCTGGGGATCCAGATTTATCGTGATAGATCTAAGAGGATGTTGGGACTTTCATAGTCCAGGTATATCGACACCATACTGAAAAGATTCAGTATGGAAGATTCAAAGTGCGGTAATCTACTGGCTTGTCACGGAATCACCCTCTCCAAAGAGATGTCTCCTAAGACTGATTTGGAAAGGGATCGCATGTCAACTATACGCTACGCTTCTGTGGTAGGCTTTATAATGTATGCGATGTTGTGTACCAGACCAGATGTTGCTTAAGCACTAAGCATGGTAAGCCGGTATCAGTCAAACCCTGGGGAGAAGCACTGGATAGCAGTAAAGAACATTCTCAAGTACCTGAGAAGGACTAAGGAGATGTTCTTGGTGTACGGCGGAAAAGACCTCCAGATCGGGGCCTTTGCTGACTCCAGCTTCCAGAGTGATAAGGATGACTCCAGGTCCATGTCGGGTTATGTCTTTACCCTCAATGGAGGGGCGGTCTGTTGGAAGAGCTCCAAGCAGGACACCGTTGCTGACTCGACGATGGAAGCAGAGTATATCGCCGCATGTGACGCCGCAAAAGAAGCAGTATGGATGAGGAAGTTTTTAACAGAACTTCAGGTGGTTCTATCCATTGTTGATCTAATACCTCTGTATTGTGACAACAATGGGGCTATAGCTTTAGCGATGGAACCTAGGTCCCATCAGAAGTCCATACATATCTTGAGGCGGTATCACCTGATCAGGGAGATCGTGGATCACCGGGAGATCAAGGTACGGAGAGTTGATACGGAGAACAACACTGCAGATCCACTCACAAAGGCCATCCCTCAGACGCAGTTCGAGAGGCTATTCGAGATGATAGGTCTGCGATATGCCAACACTTGGCCTTAGTGTAAGTGAGAGATTGTTGGTGATATATGCCCTAGAGACCATTATTGTATAGTACTAGTTTGTATATTACATTTTGGAAGCTTGGGATATACACGGATTTTATGACAGTCTTGCTCAATATGGTAGTATGCTACTTGGTTTGTTTCTATCTTAATATGTGTATATGTTTCTTTTAGCGTATCGCTAATGCATATTGGTAGAGCCCTTAGTATCTTTGCTTGACTACCAGCGTTATGATGGCAGTCACACTAGTGGGGACTGGGTAGTCTATAAGCACATCCTTATGCAGGTCCTTAGTCATAGGATTATCGAGACAGGGCATCAATACTCTAGAGTGGACTAGTGTATATGCTTCTCATCCCAGCAGGGAAGATGGTCTGTCCCGCAGCCATTAGTACGTCATACTGGAGATAGTATATAGGTGCTCATTGGGTTATGAGTTACACTGGATGGACTCGTGGGGAACTGTTGGTTGGTACTGTACCTATCGTCAGGTAGCAGTTCCTACATGACACGAGTACAGCGCAGTCCGTTGACTTGACACCGCTACTTCGCCTCGAGTGTGTTACCACTATTCTTAGATTACTACTCTAGTAGTTGGGTGCAGTTCTAAAGCACTTGGAGATAGTAGCGGTTAAATAGGATTCATCTCTCCCGGTATTGGGGGTTGATGTCGCGCTGTGTTCGGAAAGCCATTACACAAAGTCCCTGGCCAGGGAAAATGAGATTTACTAGTAGGTACTCTAGTAGTTTCTCAGGGTGTTTTTGGGCTCTACTCCGGCACGACTTATTGCGCTATTAGGGGTCTGATGGCTACCGTCCCCCTAGGCACGATATGCAATACTCTTAGATGAACAGACCAGACTGTACGGAGATTGTCATAGATAGGCTCAGTAAGAGTTCGGACGAGTCTGCTCATTGGCCTTCTTATCGACAGATACCAGGGTAGCCGTTACGTGCAGCTAGTACCGCTGACATGCTTGTGGTTAAAGCCACTGCCAGCGTACTTTCGAGTCTTTAGAGTCCCACACAGAGGGTTTCCTGCTTTGGGCGAAGCGATGTAGAGGTCGTATAGTTTGACGATAGGGTTCGAATATATACGTGTACTTGTGCACGGATCATGTTCAAACTGATAATACTAATGGGGTTTGGTTTAAGCCGGATCCTAGTATTAGATTATTGGATTCGTTTTGTCTCATTGTATTCGTGTTTTTCAGAATACGGATACGAGTATGTATATACTGTGAGAGGTATTCTTGTAATTTGTTCAAGAGTGCTTCTAGAAGAAGACACCTCATTACTTGTATTACCATTAAGGTTAAATGGTTAATGAGGTGGATGTATGATGTGTTATTTTGTGATAAATGAAGTATGGCTACTTGGTGATTCATGGATGACTATTGAGACAAGGGTGGACTTAGATATTTTGTGAGATATTTTGGCATGCTTCATAGTCATCATAAGTAGCCATATTCATTTCATTATTATTTTAAACACTCTCCCCTCAAGCTCTCTCTTTTTCTTCCTCAAACCCTAATTTTCTCATGTGTTGAGAAACCTAGGGTTATTGAGACTAATCTATCCATAATCACTCTCTACATCTTCTAGGCTACTTAGATTAGCACACTAGGTACCCTAGTTATCTCATCTTAGAGGTAGGAGCTCTTAGTAGACACTCTCGGATGGATATTCTTTAACTCAAGGAGGCCGACGAGGAGGCGCGATCCATACACCCTTCAAGGAGCTTACGAAGAGGAGGAAGAGTGCAAGAAGAAGGACTTGATTCTTGAGGTATAACTTTCTTACATAGTAGTTAAACCTCATAGTTGTTTTATTAGCTAGGGTTTAGTATCGATCATGGAGTTTAGTCGGTGTTGCAAAGCATATAAAAATCACCTTTTGCAAACTCTGTCTCCCCGCGAACCCGCGGGGTGCGCGACATCGACTTACAGGGTAGACACGGAAAATATTTTCGATCGAAATTCTAAGTTACTTGGCTAATCTGGGTTTTCTGTGTTTGTGTATATGTTGCTAAACGTCTGCTAATTGTTATATGTCGATTAGTGAGGGTTGCACATATCTGTGATTTGATGATGGTTTGTGTATATGGAATATTGGATCGTCGTGAATGATTAGCCGAGGAGATGTGAGAAGAATGTTTTCTTTTCTTTCATTCATGTAAATTTGTAAATTGATATAATATTATTTTTGTGGGGCATATCCGGGTTGAGATTGTAGCCACCGTTGTATTATTTCATTTACTGTTTCTTGCACTTAGGATAGACCCAAGATGGGGTGCACAAACTACCGGGTTCTTGAAGTGCCGATTGGCATACTCATTTTATTGAGGGAGGTTGCTTCACTTCGGGAATGTGGCGGGTAGTTTGCCGCACCCATAAGGGTCTAGGGTGGAGTTTTGGCTATTCATCGCGACCATAAAATCCGTGTTTCGTTATAGGCTAAAATGAAACACGGAAATTCTAGTATATCCAATATATTCATCTGTGATTCTGTGATCTGGAATGCTTATTATTGCGTGAGATGAATGGCTATATATATATATATATATATATATATATATATAATAAATGTTGCTTATGTTTTTCACCCGCGCTAGTCCAGCCCCCGCTCTGCCGTTAGTGCATGACGGGGCCCCGTGGCGAATGCGGATGGTATAAGCGTACGTTCTATTTTCTTTTCTTTTTCTGCAATGATAAGGTTAATTGATGGGACCGCATTAATATTGATTAATGCAAGGAGATAAACCTAAATTCTGGTGTCGTTGGAACAATTACAAAACCACTTGGTTTTCTTCAAAAAGAATTTTTAAAAAGCGGAGCTTAAACCACTCCTTTTCAAAAGCTATCTGGTTCCTTCGACTATATCAAGTTCATTACGTTAACATTTTTCGCCAAAACCAGCCGTAGCCCTCCGTCATTTCAGATAAGTATCTACTAGTATTCATGCTATGTGTTTTGACTTTCGCCAAGGCATAGTGTTTGGTAGCTAGTGGATACTTATCTGTAGCATAGATAGATGTATTAATCTAGGATAGGTGTACAACTGTTTTGGCCTTCGTCAATGGCTTGTACGAATGGGTCTAGATTAATCTGGACAATGACGGGTTGAACTTGACTTGCGACTTATGATATTTTGACCTTCGTCAAGATTATAAGCGCTCGGGGCAAAAATCACATCGGGAGTTTCAAACATAAAGGAAATTTGCTAGTGTTGCATACCTTCTGGAGTGTGGTGTTTTTGGTAGGCTTCCTTCAAAATCATCACATAATAATAGTTGGGTCATGATCCTGCAGTGAGTATCCGCTACTCTTCGGGAGAATTTTTCACTTAACAATCAATACTATAAACCAAGTAGGTGCCTAGAACGGTGTTAGAGGGGCTACGCCTCCAAGGAAAAGAGCTTATGTAATTAAGGAACTTCACGAAAGCGTTGGATAACCTCCCTCGAAGTACCAACACTAGCCTGGCCAAAAGGTTAAGCAAGAATTGTTAGGTGTGATTAATCCTGACTAATTCTTCTTTTAGGGTTTATAGAAGAATTCGAGGAAACAGTGGGAGCCATCTTATTTAGATAAATTAATAACCAATCTAAATTTGCAAGAGCATATGTTGAGTGTTTCTTTTCTCTCTCTTCTAATGGCAGCGATCATGACGGGACTTAAGCTAATACTGGATAAAAATAAACTCACTGGGCCAAATTATAAACACTGGCTAAGGAATGTCCATATAGCCCTTACATATGATAAGGTCGCATACGTCCTTACGGCGAAAGCTCTCCCTGTTCCCGGTCCAGAATCCTCGGTCGCAGACATTGAGGTCCGTAAGACCTGGGATCTTGATTACACGAAAGCCAAGTGCCTCGTACTGGCCTCCATGGATAATGAACATCAGAAGCGGCACGAGAAGATGGACCTTGCTTCCATCTTCCTCCATAACAAAGACTTATATGGAGAACAATCTAGTATCGCAAGATATGAGACCTTGAAGAAATTGTTTCAAGCGAGGTTGGCTATCGGATCATCTGTTGGGGACCACGTCCTAAAGATGATTTCTCTCATAGAAGAGCTCGCGGACCTGGGAACTACGTTGGAAAATGAGTTGTATATCAACTTGATCCTATAGCCCCTTCCCTACACATATGCCCAGTTCATATTTAATTTCAATATGTAGAATATAGAAGTTTTACTTCCTGAGCTCCTCAACATATTGAGGATGGCAGAGGGCACCTTGAAGAAAACCAAGGAAACACCCGCGCTGTTTATTAGGGAATCTTCTTCTGCTAAATCCAAAGCTAAGGCCAAGGGGAAGAAGAAGAAGGCCCCTACCAAACCGAGGGGAGGTGTGCAGAAGGTGCATGGAAAGGGAAAGGAAAAGATAGGGGGCATCCACAAAGGAAGAATGCTTCTATTGTCGGAAAAAGGGACATTGGAAGAAGGACTGCAGGGCCCTAAAGGGCAGAAATCAGGACACGAAGCAAGTTGTGTCTTCGGCTTCAGGTGTGTTCGTGATTGAAAACTGTTTCTCTATAAACTCTGCTTCCTGGGTATTGGATACCGGATCAGGACCTTACATCTGTAATTCATTGCAGGGGATGAGAAGCCATAGAGTTTTGAGGAAAGGTGATATGACCCTCAGGGTTGGCAATGGAGCCGGTGTGGATGCTGTTGCTGTAGGAGAATATCACTTAGGATTGGCGAGTGGACATATTTTGATATTACGTAACTGCTTTTGTATACCCAGTATGGTGTGTAATATTATATCTGTATCTTTGTTATCAAATGAAGGATGTAATTTTGCACTTGTAAGCAATGTTATAAACATTCACCTAAATCATGAAATGGTTGGGTCGGGTACACTTAGTAACGAAATATACATTCTCAATCAACATCAAGTTTTCAACGTCTAAAACACACAAAAAAGAAAAGCTTCAGAATCAAATCAAGTTTTCTTATGGCATTGTAGACTTGGTCATATCAATGAAACATGACCGACTAAGTTACATAAAGAAGAATACTTAGATCCGTTTGAGTATCAATCATATGCAACTTGTCGATCATGTATCAGAGAAAAGATGACAAAAACTCCGTTCACTGGACATGGAGAAAGAGCTACTGAGCTCTTGGGACTCATACATAGCGATGTGTGTGGGTCAATGTCTACGCATGCAAGAAGTGGCTATTCCTATTTCATTACTTTCACAGATGATTTATCAAGATATGGACATATATTCTTAATGAAACATAAATCCGAGGCCTTTGAGAAATTCCAAGAGTATAAGAATGAAGCGGAAAAGCAAACCGGCAAAAGTATCAAGATGCTCCGATCCGATCGGGGTGGTGAATACTTTAGTGCCGAGTTCCTGGAATATCTAAAGGAGAATGTAATTCTCTCTCAGCTTACTCCTCCAAACACACCACAACACAACGGTGTATCAGAAAGAATGAATCGCACCTTGCTTGATATGGTGTGTTCCATGATGAGTAATACTGAGTTGCCGCCCTTTTTCTGGGGTTATGCACTAGAATCTGCTGCATACCTATTGAATAAGGTTCCAAATAAGTTTGTGCCTACCACTCCATATGAAATGTGGAGTGGGAAGAAACCCTGTCTTAAGTATTTAAAGATATGGGGTTGTCTTGCCTTTGTCAAAAAGGTTCATCAGGACAAGTTCGAGGCACGTTCAGTATTGTGTAAGTTTATGGGATACCCCAGGAATTCTAAGGGGTATTATTTCTATTACGCTGAGGAACAAAAGGTCTTTGTTTCTCATTATGCCCGTTTCATGAAAACTAAATTTCTCAAAAAAGAGATAAGTGGGAGTGCAATAGAGCTGGAAGAAATTCCAAAACCACAAACTATTACTGAAAACTTAGTAGAACCTGAGATTTCAATGGAACCGGACGAGTTGGATATATGTATGCCCTAGAGGCCATTATTTGATAGTGGATGTATCGGTATGTGTATATATATATTCAGAGGACATTCTTGCTCGACATGATAGTATGCTATATGGTTGATCTTTATCTTGACATGTTCACTTGATCATGCATATTACTCATTTGGTACATGTTGATAACGCCCTTAGGATATTTACTTGACTACTGGGATTATGATGCAGATCATACTAGTGGGACATGTGTAGTTTATAAGCATATCCTTAAAATGTTCCTAGTCGTGGGTGTATCGAGACGGGGCATCGATATTCCAGAGTAGACCAGCGTATACGTTTCTTGACCCATATGATGGGCGATGGATGATCCTATATCCATTGGTGTGGTGACACCAAAGATTGTATACGGGTGCTCAGTGGAGACTGGGTACACTGAACGGACTCGCCGAGAACTCCTATATGGTATTATATCTATCATCGGACAGCAGTTCTCATGTGACACTGGTACAGGTTAGTCTGTAGACCCGAGATCGTCATAGAGTCTTGTGTGTGCTCCCACTGTACTTTGATCTCCACCCTACCACGGCTCTACTGTGTCGTGCAAATGGGTGGATTTTGGGTACAGTCCCGAGGCACATGGAGGCAATGAGCGATAGGAGGGGTTTCGTCTCTCCCGGTATTAGGGGTTGATGTTGCGCTATGCTCGATTGACTATAACAGGAAGTCCCTGGCCAGGGCTGTTGAGATTTACTGATAAGTGTTATCAGTAGTTTCTCGATATGGTATAGGCCTTATACCGGCACGACTTATTGAGTTATTAAGGTCGACAATACCATCCCTAGACTCGATATGCAGCATATCTGACGAAGAGACCGGACTGTACGGTAAGTGTTGCTAGTTGGCTCGACGGGAGTTTTGACAAGTTCGCTTGTTTTTCTTCTGATCGCTCAATACCTGGGAGCCGTTACGTACAGCTAGTGCCGCTGACGGTTTGTGGGTATGTGATATGATCACTGCCTACTGCTAGCATATTGACGAGTCTTAGAGTCCCACAAAGGGGTTACCTAGCTCAGGAGAAAAGATGTGGGGTGCATATGGGGATATGCGCGGGAGCTCGATTATATGCGTGTATATGATACCGTATTTTAATCGGCCGTTTTCTATTGGTCGGGTCGTATGTGATATGACCGGATTATTAAATCAAGTGTTGATTTAATATTAATGACCATTAGCACATTTATTATAAAACATTTTCTTTTATGTGTATGCATGAATGTATGTATGTATATATTGATATGAATGCACACATGCATGCATACATGTGTCATGGTTGATGATACAATGGAGATGGCAATGCAAGACTCACATGGAGAAATATTTATATATTTTGATTATTGAGAAAAAGAAAATGGGGATAAAACCATGGCTAGGTTTCTACACTCTTCCTTTGTTGACCAAAGTCAAAACCATAGTTTTATTTCCCATGGTTTTAGTTAACTCGATATCAAAATATGTAGATATTTTGTAACCATGGTTGTATGTGAGATATCCCCCCCTCTCTCTCTCCCCTGATAATTATCATTATTCTCATTTTATCACAAGAGTTAAGCTTAGCCATCTCCTCCTTCTTCTTCCTCCTTCAAGCTCTCTAGGTTTTAGATAGTGAGTGAAGAAAAGAAAAAGGAAAGGTTTTTAAGTGAGAACACAACCTACATCACCAATCTATGTTAGTCTAGCCCACTAGTGTAGATTGTTTCCTTCACTTCCGTCTTAATCAAATGAAGCTAGGAGCTTGTGCAAAGGGACTCCGTGGTGGATCGTCGTGGACTTCGAGGGACTCAAGCAAACCGGTTCAAACACCAAGTTGATCCAAGGAATCACAAAGAGGGGGTCTACAAAGGTTGTATTACTCTCCTCTTAGTGTTAGAATATTATTTGTATGTGATACTTGCCATTGTTACCCTAAATTTCTAGTTCGATTCATGGTTGGTTTTGCTTGGCACACCTAAATTTTTATTGTGGCATGTTTGATGCAAGACAAACCCTAGGCATGGTGCTATGGAATCCCTACAGTGGTATCAGAGCCAAGCTAGAAACTTAGATGATCTTAGATAAATTACGAAATCGAAACAACTTCGAAAACTAAAACCCTAAACCTGCTCTCTGTCGAATTTTTCAGAGCGTCTAAATTTTTTTTAAGCAGTTGCGGAATGTTACATATGATGTAATAAGAACACCACACGAAAATGAGGTCATTCCACCGGATTGACCCGGCGAAATGCTCAAAAAATCCGGCCTGGCCGGTTTTCCCATGTTGTTTACGCCTCGTTTTTATTTGGTGCTCTGGTCTTTGGGGTTTGGTGTTTCAGGTATTGTTTGTTTTTACTAAGATTGCATGTGATATTATCTTTCTATAAAATCTATTCAGAGTATTTCGTAGTCGTAATTTTAACATTGTTTTAGGTAACCCAGACGACGTTTAACAGTTTGAACGAATATCAAACACCGTCTCATGACCCCCTCTGTGAATTTTCCAAAAGTTGGAATTTTCCAAGTTAAAAATATTCTAAAAATCATGCAGGTAATTCTATGGACCCTCTAGAAGAACGTAACCCTAACTCGATTCTATGACTACGGAACCGCGGCCAAACCCTAGGGTTTGCCTTAGTTCCGCGGCGCCATAGGTGAGGCAAGGATTGACCCTTCTACGATTGGTCCATAGGTACTGTGGTATGTTTTGGGTATTTTAATTTTGCTCAAGTGTTGAGCTCTTTTGGAGATGTGGGTGTTTGTTGATTCGATCGAAACGTTTAACATCGTCTAGATTTTTGTGAATATGATACAATAATTGGAATCTACACTAATTAGTTTTGTGAAAAGTAATTAGATACGTGTAAATTTAACATTTTGGTCTCAGGTGGAATCGGGAATCTTGTTGAATTACCCGACTTCCTTTGAAAAGGTGTTTTCATAGATGAGACCCAAATGTAAGATTTGCATCGTTACGCATGAAATCCAGAATATGTGATATTCCGGGTTTATGATGTCTAAAGGCAGTGATGATTCCAATTGTTGTAGTTTTTCATTTTTTTCCTGCGACCGTAAGTGTAATATGTGGTATATCGCCGGTTTTATTGCTATACGTCAACGACAATTGGGGTACACATACTTACGTTAATGACATGTGATGTTATGTGTTGCTGAGATATGATGTATATGATCGTCGTGATTGAATGGCCGGGGGTATTATGTGAGATGAGATTTTTTCTTTTCATTCATGTAAAATTCATTATATATAATATTCTTTTATTGGGGAACTTTCAGGTTGAGGATGATGTCACCATTGTTGTATATTATTTACTTTTCCGCATTAGGATAGACCCAATGTGGGGGAGCACAAGTGACCGAGTGCTAGAGTCCAGTAGGAGGCCATCTCGAGGAGTCGAGACCGGGTCTCCTAACTCTAGAATTAGTAGGGTCACTTGCCGCTCTCGTAGGGGTCTAGGGGTGTGGGCTTGGCTATTTATCGTGACCGTGAAATCCGTATTTTCTATTGTTGACTAAATACAAAATACGGACCTCCTAGTATATCCTATATTTTCATATATGTGCTTCTGCTGTTGATATTCTGTGATGTGATCACTTTATATGCTGATACGAATGATATATTATATATATGATATATAATAAACGTTGATTATGTTTTGCATCCGCGCTAGTCCCGCACCGCTATGCCGTTAGTTAAGTAACTAAACGGTGCATAACGGGACACTGTGGCGAATGCGGATGGCATAAGCGTACGTCCTATTTTCGTTTCTTTTCTGTGATGGCTTAAGGACTTAAATGATGGGACTACATTAATGAGATTAATGTAAAGAAAAAGAAACCTAAAAGATGTTGTAGGATCGGATTTGAAACCTACTCGGCTTTTTATGAAAAAGAAAGTTTTCAATGTGCGGAGCTTAAGCCACTCTTTTTAAAACCATTTTGATTCTACAACGATATCAAGTTTAAAGTGTTAAAGGTTTTCTTAAAAACCATTCGCAGCCCTCCGTCATTTTAGCAAGTATAGTACTTAGTATTCGTGCTATGTATGTTGACTATAGTCAAGGCGTAGTGTACGGTAGCTAAGTGATATCTTCCTACACAACATATGATGCGATTAATTAGGACAGTCACATGATTATGTTGACCATAGCCAAGGGTCATATGGGTGGGTCTAATTAATCATGAAATGCCAGGTGGAACTTGACTAGTGCTTTTAATATGTTGACCATAGCCAAGGTCATGAGTACTAGGGGTAAAAACCATATCGGGAGTTTCAAGAGTTGAAATTTGCAATGAGATTGCATACCTTCTATGTGATAGTTGGATCCCGATCCCACTATGAGCAAAAGTTGCTTCCAGGAGAGTTTTGCACTTTACAATTAGCTAACCCATTAGGTGTCTAGAAAGGTGTCAATGGGGCTACGCCTCTGGGAAAACAAGATTTATTTTAATTAGGTCCGTGCGAAAGCACGGAGAACCTCCCTCAAAGTACCGACACTGGCCTGGCTGAACGGTTAGCGAAGATGTAGAATGTAATTAATCCTGGCTAATTTTCTTTTTAAGGTTTGAAGGAAAATTTGATAAAAGCAGTGGGGGACATCGATTAGATAAGATAAATAAACCAATCTAATCTTTGCAAGAGCTTTCGCTGAGTGTATTCTTTTCTCTCTCCTAATGGCAGATAATCATGACTGGACTTAAGCTTTTATTAGAGAAAAGTAAGCTAACCGGGCCGAACTATAAAGACTGGCCGAGGAACATTAACATTGCTCTCACATATGATAAGGTATCATATGTCCTCACTGTTGTTTCCCCCAATCAGAGCAAAGCACTGTTTTGAAATTCAAAATTCAAAAGTTGAAGCAACGCTTCAGATCCAGCGATAGGTGCGCTGCGCGCCACGTGTCAAACACGGATGCGCTAGCGCCAGGTGCGCTGCGCCCTAGGCAGTGCACCATGAGTGCGCTAGCGCTAGGCACACTGCGCGCCACGTGTCAAACACGGGTGCGCTAGCGCAGGCGCGCTGTGTTCTGAGCAGCGTACCACGTGTCAAACACTAGTGCGCTAGCGCAAAGTGCGCTGCACTCTGAGCAGCGCACCACGTGCAAAGTACGGGTACACCAGCGCTGGAATTAAAAAATTTCTCACCGTTGGATCAAAAGATCTAATAATGATAAATAATTAATTAATCAGAATAAAATTCTGTTATGGAAAGATCTTTCCAATTTTGTTAAAAACAAGAAGATTGCCTTCTGTAAAACAGAAGCCATAGGATCAAAGATCCAACGGTGGGGAAACATCCCCAAATCAATCAGAGAAAGATCTCTTTAACTGATTTAACAAATAAATTTGCCCTATATAAAGGCCCTAAGAATTCAAGTCTGATATAGAGAAATCCCCCTACAAACTTTGAGAAAACTCAAAGAGAGAAAAGCAAGCTTCTAGCAAAAGAAAATCATTTCTTCAAGGTAAAGAACATGATTCTTGAACACAGAGATGGAATCATCTCATGAAAAGAAGAACTATCTTCTAAAAAAGATCATAGATCTATAAAAAGACCAAGATCTTTGATAAAAAAGAGATCAAAAGATCCTATCATAAAAACAAAAGAAGTATTTACTTCATTTACAGATCATTGATCTACAAAGGCAGTGCCTTTTTATAAATAAGAACTTTTGTTCTTGAATCTTGAGGCAAATCCTCCTTTAAGGAGAACATAAACTTATTCTCTGATCATAAATTGGATCAAATGCGCTATGCGCTACTGAAAAGTTCCTTGCACTCATGAACTGCGCTTTTGCGCTCATTGGACCGGCGCTCAGCGCTAAAGCATGCCACGTGTTAACCATAGACACAGCTTGAGCTTTGCGCTTATGAGACAGCGCACTGCGCCCATGGACCGGCGTTCAGCGCCAAGCACGCCACGTGTCACTCACTGGTGTGCTATTAAATCAGCGCAAAGCGCTCATAAATTAAAAGCGCAATGCGCTAAGCGCGACACGTGTTATCTTCGCGTGCGCTACCCGACAGAAGCGCTATGCGCTCTTTGATTGGCGCAAAGCGCCTGGCATGCCACGTGGCGCACTGTCAGAACATATTTTGTTTTGATGAATACTATGCATTCAATATAAGACAAAAGATGTCAGAACCCAATGCTTAACATTATTAAAAGGGCCAAGCCCAAATAAAGGCTCAACCGCCCAAAATAAAATGATAAACATTTTAACCTGATTGGACTTAGCCCAATATTGGCCATAAGTCTTCAACTTATATTGAACTGAGCCCATCTGCTCATGAATATTTAACAGATCTTAGTCCCAAATTAGACTACAGATCTTTTTGACTAATTCACACCGGTTCAAGGGTACATCTCTGAATCCCTCTGATACATGTCGTTGTAATCCTTCAACGTCTTCAGAGAGGCGACGGGTCCCGACAACCATACATTCCATAGACTATGACGCCATTAAACTGGACTGTGGGGTCCTTAAACCCACGGACTACGATGTCCTTAACCTCGAACTGTGGGGTCCTTAAACCGACGGACTACGATGTCCTTAACCTCGGACTGTGGGGTCCCTTTAAACCCACGGACTACGATGTCCTTAACCTCGGACTGTGGGGTCCTTAAACCCACGGACTACGATGTCCTTAACCTCGGACTGTGGGGTCCCTTTAAACCCACGGACTATGATGTCCTTAACCTTGGACCACTATGTCCTTAAACTGGTATTGGACCACTATGTCCTTAAACTGGTATTGGACCACTATGTCCTTAAACTGGTAATCGACCGCAATGTCCCTAAACTAAACAATAGAGCCCAAATGCTCTTTTGTTGGATCTAAATGATCTCGTTAAGTTGATCTTAGTCTAAAATTAGACTAACGTATCCTTAACAAACGTTTAAGTTGATCTTACTCTCAAATGAGACTAACATATCCTTAAACCCAAACCCAAACCCAAATCTAAGAAGATACGGATTTTGACTAATCCACGCCCTACGGGCGACAACATAAATTAGTCTCCGTATACAATCTACGGGCAACCACAAACAAAACAAACACCTACGACACAAAGTGACCATCTGGAGAAGGAGAAAGTTGTTACCGCGAAGCGGTAGCGTAATTAACTGCAGGGGCTTGCGCTGGCAGGGAAGAGCGTCCCCCCAATCAAAACCCCCTCAAACGAGGGGGAATCTGACGAAGTCTGCTACATCGGCCGCATCCGTTTAAACCATCGATACATGGTGCCATAAATCAACTTGGCATCTTCGGAGAGGTGGACGGATAGCACCAATTAGCATCTGCCCCGAAATTCAGGCAAGACGCCCGCCGCGTCTTCTTCCTCGTCTTTCGGTGGCCCGTCGAAGTGCGGCTTTCCTCTTTTCCTCCTCGAAGGTCCCGAGGGAAGCCGCCAGAGCCTCTTCAGTGGTGAAGCCTGTTACAGAAGGAAAAATGTCAGTCAAGGCATGATAATAAAAATAAAAACATAGTGCAATAACAGAAGTTACGGCTTATACTTACTCGATTGCGCGAGGGTGGCCATTTCCGCGTGGTGGCATGCGGATCGTACATAAGCTGCAATAGCGGCCTCGAGATCAGTATCTTCCGGCGCTATGAAAAGACCTTCGTGGGTCCCATATTCGCTCACGAACTCGTTATAAGGAGCCTGAGGCTCCAGGCCGAGTACAGCGTCTAGAGAGAGGACCGACTTCTTCTTCCTCTTCTGAGAGCGAGCTCCGGTTGCCGCTAACACCAGCTTACACTTGGTGGGCACTTTAGGGCGACGAGTCCCGATATCTGAGCCCACACCAGATTCGGGGGAAGCTACATTTACCATCTCTACGGGAGCACGGGGCACTGGTAGTACATCCCCCGTCTCCACGGGAGCACGGGACACCGGTAGCTCAGGCCTATCGCCAGGGACTTCAATCACGGCAGCTTCTCTGAGCTGAGGAAGGACAATGGTCCTTCGCTTCAAGGGGAGGTTTCGGTCACTAGCAGGGGGTGCACCCTTGCGATCGAGTAGCAGCCGCTTCTCCTCCCTAATAACAGCACCCGTTGTATGTTGATACCAGGCCACGTTTACATTAAGGGCCCTCGAGATACAACTCGATTCGCTGATAAAGAAGTGAGATCCCATATTCAAGCGCATGAAATGATGCAGCGTGCCCCGCATTCCCTCTTCGGTGGCAGAGGGTTCTACCAAGAAAGCGTCCAGTGGGACTCCCTGATTGTAACTCAGCTGCTGGGCAAAACGATGGGGGTTGTATCTCATGAATAGCGCCGCATCATTTTGCTTGAATACCAGAAAACCCGGCCTGATAGAGTATAAATGGAGAATCTCCCGGGCTTTCAACACGGAGGCCCCGTCCTTAAAAACGTCACGCAATGACAGCACCGCCTTTGAAGTTTCCTAGCCGATGGTCAAGACTTTGTCTGTGAAAGACATACCATCTCCGACCATGCACGGACGGAGGAGCAAGCCCCTACCCTCCCGCTGTGATAGACTCACGATAGAGGCGTCAACCAGCCGCATAATCCGAGGGAACTTGCATCTCTCGTAAAACGAAGGTCTCTTGTGAATGCCAAAGACCCCGAGCACGTGCAGCTCCATCCATGAAGTGAAGTAATGCATCGGGAAGTTGGCAGGATGCACCCCCGGTTCAGTGGTATCCGCCGCTATGCTAAGACCATGGTATAAGTGAGCTAACCCGGCAATCCCGATAGCCACTTGTATTCCGGTGACCATGCGATGCGCGGGATAGAAGACGGAAGGCCTCATGAAACGAGGATGCATAGGGAGCGCGAACCAGCTCAACCATAGCCCAAGAAACCCAAGAAAGAAAGCCTCATCGTCAATGCCCGGAGCGGCGATTTCTGACAGAGGGATGATCGCAACATCAAAAAGAAAAAAGCCCTTCTGATCAGTTTCCAGTACCGGCCAACGGTCCAAGCCAAAGCCGAAGGGATCATCGAGCTTGGCAAACTTTTCGCCTCGTTGAGAAAAAATCTCCGGGCGAAGAAACCGGGCAATGAAGTCCGCAAAACTGACCTCCCGACCTCTGGATTCCAGGTAGAGGCTCTCGTACATGTTCAGCACCTTTATCAGACTAGGGAACTGGTGCTGAATGGCGTTCTCTGGCGTGAGGCCCATCACTACTGGTTTGGTGGTAAAAACATATTCATCTGGAGGAAGCAACTCCTCATAGTGCTCCCCCCTGACTGGTAGACCAGAAACCTCGGCGAATTCCTCCAAGGAAATGGAGACCTCTCTGTCCAGTAGAAGGAAGGTATGGTTGGGATGTTCCACTGCTCCAAGAACGCCCTGATCCACCATGTGGGAGGTGCAGAATACTGGAACAATGAAGCATAGACCGCAGGGTATAAGCCGAGCTTTAACAGCTGCGATTTCTTCGCTGACAAGATGTACCGGGGCCGGATGACGGGGAGTTAGCCCGATGTTGTAGGGCTGTCCCCAAGGGCGCGATTCACCCTGGCATATGCGCCGCCCTAGGGTGTCCAAAGCTACCGGCGGCTGCATGGGTACGGCGGCGATCGAAGGTTGAAGAAGACCCACCGAAGTCCAATTGACAACCTCCACGGCATAGTTCACCGGGGGTGCATCTGCATACGGGATTGCCGAAATAGGCTCCGAAGGCATCGCACAAGAGAAGCTTCGACAACCTTTGATTATCTGGTCGTACCATCTACCCCACAGGTGATGATTTTTGTGTTCCGGGTCATGGTCTTTGATGAGCGCGAGAACCTCCCGGTCCACAGGTGCCTCAGGGAATCCTCCCTCTAAACGGACGAACGGAAACGTAGCATCAAAAGACCTGTCGCCTGCAAAAAAGGGGGACAGAAGTCAACTGTCAGTGCTATAATTTAATTTTAAATTTTTGACACTCGGTACTTTAAAAATTTGTACCACACTGCAATGCAGTGGAGAGGGACCAAAGGGGGCCCACAAAATCTGGATGACAATTCATCAATTAATAATTGATAAAGCAGTCTCGTCATTGGATGAGACTGTTAATTAAATGTGGAAATCCTCAGGAAAATTCTCATTAAATGAGAGATCGTTCGGGAAAAGGAGAAAATCTCCCCTTGAAAGCAATGCTTTATGACAGAGTGACACTTGTCAAACTCTGATCATGAAAGAATAAAATTCCTTGAGAGCCTGGATCTGTAATGATGATGGAAAAATCCATCAGAAAAGAATCGATTAAAATTAATTTTTATGAATTCAAAAATTCTAGGATCTTCAAAATCCATAGATAAAACTCTTAAGAGTTCTTCACAAGAGATTAAGAAATCTACATGGTTCAAAAGAGCAAAACTCTGTTCATGGGCTAAGAAACCCTAAAAGATCTCTTTAGATCTATGGGTTCAGGAGAGCAAAGCTCTGTTAATGAAGCCCTAAATGGGTTTTCTTTAGATCATAGATCTATGAAGAGCAAGGCTTTGATTAATGGGTAAGACCCTAAGTTATTAAAAGATTTAGATTTTACCTAAAATCTTGACAGAGTTTTTACTCTTGAAAAGTTCTTAAACAAGAGAGCAATGCTCTGAATAAGAGATAATTCTCAGAAAGAAGATGAAAATCATCTAAGGGACCAAAGGTCCTATTTATAGGCATTGAAACGCCTCTTCAACTTCTGAGTTGATCCAAGGACGCAGATACTGCCACCGCTGCACTCACGTGTGGGCCACGTGAGCACAACGGTGGGGGGCATTTGTTTTCCCCAATCAGAGAAAAACTCTGTTTTGGAATTCAAAATTCAAAAGTTGAAGCAACGTTTCAGATCCAGCGCTAGGTGCGCTGCGCGCCACGTGTCAAACACGGATGCGCTAGCGCCAGATGCGCTGTGCCCTAGGCAGTGCACCATGAGTGCGCTAGCGCTAGGCGCGCTGCGCGCCACGTGTCAAACACGGGTGCGCTAGCGCAGGCGCGCTGCACTCTAAGCAGCGCACTACGTGTCAAATACTGGTGCGCTAGCGCAAAGTGCGCTGCACTCTGAGGAGCGCACCACGTGCAAAGCACGGGTGCACCAGCACTGGAATTAAAAAATTCCTCACCGTTGGATCAAAAGATCTAATAATGATAAATCATTAATTAATCAGAATAAAATTCTGTTATGGAAAGATCTTTCCAATCTTGTTAAAAACAAGAAGATTGACTTCTGTAAAATAGAAGCCATAGGATCAAAGATCCAACGGTGGGGAGACATCCCCAAATCAATCAGAGAAAGATCTCTTTAACTGATTTAACAAATCAATTTGCCCTATATAAAGGCCCTAAGACTTCAAGTCTGATATAGAGAAACCCCTCTACAAACTTTGAGAAAACTCAAAGAGAGAAAAGCAAGCTTCTAGCAAAAGAAAATCATTTCTTCAAGGTAAAGAACATGATTCTTGAACACAGAGATGAAATCATCCCATGAAAAGAAGAACTATCTTCTAAAAAAGATCATAGATCTATAAAAAGACCAAGGTCTTTGATAAAAAAGAGATCAAAAGATCCTATCATAAAAACAAAAGAAGTATTTACTTCATTTACAGATCATTGATCTACAAAGGCAGTGCCTTTTTATAAATAAGAACTTTTGTTCTTGAATCTTGAGGCAAAACCTCCTTTAAGGAGAACATAAACTTGTTCTCTGATCATAAATTTGATCAAATGTGCTTTGCGCTACTGAAAAGTGCCTTGCACTCATGACTGCGCTTTTGCGCTCATTGGATCGGCACTCAGCGCCAAAGCATGCTACGTGTCAACCATAGACATAGCTTGCACTTTGCGCTTATGAGACAGCGCACTGCGCCCATGGACCGGCGCTCAGCACCAAGCACGCCACGTGTCACTTACTGGTACGCTATTAAATCAGCGCAAAGCGCTCATAAATTAAAAGCGCAATGCGCTAATAAACTAGCGCTTAGCGCTAAGCGCGACACGTGTTATTTTCGTGTGCGCTACCCGACAGAAGCGTTATGCGCTCTTTGATTGGCGCAAAGCGCCTGGCACGCCACGTGGCACACTGTCAGAACATACTTTGTTCTGATGAATTCTATGCATTCAATACAAGACAAAAGATGTCAGAACCCAATGCTTAGCATTATTAAAAGGGCCAGGCCCAAATAAAGGCTCAACAGCCCAAAATAAAATGATAAACATTTTAACCTGATTGGACTTAGCCCAATATTGGTCATAAGTCCTCAACTTATATTGAACTGAGCCCATCTGCTCATGAATATTTAACAGATCTTAGTCCCAAATTGGACTACAGATCTTTTCGACTAATTCACACCGGTTCAAGGGTACATCTCTGAACCCCTCTGATACATGTCGTTGTAATCCTTCAACGTCTTCAGAGAGGCGACGGGTCCCGACAACCATACATTCCATAGATTATGACGTCTTTAAACTGGACTGTGGGGTCCTTAAACCCACGGACTACGATGTCCTTAACCTCGGACTGTGGAGTCTTTAAACCCACGGACTATGATGTCCTTAACCTCGGACTGTGGGGTCCCTTTAAACCCACGGACTACGATGTCCTTAACCTCGGACTGTGGGGTCCTTAAACCCACGGACTACGATGTTCTTAACCTCGGACTGTGGGGTCCCTTTAAACCCACGGACTACGATGTCCTTAACCTCGGACTGTGGGGTCCCTTTAAACCCACGGACTATGATGTCCTTAACCTTGGACCACTATGTCCTTAAACTGGTATTGGACCACCATGTCCTTAAACTGGTAATCGACCGCAATGTCCCTAAACTAAACAATAGAGCCCAAATGCTCTTTTGTTGGATCTAAATGATCCCGTTAAGTTGATCTTAGTCTAAAATTAGAATAACGTATCCTTAACAAATGTTTAAGTTGATCTTAGTCTCAAATGAGACTAACGTATCCTTAAACCCAACCCCAAACCCAAATCTAAGAAAATACGGATTTGGACTAATCCACGCCCTACAGGAGACAACATAAATTAGTCTCCGTATACAATCCACGGGCAACCACAAACAAAACAAACACCTATGACACAAAGTGACCATTTGGAGAAAGAGAAAGTTGTTACCGCGATGCGGTAGAGTAATTAACTGCAGGGGCTTGTGCCTGCATGGAAGAGCGTCCCCACAATCAAAAACCCCTCAAACCGAGGGAGAATCTGACGAAATATGCTACATCGGCCGCATCCGTTTAAACCTTCGATACATGGTGCCATAAATCAACTTGGCATCTTCGGAGAGGTGGATGGAAAGCACCAATTAGCATCTGCCCTGAAATTCAGGTAAGACATCCACCACGTCTTCGTCCGCGTCTTTCGGCGGGGAACAACTGCCTCAGCCCCTCCCAGCCCAGGCCCTGAATCTTCTTTTGCAGATAGGGAGATCCGCAAAACGTGGGATATTGACTGTGTCACTGCCAAATGCCTCACGCTTGCATTGATGGACAATACACATCAAAAGCAGCATGAGCAGATGGATGTTCAATCCATCTTTCTCCATACAAAAGAGTTGTATGGGAAGCAATCTCGTACCCTACGATACGAGGCATCTCGAAAGTTGTTGCAGATGCGGATGGCTCCTGACACACGTTTTGAAGATGATAGCTCTTATTGAAGAGCTTGAGGGCCTTGGATGGACAATGGTGAACGAACAATATGTTGATATTGTTCTACAGTCTCTTCCCCCTGCCTTTGCTCAATTCATAGTGAACTTCAACATGCACAATATAGAGAAGTCACTACCCGAACTTCTCAATATGTTGAGAAGTGTGGAGAGCACGCTCAAGGCAATGTCTCCCTCTCTGATTGTTGGGCAATCTTCTTCTTCCATCCCAAAAGCCAAGGCCAAGGGACAGAATAAGAAGAAACCCACCAAACCGAGAGGTGGAATCAAAAAGGCACAAGGGAGAGACAAATCCAAGGCTGAGAAGTCGGAAAAAGGAGAATGTTTCTATTGCAAGAAGACGGGGCACAGGAAGCGGAATTGTGTCGTGTATATTGCTGATCTCAACAAAAAGAAGCATGGTGATACTTCCGCTTCAGGTGTGTTTGTGACTGAAAACTGTTTTTCTATAAACTCTGCTTTCTGGGTATTGGATACCGGTTCGGGTTCTCACATCTGCAATTGTGTGCAGGGACTGAGAAATAGCAGAGTTTTGAAGACCAGTGATAACACTCTCCGAGTTGGAAATGGTTCCAATGTACATGCAGTTTCAGTGGGAGAGTAACACCTGGGGTTGCCGTCGGGTTGTATATTGGTTTTGAACCCATGTTATTATGTACCTAGCATGCTTTGTAATATAATATCCATTTCTTTGTTAGACAATGAAGGATATCATTTTGTATTGCAGCATAATTTTATGAACATTAAACTGAATCAAGAGCTGATTGGTTATGGTACACTTAATAATGGGATATACGTCCTATATCAACACACAGTTTTCAACATACAACACAGAAATAAAAGAAAATTTTCAAATATAAATGAAGCTTTTCTTTGGCATTGTAGACTTGGTCATATTAATGAAACAAGACTAAACAAGCTTCATAAATATGGATATTTAAATCCTTTTGAATATAAATCTTATGCGACTTGTCAGTCTTGTATCGAAGGGGAAATGACCAAAACTCCGTTTACTGGACACGAAGAAAGAGCTACAGAACTCTTGGGCCTCATACATAGTGATGTATGTGGGCCAATGTCTACACATGCGAGAGGCGGTTTTTCTTACTTCATAACTTTTACTGATGATTTCTTAAGATTCGGTCATGTGTTTTTATTAAATCATAAGTCTGAAGCTTTCGAGAAATTCAAGGAGTACAAACTTGAAGTAGAAAAACAAACTGGAATGAGCATCAAGATACTTTGATCAGATCGAGGTGGAGAGTATCTTAGTACAAAGTTTTCGAACTTCCTAAAAGAGAATAGGATTCTCTCTCAGATAACTCCCCCTTACACACCATAGTACAACGGTGTGTCAGAACGGAGAAATCGCACCCTATTGGATATGGTGCGATCCATGATGAGTGATGCTAAGTCACCTCTCTCCTTTTGAAGGCATGCATTAGAGACTGCAGTATTTCTGTTGAACAAAGTTCCAACCAAGACCGTGTCTACCACTCCATATGAGATATGGTATGGGAAGAGACCATCTCTTAAACACGTTAAGATTTGGGGTTGTCTTGCTTTTGTTAAAAAGCAGAATCTAGACAAACTCGAGACATGATCGGTTAAGTGTATATTTGTGGGATATCCAAAATATTCGTTTGGATATCTTTTCTACCACAAGGAGGAACAAAAGGTGTTTGTTTCTCAACATGCCACATTTTTAGAAAATGAGATTTTTTCAAATGATATTGATGGTAATGTGGTAGATCTAGAAGAGGTTCTAGAGACACAAGTTATAAATAACGACTTGGTTGAACCTGATGTTGCAACATAATCTTATGAACCTCTGCCACTCCGTAGATCCGGTAGGACTTCACTCCCACCGGAATGATATTACGGTTTTCTTATTGATCGTAATGGAGCAGATTGCATCATGGATGATGATGATGACCCTACCAGTTTTCAGCAAGCTATCACGAGTGGTGACTCTGTGAAGTGGCTGGATGCCATGAGATCCGAAATGGAGTCTATGTACACCAACAAAGTATGGACTTTGGAAGTTGTACCCTCTGGGGTAAAACCCGTAGGGTGCAAATGGATTTTTAAGAGAAAGATCGGTGTAGATGGACAGGTGGAGACCTATAAGGCAAAGCTTGTAGGGAAAGGATTTCGTCAAAGACCAGGATTGGACTATGACGAAACCTTTTCTCCTGTAGCCATGCTTAAATCCACTTGGATCCTACTTGCTATTGCTGCTCACTACGACTATGAAATCTAGCAGATGGACGTTAAAACTGCTTTTCCAAATGGTGATTTAGAAGAATGTGTTTATATGGATCAGCCAGAGGGCTTCATTGATAGTGGGAGTAGTGGGAAAGTATGTAGGTTGCTTAAATCCATTTATGGATTGAAGCAGGAATCATGGAGTTGGAACATCTGTTTTGATGATGTCATCAAAGAGTTTGATTTCGTCAAAAATACAGATGAACCTTGTGTTTATAAGAAGATTGTCGGGAATACTATCACATTCCTTGTATTGTACGTGGATGACATTCTTCTGATAGGAAACGATGTTCCTATGCTACAATCGGTCAAACTGTTCTTATCACAAAAGTTCTCCATGAAGGACCTGGGTGATGCCTTGTACATATTGGGCATGAAGATCTATAGGGATAGATCTAAAAGGATGTTAGGATTGTCCCAAACCAGGTACATTAACGCCATCCTAAAAAGCTTTAGTATGGAAGACTCCAAGCGGGGTGCCTTACCCGCTTGTCATGGAGTCACTCTCTCCAAGGACTTTTGCCCAAAGACTGATGAAAGGAGAGCTCGCATGAGCATTATACCCTATGCTTCAGCTGTAGGATCTATAATGTATGCGATATTATGTACTCGCCCTGATGTAGCTTATACACCGGATGTAGTAACCAGGTATCAATCCAACCTAGGGGAGAATCACTGGACAACTGTGAAGAACATTCTTAAGTACTTGCAAAGGACTAAAGAAATGTTCTTGGTGTATGGTAACGGGGATCTCCAAATGGAGGCCTATACCGATTCGAGCTTCCAGAGTGATAAGGATGACAACAAATCTATCTCAGGGTTTGTATTTACCTTTAATGGAGGGGAGGTATGTTGGAAGAGTTTCAAACATGATACCGTTACAGACTCCACGATGGAAGCAAAGTATATTGCTGCAAATGATACTGCCAAGGAAGCCGTCTGGATGAGGAAGTTCATCTCGGAGCTAGGAGTAGTTCCAACCATTATTGATCCAATACCATTGTATTGTGATAATAATGGGGCTATGGAGTTGGCCAAAGAGCCCAGGTTCCATCAGTGATCCAGACACATCCTAAGGCGATATCATTTGATCCGGGAGATAGTTGATCGCGGCGAGATCGAGATTCAGAGAGTAGATACAAAGGATAACACCGTGGATCCACTCACCAAGGCCCCCCCCCAGCCGCAGCATGAGCGACTTTTTGAGATGGTGGGTATGAGATACACCAATAATTGGCCTTAGTGCAACTGGGAGATTGTTGGATATATGTATGCCTTAAAGGCCATTATTTGATAGTGGATGTATCGGTATTTGTGTGTGTGTGTATGTGTGTGTGTGTGTGTGTGTATTCAGAGGACATTCTTGCTCGACATGATAGTATGCTATCTGGTTGTTCTTTATCTTGACATGTTCACTTGATCATGCATATTACTCATTTGGTACATGTTGATAAAGCTCTTAGGATATTTGCTTGACTACTGGGATTATGACGCAGATCATACTAGTGGGACATGTGTAGTTTATAAGCATATCCTTAAAATGTTCCTAGTCATGGGTGTATCAAAACGGGACATCGATATTCCAGAGTAGACTACCGTATACGTTTCTTGACCCATATGATGGGCAATGGATGATCCCCTATCCATTGGTGTGGTTACACCAAAGATTGTATACGGGTGCTTAGTGGAGACTGGGTACACTGAACGGACTCGCCGAGAACTCCTATATAGTATTATATCTATCTTCGGATAGCAGTTCTCAGGTGACACTGGTACAGGTTAGTCTGTAGACCCGAGATCGTCATAGAGTCTTATGTGTGCTCCCACTGTACTTTGATCTTCACCCTACCACGGCTCTACTGAGTCATGCAAACAGGTGGATTTTGGGTATAGTCCCAAGGCACATGGAGGCAATGAGCGATAGGAAGGGTTTCGTCTCTCCCGATATTGGGGGTTGATGTTGCACTATGCTCGATTGGTTATAACAGGAAGTCCTTGGCGAGGGCTGTTGAGATTTACTGATAAGTGTTATCAGTAGTTTCTCGATCTGGTATAGACCTTATACCGGCATAACTTATTGAGTTATTGGGGTCAACGATACCATCCCTAGACTCGATATGCAGCATATCTGACTAAGAGACCGGACTGTACGGTAAGTGTTGCCAGTTGGCTCGACGGGAATTTTGACAGGTTCGCTTGTTTTTCTTCTGATCGCTCAATACCTTGGAGCTGTTACGTACAGCTAGTGCCGCTGACGGTTTGTGGGTATGTGATATGATCACTGCCTACTGCTAGCATATTGACGAGTCTTAGAGTCCCACAAAGGGGTTACCTAGCTCAGGCGAAAAGATATGGGGTGCATATGGGGATATGCGCGGGAGCTCGATTAAATGCGTGTATATGATAACATATTTTAATCGGGCGTTTTCTATTGGTCGGGTCGTATCTGATATGACCGGATTATTAAATCAAGTGTTGATTTAATATTAATGACCATTAGCTCATTTATTATAAAACCTTTTCTTTTATGTGTATGCATGAATGTATGTATGTATATATTGATATGAATGCACACACGCATGCATACATGTGTCATGGTTGATGATACAATGGAGATGGCAATGCAAGACTCACATGGAGAAACATTTATATATTTTGATTATTGAGAAAAAGAAAATAGGGATAAAACCAAGGCTAGGTTTCTACACTCTTCCTTTGTTAACCAAAGTCAAAACCATGGTTTTATCGCCCATGGTTTTAGTTGCTCAATATCAAAATATGTAGATATTTTGTAACCATGGTTGTATGTGAGATAACCCTCTCTCTCTCTCTATCTCTTGATAATTATCATTATTCTCATTTTATCACAAGAGTTAATCTTAGCCATCTCCCCCTTCTTCTTCCTCATTTAAGCTCTCTAGGATTTAGATAGTGAGTGAAGAAAAGAAAAGGAAAATGTTTTTAAGTGAGAACACAACCCACATCATCAATCTATGTTAGTCTAGCCCACTAGTGTAGATTGTTTCCTTCACTTCCGTCTTAATCAAGTGAAGTTAGGAGCTTGTGCAAAAGGACTCCGTGGTGGATCGTCGTGGACTTCGAGAGACTCAAGCGAACCGGTTCAAACACCAAGTTGATCCAAGGAGTCATAAAGAGGAGGTCTACAAAGGTTTTATTACTCTCCTCTTAGTGTTAGACTATTATTTGTATGTGATACTTGCCATTATTACCCTAAATTTCTAGTTTGATTCATGGTTGGTTTTGCTTAGCACCCCTAAATTTTTATTGTGGCATGTTTGATGCAAGACAAACACTAGGCATGGTGCTATGGAATCCCTACAGGACATACCTACGCCACTCCGCAGATCTAGTAGGCAGTCTCATCCGCCCGAGAGATACTACGGTTTTCTCATAGACGGGGATCGAGAGGATTGCATCAACGACGATGATGAGCCCACCGTTTTCAGCAATCCATCATGAGTAAAGACTCGGTGAAGTGGCTGGATGCTATGCAATCTGAGATGGAATCCATGTATACAAACCAAGTTTGGACTTTAGATTTTGCTCTTACTGGGGTAAAACCCGTAAGATGCAAATGGATCTTCAAAAAGAAGATTGGTGTAGATGGTCAGGTAGAAACCTACAAAACTAGACTTGTTGCTAAAGATTTTCGTCAAAGAACATGATTGGACTATGACGAAACTTTTTCACCAGTGGCTATGCTTAAATTTATTCGGATCCTACTTGCCATTTCTGCCTTCCATGACTATGACATCAGGCGGATGGATGTTAAAACCGCTTTTCTAAATGGAAGTTTGGAAGAGTGTGTTTACATGGATCAACCAGAGGGTTTCGTAGACAGTGGGAGCAGCGGAAAGGTGTGCAAGTTGCTCAAATCCATTTATGAATTAAAGCAGACATCGTGGAGTTGGAACATCTGCTTTGATGAGACGGTCAGGAAATTTGACTTTATCAAAAATATAGATGAACCTTGTATTTATAAAAAGATTGTAGGGAGAACTGTGGTATTTCTCGTTTTATACGTTGATGACATTCTCCTAATAGGAAATGATATTCTTATGCTACAATCGGCCAAGCTGTTCTTGTCACAGAAGTTCTCTATGAAAGGCCTGGGTGATGCCTCATACATTCTGCGAATTAAGATCTATCGTGACAGATCTAAAAGAATATTGGGACTTTCACAGTTGAGGTACATTGACACCATACTAAAGATGTTTAGTATGGAAGATTCTAAGCGTGGTAATTTACCCGCTTGTCACGGAATCACCCTCTTCAAAGAGATGTCTCCCAAGACTGATGAAGAGAGCGCTCGCATGAGCATAGTACCCTACGCTTCGGCGGTAGGGTCGATAATATATGGGATGTTATGTACCAGACTAGATGTAGCTTATGCACTTAGCGTCGTAAGCATGTATCAGTCTAACCTAGGTGAGAAACATTGGATAGCAGTAAAGAACATTCTTAAATACCTGAGAAGGACTAAGGAGATGTTCTTAGTGTACTGTAATGGGGACCTCCAGATCGAGGGTTTTACCGACTCTAGCTTCCAAAGTGACAAGGATGATTCTAAATCTGTCTCGGGTTATGTGTTTACCCTCAACGGAGGGCCAGTCTGTTGGAAGAGTTCCAAACAGGATTCCATAGCAGACTCGATGATGGAGGCTGAGTACATCGCTGCTAATGATGCCGCAAAAAAGCAGTCTAGATGAGGAAGTTCGTTTCTAAACTTCAGGTGGTTCCATCCATTGCTAGTCTAATACCTTTGTATTACGATAACAACGGAACCATGGCTTTAGCAAAGGAACCACGGTCCCATCAGAAATCCAGACATATCTTGAGGCGATATCACATGATCAGGCAGATCGTGGATCGCTAGAAGATCGAGGTGCGGAGAGAAGACACAAAGGATAGCACGACAGATCCATTCACCAAGGCCATCCCTCAAGTCCAATTCGAGAGACCGTTCGAGATGTTGAGTAAACGGTACGCCAGCAACTGGCTCTAGTACAGATGTTGGATACTTAATACGCCAATTACAGGCCTTAGAGTAAGTGGGAGATTGTTGGATATGTATGCCCTAGAGGCCTTCATTGTATAGAATACTAGGGATATGTATGTACAGGACAATCTTGCTCGATATGATAGTATGCTATCTAGTTTGACTTTATCTTAACATGTGATGTGTTTTACTTTGTATTCATATCTTGTATACATGTTGATAAAGCCCGTAGGATCTTTACTTGACTACCAGCGTTGTGATGGCAATCATACTTGTGGGAGCTGGGTAGTCGATAAGCACATCCTTAAAGTGTCCCTAGTCATAGGAGTATCGAGACTGGGCATCAATACTGCAGAGTAGACTAGTGTATACATATCTAGACCCTGACGAGGGGTAATGGAATAGTCCCACAGCCATTGGTGAGGTGCACTTAAGATTGTATACAGGTGCTCACTAAGGGTGAGTACACCGGACGGACTCGCCGAGAACTGACTAAACGGTATTATACCTAGCGTCAGATAGCAGTTCTCTGGTGACATGAGTGCAGATAGTCTATCGACCTGAGGTCGTCATTTATCTCGTGTGAGTTCCCACTGTGCTTTGATTACTACCCTACCACGGCTCTACCGAGTCATGCAAACAGGTTTTAGTTGGGTACAGTCCTAAGCCACATGGAGGCAGTGAGTGATTGTTGGGGATTCGTCTTTCCTGGTATAGGGATTCGATATCGTGCTGTGATCGGTTGGTCAACACCATAAGTCCCTGGCCATGGCGGATTGAGAATTACAGGTAGTTAGACCAGTAGATTCTCGGATGGTCTTGAGCCACACCGACATAACTTGTCTGGTTATTAGGGATCTGACATTTTCCATCCCCCTAAACCTGGCATGCGATACTCTCAGACGAACAGACCGGACTGCACGGAGATTGTCATGAATAGGCTCAGTAGGGGTTCGGACGAGTTCGCTCGTCGGCCTTCTTTTCGACATGTACCTAGGTAGCAGTTACGTACAGCTAGTGCCACTGAAGAACTTATGGTTAAACTCACTACCAGCTTACTGTCGAGTTTTTAGAGTCCCATACAGAGGGTTTCCCTGGTTCAGGTGAAACGATGTAGAGGCCGTATGGTTTTACCGTAGGGTTCCGATCATATACGTGTACTGGCTACACGGATGATGTTCCGATAGATAATACTGGTGGGATTTGGTTTAAACCGGACTCTAGTATTATATTATTGGATTATTATTATCTCATTGTATTCATATTTTTTGGAATACGAATACGGGTATGTATATACGGTGAGGGCATTCTTGTAATTTCACAAGACATGCTTCTAGAAGGAGACACCTCATTATTTAGATTTATCTATTTGTGGAAATGGATTAATGAGGTGGAAATTGAAGATATTTGTGGCATGGATGAAAGCATGGCAAAGTCATTTGTTTATTCATTTGACTTTACTATTCAAGCATGGTTGCTTATTTTCTATGTAAAATAATCCATGCTTGATTATTGTTTTGACTTAGCCATTCTTTCTTGGCCTCCACATCTTAGCTCATTTGCACTTGATCATTCTATATCCAATTTTTCTCTCCTCCTTCCTCAAACCATAAAGTTCCATTCAAGCTATCTAGGAGCCAAGAAGAGGAGAAGAAGGTTCAAACCTCCAAGGAGCTAAGAAGAAAAGAAGAAGACCCGAAGGACTTGATCAAGAAGGTATAACTCTTAGATAGTAGTTAGAAACCATCTTGTAGTTAGTCATAGCTAGTTATGGTTTAATAAAGATCCTGGGTTGTCTTGATCGATGTTGCAAAGCCTCTTTGAAATAGAAAAAATCGTTTTTTATGTATTCCGCCTCCCCGCGGACTCGCGGAATGCGCGACATCGACTTACATATAAGTTATTGGTCAAAGTAGAGAAACAGATGAAGGATAAAAGGTGGCCGATGTCGACTAACGATTCAAGCCGAAGAGTTTCTTCATCAGCAGGTAACTACCGACAGAAAACAGCCGATAACCAAAATCGACCGAATTCCAAAGAAAGGCCGACAATGAAACTTTGGCCAAAGAAACACCAGCGAGCACAAACAAACCAAGTGGTTTTGGATGAGGCAAATGGGTCAATTCCATAAGTGCCAGGGACGTGGGCATTACAAAGCCGAGTGTCCCAACCAACTAGCCGTAACAATAATAAAGGGGGATACTGTTGAAGAAGAAGAAGAAGAAGTGAAACCACCCATTTACGATAAAGATGATGATGAAGAAGTCGAAGAGATTACTTATTGTGATCATGGAGAATCACTTATGATTTGGTGCAATATGAATGGTCGAGCGAGCAAGGACGAGGAAGATTGGTTGCGGCATAACATATTTCATACTCGATGTACGGCCTATGGAAATGTATGCGACGTCATCATTGATGGTGATAGTTATGAAAATGTTGTCGCCCAAGTGATGGTTGAAAAGTTGCAATTAAAGACCGAGAAGCAAGAAAAACCCTATCGGCTTACTTGGCTTCGAAAGGAAAACGATGTATCGGTCACCGAAAAGTGTTTAGTATCTTTTTCTATCGGCAAGAATTATCAGGATTCATTGTGGTGTAATGTACCGCCGATGGATGCATGTCACTTGTTATTTGGTCGAACATGGCTATTTGATCGACGAGTGGTGTATGATGGATACAAGAATACTTACTCTTTCAGTAATGATGGAGCGAAGATCACTTTGGGCCCTTCGAAAATTGAAAAAGTGCGAAACAAAAACCCGGTTAATAATTTTTTAAGTCATATCGAGTTTATGCGGCCAAAGAAAGTGGTGAGATGTATACTTTGATGGTGTTGGAAGCTAATAAAAGACATCCGAGCTATCCACCGATCTTGGAGGGTCTTTTGAAAGAATTTTCAGATGTCATGCCAGAAGACTTACCTACTGGGTTGCTACCTGACCAAGATATTTAGCATCATATCAATCTCATCCCAGGAGCAATCTTACCGAATAAACCGGCTTATCGCATAACACCAAAGGAGTATGAAAAATTGCGATGACAAGTCGAGCATTTGATGCAAAAGGGATACTTGAAGCAAAGCATGAGTTCTTGTGTAGTGCCGGCGTTGCTTGTTTCAAAGAAAGATAGATCATGGAGAATGTGTATCGATTTCCGAGCTATAAAAAAATCATGATAAAATATCGATTTCCTATACCTCAGCTTGATGATATGCTAGATAATCTTTCAGGTTCAAGTGTATTCTCAAGAATCGACTTGAGAAGTAGATATCACTAAATTAGGATTCAGCAAGCAGATAAGTGGAAGACAGCTTTTAAGACGAAAGATGGATGGTATAATTGGCTTATTATGCCGTTTGGGCTGTAAAATGTGTCGAGCACCTTTATGCGACGTATGAACCAAATTTTTTGACCTTTTATTGGAAAGTTTGCGGTCTTCTATTTTGGTGACATCTTGGTTTATAGTCGAAATTTGGAACAGTATGTTGAGCATCTTCAGCAAATTTTATATTCCATGAGAGAGCAGAGATTGTTCATGAATCTCAAGAAGTGCGAGTTTGTCACCGATAATTTAATTTTCTTGGGTAATATAGTTTCGGTCGAAGGTGTGAAAGTCGAATAAGCGAAAGTAGAAACTATCACTTCTGGCCGACCCCAACCTCTATTCACAAAGTGCGTAGTTTTTATGGTTTGTCTTCATTTTATTGGCGGTTTATAATGAATTTCATTATGTTTATGGCACCAATGACTGAATGCTTAAAAGGAAAGACTTTCGAGTGGACAAAAGCAGCCGACGAGAGTTTTGAGTTGATTAACAAGAAAATCACCGAAGCTTCGGTGCTTGTGCTTCCTGACTTCGGTAAGGTGTTTGAAATTGATTGTGAAGCATCTAAGTTAGGAATTGGTAGAGTATTGAGTCAGAAAGGTCGGCTTATTCCATTCTTCAGCAAGAAATTAAATGCTTCAAGAAGTAGCTACTCCACTTATGATGTCGAAATATATGCTATTGTTCACTCTCTTCGACATTGGGAGCATTATCGACTTCATCAGGAATTTGTGCTAAATTCATATCATGAGGCGTTGAATAAGTTGAATAGTTGGCATGGAAAGTGGGTTGTCTATATAAAGAGATTTGTACCGTTTGCCATTCGGCATAAAGAAGACTGACAGAACAAAATAGCCGATTCGTTGAGCCGATAGGTTTCATTTTTGTCGACTTTACAAGTCAAAGTTATCGGCTTTGAGAAGTTGCAATAATTGTATAAGGAAGATGAAGATTTCGGTGAAATTTGAGCAAGATGTCTATTAGGAAATTTTTAAGACTATATGCCCGTTGATGACTTTCTTTTCAAAAGAAGCCAATTATGTGTGTCGAATTCCTCACTTCGAAATGCAATTATTTTGGAGAGCCATAACGAAGGACTAACAGGACATTTCGGTCGTGACAAGATGATTGCTTTGGTGGAGGAGTATTTTGTGTTGCTGAAATTAGCAAGAGATGTGGAAAGATATCGAACTTGTACCTTGGCCAAAAACCGATTGCAGAACACGATTCTTTATACACCACTACCAGTGCCCAAAGCTCCATAGGATGATATTAGCGTAGACTTTGTCTTGGGTTTGGCGCGAACATAAAGAGGTATAGATCCAATCTTAATTGTAGTCGACATATTTTCAAAAATGACGCATTTTCTTCCATGCAACCGAACGTTCGATGCCTCTTGAGTGGAATGTAGGGTGTTTTTCGTCACCCCATTGAGATGGGAATTCGCACGTTTATCAGGCGTATACAGATTCCCCTTGCTTAGGGTAGGCAGGGTTTATTGATTGTAGGGATCCGAATCTCCGGCAGCCGCGGACTAAGCTGCCGTTAATTACCCCTTGCTTTTAGAGCGAGAGAACCTCCAATTGACGAGTCAAACTGGTCATCCGAACTCAATGTGCAGTGTACGTGTTGTGTTTTGAAGGGGACTTGGACGTATCGGGGGCCTCGCAGAGTTTACGGGGGTACCGCTACCCGGATGGCGGGCTGGCGGTAAAAGGGCTAGCAGCCCCCTTATGGGGTATGGGGCAGCGTCCCGTTAGAAATTTTTTCTAATGGGGAAGATATTTTTAGTAAGGGAGGTTTGGGAAAAAAAGGGATGAGAAGCGTCCTAAGGACAAGTGAGACAATACATGACCACTGGATGCCAGCGGATCACGTGAGTGGCGATAGGCGCCAGCGGGTCACGTGCCAGGCATGTAGGCGTCGGGCGCCAGTGGGTCACATGCCCTGCGTATGGCCACTGGGTGCCAACGGGTCACGTGCACGGAATGCGACAGTTGGAAACACCAGCGGAAAAAGGGGCTTAGCCCTGGTCTGGAAGTTGAACTCTCGAGGGATTTTGGATTTAAACTCCTAGGGAAGAAATTTGATATGGATTTAAAGTTAAACTCCTAAGAGGTTTGGATTTAGAGTTAAACTCCTAAAAGGTCTAGATTTGGAGTTAAACTCATTTGAGAATTTGGATCTTGGAGTTGAACTCCTCAAAGATTGATTTAGAGTTAAACTCCTAAACGATTTAGATCTTGGATGGTGAAAAGAGCTCCCTTTTCGTCCTCTTCGAGCCTTGGACTATCCTAAAATGGGTTCTTCTGAGATGAGTTCCTTCTTCCTCCTCTCTTTTTGTTGGATCTTAGAGAAAATGGGCTTTGAAATTAAAAGTCTTCAATTTTAGAGATTTGATGGGAGATCTGAGCTCCCCTTTGAGGGTTTTATAGTGAAAAGCTATTCTTTTTTAGGAAAAGAAAAGTTAAACTCTTGATTTAATTCAAAAAAAGGAAGAAGGTTTAGAACCTTGAGGAAGGAGAAGATGGCACATAACCATAATTTTTTAGGGGAATGAATATTATTTTCCATTTCATTATCATGTTGCCTTATATAAGCTTACAAGTTTACACATAGCCTTTTAGGCTTTACAAAATGGCATTTTGCCCATCCCATGCCTCATGTGCTTATTTCTTTTTGCACATAAGCTATTGGCTTTACAAAAATTTGGTTTTTTGCCCATTTATTTTCCATTCATGCATGAAAATTACATCAAACTTATTTATTACATAATTTTCTTCTTGGCATGGGGGGCCTCTTCATGTTCAGACTCGACTTGGGCATGGGCCCACTTGACTTGGATTCAGGCTTGGGCCCGGACCCACTTTTCCGACCTTGACTTTGACTTATTGATCTCGACCTTGGGGTGTAATTTTTGACCCCAACAAAGTGCCTCCATCAATGAATGCACATTGTATACATAGGTCTTGTGAATGAAATTGATGGATCTTCTTTCGTGAAGAGCTTGACTTCGAGGTGGAACATCATTCCCGGGGTGGAGCATCATTCCGGGAGCATAATTTCGGGGATCGGAGCATAATTCCGAGGTGCGAAACATAATTCCGGGGGTCGGAGCATCATTCCAAGGTGCGGAGCATAATTCCGGGGGTCAAAGCATCATTTCGAGGTATGGAGCATAATTCTGGAGGTCAGAGCATAATTCCGAGGGTCGGAGCATGACTCCGACACCGGACAGGTATATCCTGAAACGAAGCATAATTCCGATGCATGGTTCCGGGACGAAACATAATTCCGACACAGGACAAGTGTATCCTGAGACGAAGCATAATTCCGACGCAGGGTAGACATTCTGAACAAAACATAGTTCCCATGCAGAGATTGATTCCAAGGCGAAGAATAATTTCGACATGGAAGGTGGATACTCCGAGGCAAAGCATGATTTCGAAACGGGGTACATTCTGAGATGAAGCATGATTCCGATACAGAGGTAGGTATTCTGAACGAAACATAGTTCCGATACGGAGGTTGATTCCCAGGAGAAACATAATTCTGACAGGGAAAGTGGATGCTCCCAGGCGAAGCATGATTTCGACACGGGGTACATTCTGAGACGAAGCATGATTCCGACGCTGTGGTTAATTCCAAGGCAAAGCACAATTCTGTCATGGAAGGCAAATACTCCGAGGCGAAGCATGATTTCGGTAGACGAATTATGATTCCGATGCAGAGGTTGTTGGTTGACTTGATTTCGAGGCGGAGCTTGATTCCAATAGGGAGGTCATTGGTTGACTTTTTTCTGAGGCGGAACTTGATTCCTACGAGGAGGTCGTTGGTTGACTTATTGATTTGATTTGATTTGGGAGTTTCTTATCCGTCCAGCGGGGCTTTTGAGCCTGAGACTTGGAATTTGGGTTTTTGTTTGGTGTCAGCATCGCTACACCGGAATATGGTACCAGGATCGAATCATCATTTTCCATGGTGAATATAGGATTTGGGTTGGCATCAGCATCGCTATACTAGAATATGGTAACGGAAGAGAATCATCATTTGCCATAAGAACATAGGATTTGGGTTAGCATTAGCATCGCTACACTGGAATATAGTACCAGGAGTGAATCATCATTTGCCATGAGAGGATTTGAGGATTTTGGTTTTGGTTTGGCATCAGCATCGCTACACTGGAATATGGTACCGGGAGCGAATCATCATTTGCCATGAGAGGATTTCCCTCGTTCCCAGTTTAACGACTTAGGGGTCATCTGTTCCCAGTTTAACAACTTAGAGGTCATCTGTTCCCAGTTTAACGACTTAGGGGTCTATTAGATCAACAGTTTGGAATTTTGGGGTTGGGGTCAGCATCAGTGTTGCTAACACTGGAGTAAAAGTGCCATGAGCAATTCATCATTTGCCTTTGCCTGTTGGAGAGCGATGGCTTAGGAGACAAGTTTAGATCCCTATCACCTAAGGCTTTTCAATTTTATGAACCGTAAAGGTCTCATAAAAGAATTTTCTGCCAATGAGTCAAAAGGATCTCGTAGGTGTATTTTCTCCTTAGGAGTCGTAAGAACCCCAAGTGTGTTTTTCCTTTGTGAGTCGTAAGGATCCCACGAAAGTGTTTTCTTATGAGTCAAGAGGATCTCGTTGTAAGTACACGGTAGCGTCCCGGCCGTCTAACAGACGCCAAATGCGGAACAAAAACTTTTTAGCTGGCGCTATCGTATACTATAACCCGGATCTGCCATTAAAGCTAAACTAACAAACTACAAAGTGGGTAGAAATGTTATACGGAACGATCCGAGTCTTTCGGTCTTCAACATCATCCCACGCTTTGTTGCGGCTGCTCCGATCTCCTGAAACTCCAGTCTTCTCGTCCAGGTGGCACCACGTCGACGGATCTTTAAACGGGCTCCCGCCTCTGAACCGAGACAACTTGATCATCAAGTTTGCTAAAAGAGATGACCAAGATTGATGTAGAGAATGAGTAGAACACTTTGTCTCGTTACGTCCAAAGCTATAGACGAACGGTTAATGAAGTTGCCTTTTGGATTGGGTGAAAAGAGAAATGAGGCTATCTAATTTCCATGAACAATTCTATCATAATCTTTTCAACCAAGTGAGTGAGTAAGAAGAGGAGGGGAGGGCCGGCCATATATAGAGGATGAGGGAGGTGAGTGTAGGAGAGAGGGGGTGACCATTACCATGAATGAAAGAATGAGTCATGTTAACACCTTGCATTAACATTAAATGCACACAAATGAATCATCTAACCTAGTCATCATACAATTAATGCTACCAATGAAACAAGAACACCTCACTAACCTAGTCACCTCTTCTAGAATCTTCTAGAACCTTCCACACTCATCACCCTCATGACTCACCCAAGTGAAGAAAAGATAAATCTGTATTTAACCGAATGTTAAATACGGGCGATAGAAAACTGGAAACTGGAAACTGGCAACTTCCAAAAGCGATCCCGAAATGGATTTCAGGATAACCCCGTAACAGTGTAAACATACCCGTATTTGTATTACGACCGAATACAAATGCAACTGAGACAAAGATATTATATCTACACAGTATAATACTCAGATCCGGCTTAAACCAAAGCCCACCAGTATTATCTGCCCGAAATATGACACGTGCGTAAACGCACGTGCATTTTCCGAACCCTGCCATAAAACCATACGGCCTCTACAACGTTTCACCCGAACTTGGGAAACTGTCTGTGGGGGACTCTAATAACTCATCAACACACTGGCACTGGGTATAACCACTAGCACGTCAGAAGTACGAGCTGTACGTAACGGTTGCCTATGTATTGATTGGAAGGGAAGCCGACGAGCGAACTCATCCAGAAACCCTACTGAGCCTAACAGTGACAATATACATACTGTCCGGTCCGTTCGCCTATGAGTATCGCATATCGGCCTAGGGGCTGGTAACGTCAGACCCCCAATAGCGGTATAAGTCGTGTCAGAGAGTAGCCCAGAACACCCTGAGATACTACTGGAGTACCTACCAGTAAATCTCCTGCCTCGGCTGAGAGCTTTGTGTAATGGCTCTCCTAGACATAGCACGATCTCACCCCCAATACCGGGAGAGACGAATCCCCTGCCGATCCGCTCACTTGCTTCCATGTGGCTCGGGATTGTACCCAAAAAAGACCTGTTTGCACGACTCCTTTGAGCCGTGGTAGGGTAAAAATCAAAGCACAGTGGGAACTCACACGAGAAAAATGACGACCTCCGGTCGATGAACTAACCTGTACACATGTCACCAGGGAACTGCTATCTGACGCTATGTATAATACCAACTACCAGATTCCCGGCGAGTCCTGTCCGGTGTACTCATAAGCTAATGAGCACCTGTATACATCTTAGGTGAACCAACTGACACCAATGGTTTGTGAGACCGGCCACCGCCCCTCGTCGGGGTCTCGACTGTATACACTAGTCTACTCTGGAGTATCGATGCCCTGTCTCGAAACTCCCACGACTAAGGACACTTTAAGGATGTGCTTACAGACCACAGTTCCCACGTATATGATCGCCATCATACTGCTAGCAGTCAAGCAAGAATCCTATGGGCTCTATCATCATGCAATAGTGAACTAAAGCATGTATACGATGATAAAGACAAACCGGATAGCATACTATCATCTCGAGCAAGACTGTCATATCGGTATAGGTCCTCCCTCAATCATTGCAATCACGTGCCTGCGATCCAATAATTGACTTTGAGGGCACCATATCCAACAATCTCCCACTTGCACTTAAGGCTAATTATTGCGATGTCGCATACTCACAGCCCGTGTGATACCGAACATCCAACTCCTCTACTAATCAGTTTTACGAAGCTCGTTTGTAAAACTATTGTGTTCGAGAAATAGCCTCAGTGAGTGGATCCGCCCTGATGTTTCTTTCTATATCTCTCTAAATCTCAAGTTCGCGGAGAAAGCCATCTCCCGAATCGAGTAATATCTGTCTTAGAATATGTATGGATATCTGATCGGACCTAGTTCATAAATGAACTACAAATCCAAACTTCTTAGACTGTATTGATAACTGAACCTAATCAGTATCCAGCACCATGCCTCCCACAGTATCCTTTTGGACCACCTGTCCATAATACTGTCCCTCATCTTAGGAAAAACTATAACTCTGACAATCACTCTGTCATCCATGTCACCTTTGAAGCCTGGAATGATAACTGTCTCCCGAAGGAGGCTGCCGTCATCAAATCCGCAGAACATGTACTTATGTTCTAAAACTGCTTCCTTATGTTTCTTCAGGATTGGATTAATATAAACTTATCGCATCTAGTGCAAAAACAACATTTGGTGTGGTACTTGACATCTCACGATTGACTCAATTGTCTAAGCAAGTGATCTGCCAATCATGCACATCCCTCTCCCCTTTAGTCTGTAAGACACCTTTAGAGAGGGTGACTCCATCACCTGCAGGTACACCACCATGCCAGGAGTCATTTATTCTAAATACCTTTAGAATACTGTCAAAGTACCCATATTAGGAAACTACCTAAATCTATATCTAAAACCATAGATCTAGTAACCAGAATGTCAGATATTATATCCATGTCCTTTGTGGAGAAACAATTGTGTGACGACCAAAGTACAACCGATCGTAGTATAGGAATTTTACTTCCTACTCTGTGTATGTCATCCTAATACCAGGACATCACACCCTACCACCTTCTTAACAGATCCATCCCCTATTTTGATGAAGTCAAAGCCATGACTGTCACATCAAAATTAGATGATCTAATCTCCGCTATATCTGCTCAAGTTTATAAATAAACATAAGTTACTTGCCCACTATGCTTCCGCTGCTCCCACTGACTACGACAACCCTCTGGAAGAATAATATATACGTGCACTTCTAAAACTAGTTTAGAACGACGCTATACTTAACCTCCTGCCGGGTCTCATAGCTTGGAACAACAGTAGTGTCAAGTCTGGATAAACAAGAACCTCCCTGTTACCGTCCTTAAGGCTACCGGAGTACCTCTCGGGTGTCTGAGGTTACCCACCATATCTTCGGAGTGGCTATTGGAATGTCAAACCTGATTGAATATATAGGTCATATTAAATTTTCCGTAATCGTTTGCGGTTCTGGAATCACTTCCAGTTCTACCATACTCCCACTACTATTTTCTGAAAAAATCCATTTTACTAAAACTGTGGCGAGTCAAGAACAATATCACTCTTTTTTCCAAATGGTAGAAAATCAACCCTCGACATAGCCCGGGTCAACCCACAAACTGCCATTACAGAAACGTGCCTTGAGTTATCCAGAGTCTGGTTTTAAGCATAAGCGGACAACTCCCGTATCTTAATATCGTTAAGATATGAACCATTCTATATACAATATAGAAATAGAGGCACTAACTTAACTGGAACCAGATTCAAACCATGCAACTGTCTCCAGTGCATATCAACTTAATGGAGAGAGGCTAATCAGCATTACTCAACTTAGGAATCCATCCAATTATGAGTAACCTGAAAGAGAAACAAGTTTCTCAAAACCATTACTATCATCTGAATACTAATCACAAGAATCTACATCTTCAATTTCTTTGAAGAATCCCGATACTTGCGACACCTGGTTCTCTACTTTATTCCTATACCCACAACTTCTCAAAACTTAGACATTGTATTTCTACGAAACACTTGTCTAAGAACTAGAGAAGTTATAAGTAAACAGAACAGAGTACGAGGACCAACCCCTTTGTCCTGATGGACACTGGACAACATACAATACTCTGTATAAGTCCGCTGAGTTGAATAACTCAAAACCTGTGCGTCGTAGGTTGAAAACTGTACCCAGGCGATTCCCTCAAATATCACCAATTACAACGAATTCCGATATAATGAGGATGATCACCTAATTCCCAATAACTTACTCCCACTCATCATCTGTAAAACCATACAGATGTGAGAATCATACTTGGTAAATACATACCCTGGAGTAAGTATCTAATCGGCAAATCAGTTTTCTTTTAACAATGCACAGTGAAACTGAAATATGAAAATGTTTCGTAAGGGTATTCTGGTATTCCTAGTAATGCCTCTTCCATAATCCAATTCATGACTATAACCGTATATTTCTTTGCCATCTCTCTAAATCCCTTTATCTGTCTTTATTTATTTCCTTCTGTACACCATCGTTAGGCTAAGTGGTTTTCTTCCTTCCCTACCGTTCGGCACCAGCTTATGCTTTGGAAGAAGACTATCCAGTAAGCATAATAGGTGTACCCTCCTAAACCAAGGAGTACTAGCAACTTGAGAGAAGGTGATGATAAAAGACAACAGAATAATAACTTATTCTATTTCTCCCGAACTGGGAAAAAAGCAAAGGTGAAAATAGGAGTGGCGATGAAGTACGCGGTTTGATCGTGAATGATAACAGTCGCAATTTACTTTACCCTCTTTCTAATCCCTTTATTTTGTCTTTAGTTCTTGCCTTCTGTACACCCTACTTAGGCTAATTGGTTTTCTTCATTCCCTACCTTTCGGCACCAGCCTATGGTTTGGAATAAGACTACCCAATAAGCGTAATAGGTGTACACTCCTAAACTAAGAAGCCCTCGCAACCTGAGAGAAGGTGATAATAAAAGACAACTGAATAAACCAATTCTATTTCTCCTGAACCCGGATCCATCCTCGAAGAAGTCCCTTCGAGTTCGTATATAACCATATGATGGATCTATCCAATGGAAGTGGATATCCGTAGTAATACGGGGTGTTCTGAGAAATTCAAAGGGTAAAAGAAGGAGCGGCAATGACTTATGCAACTCGGACGATCCAAAAGCCTGTATTTTAAGAAGGTTCGGTCAACTTGGTCACTGAGTCATAGTCTAGGGTCGGTCAATGGTCGCTGCCAAAGAGAGAGAGAAAAGAAACACTCTGCGTGCACTCTAACCTAGATCAGAATGGTTATCAATTTATCTAATCAGGAAACCTCCCACTGTACCGTCAAATTCTCCTCCAAACCTAAAAGAAGAATCAATCGGGATCACCCGAAGAGTAAACCAACTCATCAGTGGGAATCGGGATCCAACTCTCATCACATGATAACATGAAGGAATCCACTCATGTTATCATACTCCAAAAGGTATGCGCATACTTAGCAAGTTTTAGTTTCTTTAGAAACTCCCGATATGATTTTTGTCCCATGCTCTTATGACCTTGACTTTGGCCAACAAATCATAAGTCACATGTCAAGTTCTACCCGTCATTATCCAGGTTAATTTGAACCCACCCGTACCTACCCTTGACTTTGGCCAACAAGACAGTACGACTGTCCTAAACCAACACATCTATCTATGCAACAAATGAATACCCAGCAGCTACCAAACACTATGCCTTGACTTTGGCCAACAAACATAGCTTGAATACTACTGACCATCCATAAGAAATGACGGAGGGCTACTGCTGGTTTTTGGCAAAAAACCTTTAACGTAATGAACTTGATCTCGTTGAAGGAACCTGATAGCTTTTTATAAAAATATAGTGGCGAAAAGCTTTTGCTAAAGAGGTCACTCCCGGTGAAGGGATCTCGGCTCTTTCTACATGGAATGAGGTGCAAGATATTCCAACTGAATACCGCAATGCAAAGCAACTTGTAATCGACTATAGTGAAGTTATTACCCTGACGCAAACTTCTGCCCAAGGGGTCACTCCCGGTGAAGGGATCTCGGCCCTTGCCTCGTCGAATGAGGTGCAGGATATTCCAACTGAATATCACTGTGCAAAAAAAAAGGAAACGTTTTTGTAATAACACCTTTTAAAACTGTTCCAACAACAACAATATATAGGTTTGTTTTATCCTTGCATTGATAAGAATCAATGAAGTCCCATCAATCAATCACACCAGAAAATAACGAAAATAAAATGTACGTATAGACCATCCGCATTCGTCACTGGGTCCCGTCATCACCCATTAGGTTACTTAACTAACGACAGAGCGGGGACTGAACTAGCGCGGGTGTAAAACATATACAACATCTAATAGTATATATACTAATATACAATAATCGCTCCAGGCATGATAATATGCAACATTACAGAAAATTAATAAGCATCACAGAACAATACTGATAATCTGGGATCCCCGGGTTTCACAGAGCCGCTACTGAAACCCGACGTTCCATTGGTCGTGTGGATAGCCTTTGCAATGAAACCTAGACCCCTACGGGTGTGTCAAGTTACCCGCCAAAATCTGAAGCGAGGCAGCCCCCTACAGCAAAGTGAATGGACCACCCGACACTTCACGAAATCCGGTAACTTGAGCACCCCTCCTTGAGTCAACCTGTACCCCCTACGAGTGCGGCGAATAGTCTGCCAATTCTAAAGTAAGGCCCCTCTGCCACACAAAGCCATGAGATACGGACCCGTTGCCCTCCAGAACCCGGCTATCCGTGCACTCCGTCGTGGGGTAAACCTAGTACAGAAATAAAAATATGTACAACGGGTACATCGACCTCAGCCCGGTCGTGCCCCAAAAGAATATTATACAAACAGGCAGTGACGGCAGTCCACATGTTGGACGCTCGCCCTGCAATATCAAATGTATAAATAAATTCAAAAAGCACTACCATTGCACACTGCTATCCACCACGACATATCCGCAACATCACAGCACAACACAGAATATCAACGCGAATGTCACGTTCGCAAACCCGTCTAAAAGAACTATAGCAATTAGACGCGGTTTACCGCCCAAATGACATTCCCGGTCGGAGATATAATATAAGTACTGCATACTAACAAATTTAAAATTTCGATCGACAAAACTTCCCGAAGTGGGCCCCACGTACATCTGCTGTACAGTAACAAAATCTGGGCCCAAAAGAACAGTACCATAAACCACAATTTACCAAGAAGAACTTACTGGAAAATTCTGGAACACTGTTGCCACATACTGGCCGCGGTTCCGCGGTCAAACCCTAGTTTTGACCGCGGATCCGCGGCGGTACTGTGGTAACACGTGTCCAAATTTCACCACAATTCTTCAAAAACCCTGCTCAGTTTTCTGTGATATGCAAAATAATTTTTAGACCCTTTTAAAAATCGACAGAAACTTTTGCACTGAAAAATGTGATTTTCGAAATTCCGTTCGATCGATGTTTTAAACGTGTTAGCACAAGTTAGTAAAGCTTAATGGTGAGGCTCTGATACCACTGTAAGTACACGGTAGCGCCCCGGCCGTCTAACAGACGCCAAATGCGGAACAAAAACTTTTTAGCTGGCGCTATCGTATACTATAACCCGGATCTGCCATTAAAACTAAACTAAGAAACTACAAAGTGGGTAGAAATGTTATACCGAACGATCCGAGTCCTTCGGTCTTCAACCATCATCTCACACTTTGTTGCGGCTGCTCAGATCTCCTGAAACTCCAGTCTTCTCGTCCAGGTGGCACCACGTCGACGGATCTTTAAACGGGCTCCCGCCTCTGATCCGAGGCAACTCGATCATCAAGTTTGCTAAAAGAGATGAACAAGATTGATGTAGAGAATGAGTAGAACACTTTGTCTCGTTACGTCCAAAGTTATAGACGAACGGTTAATGAAGTTGCCTTTTGGATCGGGTGAAAAGAGAAATGAGGCTATCTAATTTCCATGAACAATTCTATCATAATCTTTTCAACCAAGTGAGTGAGTAAGAAGAGGAGGGGAGGGCCGGCCATATATAGAGGATGAGGGAGGTGAGTGTAGGAGAGAGGGGGTGACCATTACCATGAATGAAAGAATGAGTCATGTTAACACCTTGCATTAACATTAAATGCACACAAATGAATCATCTAACCTAGTCATCATACAATTAATGCTACCAATGAAACAAGAACACCTCACTAACCTAGTCACCTCTTCTAGAATCTTCTAGAACCTTCCACACACATCACCCTCATGACTCACCCAAGTGAAGAAAAGATAAATCCGTATTTAACCGAATGTTAAATACGGGCGATAGAAAACTGGAAAATGGAAACTGGCAACTTCCAAAAGCGATCCCGAAACGGATTTCAGGATAACCCCGTAAGAGTATAAACATACCCGTATTTGTATTAGACCGAATACAAATACAACTGAGACAAAGATATTATATCTACACAGTATAATACTCGGATCCGGCTTAAACTAAAGCCCACCAGTATTATCTGCCCGAAATATGACACGTGCGTAAACGCACGTGCATTTTCCGAACCCTGCCATAAAACCATACGGCCTCTACAACGTTTCGCCCGAACTTGGGAAACTGTCTGTGAGGGACTCTAATGACTCATCAACACACTGGCACTAGGTATAACCACTAGCACGTCAGAGGTACGAGCTGTACGTAACGGTTGCTTATGTATTGATTGGAAGGGAAGCTGACGAGCGAACTCATCCAGAAACCCTACTGAGCCTAACAGTGACAATATACATACAGTCCGGTCCGTTCGTCTATGAGTATCGCATATCGGCCTAGGGGCTGGTAACGTCAGACCCCCAAAAGTGGTATAAGTCGTGTCAGAGAGTAGCCCAGAACACCCTGAGATACTACCGGAGTACCTACCAGTAAATCTCTTGCCTCGGCCGAGGGCTTTGTGTAATGGCTCTCCTAGACACAACGCGATCTCACCCCCTAATACCGGGAGAGAAGAATCCCCTGCCGATCCGCTCACTTGCTTCCATGTGGCTCGGGACTGTACCCAAAAAAGACCTGTTTGCACGACTCCTTTGAGCCGTGGTAGGGTAGAAATCAAAGCACAGTGGGAACTCACACGAGACAAATGAAGACCTCAGGTCGATGAGCTAACCTGTACACATGTCACCAGGGAACTGCTATCTGACGCTAGGTATAATACCAACTAGCAGATTCCCGGCGAGTCCTGTCCGGTGTACTCATAACCTAATGAGCACCTGTATACATCTTAGGTGAACCAACTGACACCAATGGCTTGTGAGACCGGCCACCGCCCCTCGTCGGGGTCTCGACTGTATACACTAGTCTACTCTGGAGTATCGATGCCCTGTCTCGAAACTCCCACGACTAGGGACACTTTAAGGATGTGCTTACAGACCCCAGCTCCCACGTATATGATCGCCTTCATACTGCTGGCAGTCAAGCAAGAATCCTATGGGCTCTATCATCATGCAATAGTGAACTAAAGCATGTATACGATGATAAAGACAAACCAGATAGCATACTATCATCTCGAGCAAGACTGTCATATCGGTATAGGTCCTCCCTCAATCATTGCAATCACGTGCCTGCGATCCAATAATTGACTTTGAGGGCACCATATCCAACACTCGTAAGATTTGTTCTCCTCATGCGTCATGAGGACACATGAGTGGGTCTTCCCAAATGGAGCATAATTCCAAGGGCGGAGACCGACCACGGGACTGGTGATTGCGGTGGGGGCATAGGTGTGGTTTAGCTTGTTTATGCCCGTGGATTGTATACGGTGGTCAATTTGGAGACTGGCCATAGGGCTGGTGTAGTGGAATTTGGTTGGGATGGGGATTATTTATGCCCGTGGATCGTATACGGTGGTCAGTTTGAGGACCGACCGTAGGGCTGGGAGAATTTGGGGGATTTAGAATTTTGTTGGCGTCTGCCTCGCTAACACTGAAGTATGGTTTCAGGAGCGACTCATCATTCGCGTTTGGAGGGGTTTGAAATATTTATATATGTACAATTTTTTTTACCGCTATTGTTATATTATTTTAGCTTTTCTTATTGCAAAGGTCACGATTGCCCTATCATTTCGGCTATTTATTCACGGTTGCCCTGTCATTTCGGATTTTGTTTTTATTTTTATTTTTCCCGCTAATTTTTATTGCGAGTTGCCCCAACATTTCGGCTTTTTTTTTACACTCCCAGTTTGACGACATAGGGGTCGAATGTTCCCAGTTTAACGATGTAGTGGTTAATTATTCCCAGTTTAAGGACATGGTGGTCAATTATTTCCAGTTTAACGATGTGGTGGTCATCTTTACCGCCTAAGCTCGATTCTGCAGGAACCACGGACTCCTTTGGCTTAATGTCCTAAGCGGGCTCTTCATCATCTGGACCGAGCCGGTGTTTGATGGCAACAACCACGTCATTGTCATGACTATAAGGCGTGGGAGGATTTGTTCCTCTGGGCTCCATCATATAGACCGTATGGGTTGTGTACCCGTCTACTACTTCTTTATTGGCAATATTGCTCGTTTGGCTTTTGGCTTGTTGCCTTGGTCCGCTCTTTTTAGAGAAGGGCAGACGACTGAGGACAGCAGGTTCCCGAAGGACTTCGGTCTTTGTTTGTATGAAATTGGCGGTCGCAGCTTGATTGTTTGCTAACACGCTTTTAGACAGTTCTATCTCTCCTGCCTTGTATTGTTTTTCGAACCAATCTTTAAAGACAAAGCAATCTTCAATAGCATGACCTATCACTCTGTGATAGGGGCAATATTTTGGGTCGCCAGTCATTTTTGCTTCTTACGGTCTCTTTGATTCTGGCAATTGTAGACCGTTTCTTAAGACGTCTTTGAATATTTTACGGACTTTGTCCTTTCTGAAGGAATATACCTTATTCGGCGTCTCTTGCAGTGGAGATTCTCCTCCCTCTCCCAACACTGGCTTCCGAGGCTGGTTGGCATTAGGCCTGCTCATCCCTCACTTATTTCAGTTAGCCGAAGTGTTAAAAGATTCAGCATCGTCGGAATTTCCGCCTTTGCGATTATTGTTCTTTCGGTTTTTCCAGGATTTATTGTTATTTTGGGAATCCGAGAAAGATTCAACGCTTTAACATTTGAACATTCTAGGTCAGTTCTTAGAACGTCTTAAGACCCGTGGTGCATAGAAAGGGATTCATCCAGGTGCCAAGATTTCCGATGTCGAGATTGACGGATTGGTCTTGTTCCAACGGTGGCTCACATTTAACGGAGAGATTGTGCCATTGGGTTGTAAAATCCGTGCTGCTTTCGTTGTTTTTTGGTTTGGTCCTCACGAGGTCGAAAATGGTGATCTTATCGTTGGCACTCATGAACCTTTGCCAAAACAGAGATTTCATTTGGACGAAAATAGTAACGGAGCCATCCGGTATGCTCGCGTACCAGTCGAAAGCAATATCGGTTAAGCTATTAACGAACTGGCGGAGGAGAAGCGCATCATTGTCCCCAGTATTCCTGCATGAGACTTTAAAGTGGATGATGTGTTGATTCGCATTTCCCGTCCCATCGAATCTTCCGAATTTAGGGATGGTATAGCCACTAGGAAACTCTACCAGATCATACCGAGCAGGATATGGTCTCCCACTACTGCTGATATATTTTTGCACTTCGGGTTTGGCTACCAATGTTTTGACTTTGTTGGTGACTAAATCCATGATTTGATCATGAGTTAGCGGGTTGCTGTCATCGGTAGTCAAGACATTTCCCGAGATAGGATGTGACTGACTTTTATGCGGTTCTCCCACCTTTGGATTTGAGGGAATAAGCATCGGCAGCCTCGGGACACTGTTTCTCGGTTCATGAGCAGAGCCTTGCGCTTGATTGGGCGGCTGAGAGGCAACTTAGGCCGTGAGCTGTAAGACGACATTTTTCAAGTCGTTAATCATCGAGTAGAGCTTGGACATCTCCTTGTCTTTGTTTCTGAGCTGTTTCTGGAGCTCTTGGAGAAGTTGTTGTTCTGTGGTCTTGGGATGGAAGATTGGGTCCTTTTCGCTTTTCGAGCCCGACTCCTTATGAATCGAGGGATCTCTCTGCTTATCAGCCTCACTGGAAGGGTCTTCATTACCTTCCAGAGGAGGCTGGTCTTGGAAAGTGGCAGCCACATTCACACCAGATTGGATTTGAGATGTGGTGGCCCCATCTTTTCTCTTGCTGCGTGTGCCCACCATGTAGACGGTGTGGACCACATATCCAATCATCTCTTTATCTTTGACGGCTGATTTTTTGAACCGTCGTCGTGGCCCTTCCTCTTCTGGAAAGGACAGGCGACAAAAGACGGTTGGTCTAACTAGGTCCTTGGATGGCGCTGACCGGATCGCAGTTTTCTTGACTCTTGCGGTCATGGCATTCTTTTGAACCAATTTCAATGGTTCAAAAGAGTTAGCGAGCTTTACAGCCGATTCAACTGTTGTTGCGAGATAACCCTGTTCATGGAACCTTAAGAAGTTCAGCCTAGCAGGAGCCCTAACCCTTTTGTTAGCTCTGTATCTGAGCCTTTTCTGTCTTAGCTTCTCGATTTTGAGGGTTTGGTGGGCATCCGTTATCCAGGAAGCTATCGTGACTCGATTAATGAGGAGCTTAGAGAAGATACCCGATCGAGCAGTTGTTAGGGGCATCGTTGGACCTTACCCAAGATGCCTTATTGCTTTATTAGTGTTGCTGGCCTTGCCCCCAGCTAGAGCAACGGAAACGGATTTATGCTTAGGCTGAGGTGCCTCCGTGACCATGGCATTTGGCATTTTCCTTTTTAAGGCCGATTTATCTGTCGCCGGGGCTTGAGGAGCAGGGATGGCATTAGCTGGCACGAATAGAGTAGAACCAAACGATAGTTGTGGCTCCTCCCACTGTCGTCCAAGACTGGCCGGAAGGATCGTCCTGGCGTCCATTTTCATCGTGTAGGAGATAGGAGCTGTGTCGAGGGTTGAGCTTGTCCTTGGAGACATTTTGTTGCGTCCGAAAATTGCAATTGGAAAATATTAACCTGCACAAAGAAGCATGACTTCAGTACATGCAATCGATATATATGTTGATTGAGTTCGTATAAATATTTAACCCGAAATATAGGAGGAGAGAAAAGATCCCACTGGGCGTGCCAGAATATGTAGGGTGTTTTTCGTCACCCCATTAAGATAGGAATGCGCGTGCTTGTCAGGCGTATACAGATTCCCCCTGCCTATGGCAGGCTGTGGTTTATTGATTGTGGGGATCCAAATCTCCGGCAGCTACATACTAAGCTGCCGTTAATTACCTCTTGCCTTTGGAGTGAGGGAACCTCCGATTAATGGGTCAAATTGGTCATGCGAACTCAATGTGAAGTGCGTGTGTGTTGTGTTTTGAAGGGGAATTGGACGTATCAGGGGCCTTGCAGAGTTTACGGGAGTCCCGCTACCCCGATAGCGGCCTGGGGGTCAAGGGGGCTAGCAGCCCTCTTGCGGGATACGGGGCAGTACCCCGTTAGAAAATTTTTTTAACGGGAGAGGTATTTTAGAGGGAAACGTTTGAAAAAAAGAAGGGTGAGAAGCGTCCTAAGGACGCGTGAGACAACACATGACCGCTAGGTGCCAACGGGTCACTTGGGGACGCTAGGCGCTAGCAAGTCACGTGCCAGGCACGTGGGTGCCAGAAGGGTCACACGCGCGGCACGCGACCGTTGGGCGCCAGCGGGTCACGCGCACAACTTGTGGGCGTTGGTTGCCAGCAGGTTACGCGCACGACGCGTGGGCGCTGGTTGCCAGCCTGTCATGTGCCCTACGTATGGCCGCTGAGCGCCAGCGGGTCACGTGCGCGGCACACGACTGCTGGAAACACCATCGGAAGAAGGGGCTTAGCCTCTGAGCTGGGAGTTGAACTCCTGAGGGATTTTGGAGTTAAACTCTTAGGGAAGAAATTGGATGTGGATTTGGAGTTAAACTCCCAAGAGGCTTGGATTTGGAGTTAAACTCCTAAAAGGTCTGAATTTGGATTTAAACTCCTTTGAGAATTTGAATCTTGGAGTTGAATTCCTCAAAAATTGATTTGGAGTTAAACCTCTAAAGGATTTAGATCTTGGATGGTGAAAGGAGCTCCTTTTTCGTCCTCTTCGAGCCTTGAACATCCCTAAAATGTGTTCTTCTAAGATGGGTTTCTTCTTCCTCCTCTCTTTTTGTTGGATCTTTGAGAAAAGGGGCGTTGAAATTAAAAGTTCCCTTTTTAGAGATTTTATAGGAGATCTGAGCTCCCCTTCGAGAGTTTTATAGTGAAAAACTATTCCTTTTTGGGAAAAAAAGAGTTAAACTCTTAATTTAATTCAAAAAAAGGAAGAAGGTTTAGAATTTAAGGAAGAAGAAGGAGGCACAGAACCCTAATTTTTGAGAGGAATGAATATTATTTTTCATTTCATTATCATGTTGCCTTATATAGGCTTACAAGTTTACACATAGCCATTTAGGTTTTACAAAATGACATTTTGCCCATCTCATGCCTCATATGCATTTTTTTTTTGCACATGAGCCATGGGCTTTACACAAATTTGGTTTTTTGCCCATTTTTTTTTACATTCATACATGAAAATTATATTAAACTTATTTATTACATAATTTTCTTCTTGGCATGGGGGCCGGCCTCTTCATGTTCGGGCTCGACTTGGGCATGGGTCCAATTGACTTGGATTCGGGCTTGGGCCCTGGCCCACTTTTCAGGCCTTGACTTTGACTTATTGACCTCGACCTTGGGGTGTAATTTTTGACCCTAACTTGGCGGTGTTATATTTTAGAGAGATTGTTAAGTTAGGAATTTCGAAAACGATGACATCGAACCGAGATAAAAAGTTCATTGGACATTTTTAGAGAACCTTATGGCGGAAGATAGGGACACGGTTGCAATTCAGTACCTCCCATCATCCGCAAAAAGATGAGCAGACTGAAGTGGTGAACCAAACATCAAGAAATTTGCTGAGGAGTTATATGGGCGATATAAGAAAAGCTGGGATTCTGTGTTACCATAAGCCGAGTTTGCATACAACCGATCAATTTCAAGGGCGACAGGGAAGAGTCTTTTTGAGGTAGTGTATAGGAAGAATCCAGTTAATACTCTTGATTTTGTACCAATTCCTATCACTACGAAGTTTAGTGGAGATGCCGACGACATGGTCGAACATATCAAGAAACTTCATCAATAAGTTTGTTCCAAGACAGAAAAGTCAAAAGAGAAGTATAAAGCGGTTGTGAACAAATATTGAAGGCCAACCGAATTTGAAATAGGAGATTTAGTGTAGATCAATTTTCGGCCCGAGCGATTTCCTCGAGGTAAATTTGGGATGCTGAAGGACCGAGCCGATGGACCATTCAGAGTGTTGGAAAGAATTGATGAGAATGCATATAAGATTGAGCTATCAGGCAGCTATAGAGTTTCGGCAACTTTCAATGTTACCGATCTAAAGCGCTACGTTAAGGAGCAAGGAGAGCTGAACTCGAGATCGAATTCTTTTCAACCTAGAGAGTCTGATGCAAGAGCATATGCCGAGATCAATTAAGATTTTACAGAAGATATGGTTGAGATTAGAGAAAGATTCGGCATGGGATTATTTACAATTTAAATTGAGATTTAATTAAGATTTGTTGCAATTTAAATTATTTAGATATTATTAGTTTATGTTAGATTTATTTTATTGTCATTGTTTTTTTGTTAAGATTTATTTATTTTTTGGTTAAGTATTCTATTATCTTATTTCAAGAGATGAAAACTATTGTATTGGGGGTTGATTTTGAATATTGAATAAATGGTTGCTTATTAGCAAAGGCATAGATGTGGCTTTTCTACTTAAGGAGAGCCTATCATATCTCGTCCTTGGTTATTTAGGGTTTTGATCTTGTGATTTTCTCTAGAGAGAGTAGATCGTGCTGAGTATTGAGCCTCTGTAGGCCGATCCTCATCACTCTATCTAACAACTGCTTTAACATCATCATTTCTCTCTATTTTACTATGAAAGTCAATAGTGCTCCAAACCAAATTAGAGAAACTACAGTGAATAAGCAAGTGAGTTGGGGTCTCTTCGGCCATATTACATAGCGGGCACTTATAATCAATGTCAGGGAAAGCTTGAGCTCTTCGTTCATTGGTCATTAGCGCATTATTGATAGCATGCCAGATAAAGTGAAGAACACACGGTTGAACCTCCTTACTTGACCAAAGTTGCTTATAAAGGTCGATATCTATGAATGGTCGAATTGACCAATGAGAGTTCTGGATGCGGATCTAGATGAAAAAAGACCTCTTTTATCTGGAATCCAAATTAGTTGGTCCTGCCCACTTGGGTCATCGAAGTTGATAGGGGTCGAACAAATTTGGTTAGCAACAGCAAAGGGAAAAAGAGAGTAGATGAGGGAACCATTCCATCCTCTAATATCTTGATCAATTAGTTGATGCACCATCTGAATGTGGGGAGGAAAGCGCACTGGCTTTGTGATTAGTGAATGCGATGAGAGGAGCTATTTATCTTGAAAAATATCGATGGATTTGCCAGAGACTTGCACAATAACATACCTCGCCAGAATGGAGAGCGATGGGTGCGGGGTCTTGAGTTAAGTATCGTCGTCGTCGCAATGTACTTAGCTCTCAAGAGTATAACCCAAAGGCATCAGGGCTACACAAGATTCTCCGTCCTTCTTTTAGAAATATGCTCAAATTTACTTTTTCTAATCGACGAAAGCCTATACCACCAAGAGATATAGGCCGTTGCAAGAAAGACCATGCTTTTAAGAACCAGTGCCGAACTCCTGGCTTAAACCCTTCTTTATTTATAGCATTCGGAATTATCCCGAGACCCATTTGATAAGACGGAATTGAAGCTAGAGACGATTTGATAAGCATCTCTCCGCCTGCATGTGAGAGCAAAGAAGACTTCCATCTCTTGAGCTTAACATCCATTTTCTCCATAAGAAATTTGAGTGCCTGCACCGACTTGTTACGTATAAAGAGCCGAGCTCCTAAGTAACGCTCTTCACTATCTATGAGTGAAACTCCAAAGATATTAGAAAGGCCTTGTTGCACATTTGCTGTAGACAGATTTTTCGTGAAATGTATAGAGGATTTTGAATAATTCATGACTTGCCCGGACCAGCTAGAGTAAAGCTCAATGATTTCTTTAACTGCTTCTAAATTACGGACATCTGCACTAATTTTGAAACCCTACTTTTAAACGAGACGATATTCCCAAACGACCTTAAATTCTGCGAACCCTATGGACCAATTTTATGAAAGTACACTTTGCATACATCCAAACAACAGTTAGATCAAACTGGGGTTTTGAAGACCTTGTTGCCAAACTAGGCCTAAAGCTTGGCCGATTGGACTCCACAAGACTTTTAGTTTCTTCCAGCCCATTGGAGTCCAATAACCCTGAAGTTTAGTTCCTTAATGTCTTAAATTTTGATGTTTGGAGCCTAGTTCAAAATTCCAACAATTTCAAGAGATCTAGGGATCCAAATCTTAAGCTGGAAGAAAATTATGAGAGGTTTGTTATGGTACCACAAATTTGCCTAGTTTTAGTTTCTAAGCCTTCATGTAGAGCATTATTGAATTTGTTTCTTCAATTTGATGTGAAATTTTTGCATTTGAAAATTATATGTTAAACAAATTATACTTTTTTCTATTATTTGAATTTTGTCAAGGTTTTAGTAAGAAAGTTCTTGCAATGTCGGTCATTTATACGGAACTGCTATTTAAAATCGTGGACAGCCTTGCATCTGATAATTTTAGCAAAAGACACTTTTCCCCTACATTTAACTTCTCCCCTGCATTTAATGAGCTATATATTATATGTTTGTTAAATTTTAGGAATAGATATTGTAATACCCCAAAATAAAAGATTCCCAGATTACTATAAAGTGTTAATATAGGAACGCTAAGGTGCTTTGTATAAAATGCCTAAAAGTTAGGTTACTTTTTCCTAACCCTAGCCGTATATACTATTCTCTCTCTCACACACACACATGCACATCGGATCTCCCTCTCATTCTCTCGTCTTCTCCCTCCCTCTCTCTGTCTCCCTCCTTTTGTCTCTCTCCCCTCTCTTTTTCTCTCTCGCCTCTCACTACTTTCTCTCGAATCTCAACACCATAAAAGCACTTTACAAATCTCGAAATCGACCTTTTAATTTCTATTGGAAATGGTAAAGTGTAATCGATCTTCTCGTCACGATCTCGTTGAATTTAAGGTATGATGGTAAACTTTTTCTCTTTGATTAATTAATAATTTATTGTAAATAAATTATAGGAATTTAATATAAATCTTTATATATTCTTGGATGGTTAGTGATGAATTTTGAGTAGATTGATGGTATATGATATAGAGTTGGATTACATGTGCCCAACTGTGCATGGATTAATTATAAGTTTTTAGGCATTCTTAGATAATCCATTGAATTCGAGGAGAGAACTTAGAGTCACATGAGCCGTTAGTTCCATAGATACGGTAAGTGGTGGTATATTATTTATCAAATTATATTATTTTATGTTTTGTAAAACTTTATTGGATTCATATATCAATGTCATTGGTGATTGATGATCATGTATGTCAAGCTTATATCACTTCTAGAAACTGTGTATATTAGAGACGGAGTATTAGTGACCGTAATTATATGATTGCTAATATAGTATTAGCAACCGTATATAATATACAGTCGCTGTCACATCCCGCTTCCCGGTGTACGGATATGGAGACGCGACTAGGCCCGCAACGTATTTACTCAGAAGTAATCACGTTAAACGTAAATAAGCAATATAATATAAATGTACACAAGAATGACATGAGATATAAATGAACAGCAACTTTTTATTTATTAAACATTCTTTAGAATACAACTGGAAAGTAAATACAATGCGAAAAACAATACCTAAACAATGGCATGAACTGAAAGTAAAAGTATATACAAGTGAACTAAAGCTCGGGGTCCTCAATAAACTGCTCCAAATCTTCTGAGCTGGGCTCTATCTCCAGAGAGTCGAATCTTCCTGACAACATTCCAAAGAAAAAATAGAAAAAGAATGTCGTCAGCGAACAATCGCTCGGTAAGTCCCAAAGAGATATAGAAATAGAATAGACAGATAATAGAATATAACTGGTATATGTATGTTTGTTATATTAACGTAGTTGTTTGTAGTTTAGTACAGAATGTGCCAGTATATACGAAAGGAGTCCAACTTACCCCGTAGACTATGGTATATAGAGTACGAGGCCCTGTCAAAACCCACGGGACAACGGCAACGGATATTCAGATTAGGTATATTAAAGTGATCGTCTCGTACCACTTTTAACACATTCCGTACCAGTATACCCCTTTAAAACCCCGTAATATATTTTATATTGATTTTCAATGATTTGTAGATATAAGACTTGCCGAAACTATGATATAGATTGTCCATGTAAACGGATAAAGATGTAAACGGATAGTCATGTAGACAAATCAAAGTATATCCATAGTTCGGTCAATTCAAGTCATATTGATATTTGATAGTATTCTGGTATTCATGTTCAAGTTCCAGTATATATGGATTCATGATGTGTTGGAGTTATATTTGAAGTGTATGTAAATTGGAATTGTATTCAGATTAGACTGAGACTCTGTCTGAGTCAGACAGTTAAACAGAATTGGATTCTTGAATTAGATTTTGGAGTTATCGGTAACTCTTGCGCATGGACGGCAGGATTTGTGACTTTTTCCAAGCCAATTACCATTGATAACCCCGGTTTAGTTTTCTACCTTAAATAGGAAAGCACCCACTTTCTCCAGCTCTCTGAGGCTCAAGAGAATTGGTCCCGCTTAAATCTATATATACTAGGATCCTTATTGTAAATTAATATAACTTGAGGGTGTTTTATGAAAAATAGTTTTAGTATACCTTCAAAATAATTCTCAAGTATTTATTTACCGTATTTAAGGTTTTCATGAATGTAATTTTTATATGATGAGATATTCTAGTGAATATAAACCTAAATTGAATAGTACAAGGTATTTTTGTGTAAATTTAACTCATATGGATTTGTGATGGTATATTTATGAAATTTGGGATTTCTTTGTTTAGAAAATATAGAATTTATTATATGTATTTAAAATAGATAGTTTGATAATATTATAAATAATTATAAAAAATAAATTTATTTATTAAATAGAAATCACGTTTTCTTAAAAATCGTAATAAAAATTCTATCGAAATCGGATACTCCGTGAGAAGGTCTGCATCTCGCTCTACTAGTTCTGAGGATGTGCGATAAGCTGCACCATCCAAATCGAGTTCTCTAAGTGGGTTGTAGAGACGTAATCATAAAGAATTTAATTTAAAACAATTTAAAGAATGCGGTTTTTAATAGTTTATGGTATTTAAGTGTAAAATTCATATTTGTCCCAAAAATATTGTTTTCAAGAAATCGTGCTATGTCAAGATGTGTGTTGTAAGAGATAGGTCATTACCTCGTAAGATTTTTCTGAAGGTAATATGAGCAATTATGATAAAAGAATGTCGTAGGTAAACTTTATGGTGTTTAACTGTAAAAGTGTAATACAAGTTGCATAGCATGGCATTTTAAATTGAAACTTGTTCTCAATGTTGGTTTATGGTTGCTAAACAAGATGCAACAATATGAATGTTTGGGATTTCTTTGTTTAGAAAATATAGAATTTATTATATGTATTTAAAATAGATAGTTTGATAATATTATAAATAATTATAAAAAATAAATTTATTTATTAAATAGAAATCACGTTTTCTTAAAAATCGTAATAAAAATTCCATCGAGATCGGATACTCCGTGAGAAGGTCTGCATCTCGCTCTACTAGTTCTGAGGATGTGCGATAAGCTGCACCATCCAAATCGAGTTCCCCAAGTGGGTTGTAGAGACGTAATCGTAAAGAATTTAATTTAAAACAATTTAAAGAATACAGTTTTTAATAGTTTATGGTATTTAAGTGTAAAATTCGTATTTGTCCCAAAAGTATTGTTTTCAAGCAATCGTGCTATGTCAAGATGTATGTTGTAAGAGATAGGTCATTACCTCGTAAGATTTTTCTGAAGGTAACATGGGCAATTATGATAAAAGAATGTCGTAGGTAAACTTTGTAGTGTTTAACTGTAAAAGTGTAATACAAGTTGCATAGCATGGTATTTTAAATTGAAACTTGTTCTCAATGTTGGTTTATGGTTGCTAAACAAGATGCCACAATATGAATGTTTGGGATTTCTTTGTTTAGAAAATATAGAATTTATTATATGTATTTAAAATAGATAGTTTGATAATATTATAAATAATTATAAAAAACAAATTTATTTATTAAATATAAATCACGTTTTCTTAAAAATTATAATAAAAATTCTATCGAGATCGGATACTCCGTGAGAAGGTCTGCATCTCGCTCTACTAGTTCTGAGGATGTGCGATAAGCTGCACCATCCAAATCGAGTTCCCCAAGTGGGTTGTAAGGACGTAATCGTAAAGAATTTAATTTAAAACAATTTAAAGAATACGGTTTTTAATAGTTTATGGTATTTAAGTGTAAAATTCGTATTTGTCCCAAAAATATTGTTTTCAAGCAATCGTGCTATGTCAAGATGTGTGTTGTAAGAGATAGGTCATTACCTCGTAAGATTTTTCTGAAGGTAATATGAGTAATTATGATAAAAGAATATCGTAGGTAAAGTTTGTGGTGTTTAACTGTAAAAGTGTAATACAAGTTGCATAGCATGGTATTTTAAATTGAAACTTGTTCTCAATGTTGGTTTATGGTTGCTAAACAAGATGCAACAATATGAATGTTTGGTTATTAAGAAAAGTTATGTTTTAACCAAAATTAAAATCGGAAGTCGGAATAACTCCACTTTCGACGAGTTTTGAAAAGAGATCTTTTTGGAATAGGAAGAGAGGAGAGGAGAGGGGACTTTCAAGTTTAGGGTCGAGAGGAGAGGTGGAGGAAGGTTTTGAGAGCTTCGTGGAGTCGTGGAATCACCGGAATCTTCCCGAATCGTCGCCGGAACTTGACCTTGGCTAACTCCACTTGTACAAATTATTTGACTTGGAAAAATTTGAGAGTTTTGATAATGGATTTTAGAATAGAGAGGACTAGGTATGTGGTGGTATTTATAAGATAGAATTAGAGTTTAAGGAATTAAAAAAATGAGAATTAAAATGCATTAAAACATTGGTTTAATAGTGATTTTTAATTCTCAGGTTAATTGAAGGAAAAACAAACAGAAGAGGAGTAGTGGGGGAGGCCAAGGGGTTAGGGTTTAAATTTTGGAAGCATTACCCACGGTTTCAACCGGCGGCGTCGGTCCAAAACCCATCTTCGCCGGTCGTTTGGTGGGGTTGGGTGCTTGGATCGCTGCCACGTGTCCTCGGCTGTGTCTACAACATTTTTCACATGTTTGATTAATCTGACTTTTCATTTTTACGTGTATTGCACGTATAAACTTTTAGGCTTCCAAAAAGTTTAAAAGAAAAATCATAAAAAATAATATGGCTGATGGGATTCGAACACAGGGGCTACGTCACAGCAGTGCAAGGCTTTACCAATGAGCTACAAGTGCTTTCTTGCTTTCTTAAATAAGAAATACTTTTAAGTTGTGCTCAGGCTAAGGTACTCCTTTCTGTACTTTACAAAGATTTTGTACAGAAAGTTTAAGGTAGTTACATTCTACCCTCCTTATAAAAATTTCGTCCTCGAAATTTATAGAAGGACGTTGTAACAGATTCAAGAAAAATTTGGTGATAGTGATGGTGAAAGAAATACTGGTAGTGCAAGAAAAGTAACGAGGTGATGCAAGGGTTTGAAAAGATTGAAAGGAATTATCACTGTTACCTTGGTCCATAGCCTCGGCTTCTACTGCCGCTAATGTGTAAGCCTGATGTTGAGGTATGTTCCTCCTAGCTGGGGTGCGTTCTTCTGCCCCCGAGACATGTTCCTCGGTGCCTGATGGAATTGGCGAGTAGGCTGTGCAGGAGATCCATGTGGAGGTGGAGCCGGGAGAGCAAGACGTGGTGTAAGTGCCTGGTTAGCTGGCCGCTGCGGATAGTTGATGTGTGCTGGAACTGAGTTGCATCTATGAGGACATGTTCTAATATCATGAGTGGATATGACACAAACTAAGCACATGCCTTTTAAACGCATGCAATGTTGGCTATAGTGCCCTCAAGGCAATTATCATAGTCGCGGACTTGTGATTATGATGATTGAGGCAGGACCTATACCGATGAAATAGTCTTACTCAAGATGATAGTATGCTATCTGCTTTGTCTTTATCATCATGCTGATAGAGCCCGTAGGATTCTTGCTTGACTTCCAGCATTGTAATGGTGATCACATACGTGGGAGCTGGGGGTCTATAAGCACATCCTTAAATGTCCCTAGTCGTAGAAGTATCGAGACCGGGCATCGATACTCCAGTATAGACTAGTGTATACTGATCGAGACCCCGACGAGGGGCGGTGGCCAGGTCTCACAAGCCATTGGTGTTAGTTTTCACCTAAGATAGTATACAGGTGCTCATTGGGTTATGAGTACACTGGACGGACTCGCCGGGAACCTGCTAGTTGGTATTATACCTATTGTCAGATAGCAGTTCCTAGGTGACATATGTACAGGTTAGTCTGTCGACCTGAGATCATCATTTGTCTCGTGTGAGTTCCCACTGTGATTTGATTACTACCCTACCACGGCTCAAAGGAGTCGTGCAAACAGCTTTTAGTTGGGTACAGTCCCGAGCCACATGGAGGCAGTGATCGGATCGTCGGGGATTCGTCTCTCCCGGTATTGGGGGTTGATGTCACATTGTGTACGGTGGCCATCACCACAAATCCATCGCCATGGTAGACGAGAATTATCGATCCATGATCGATAGTTTCTCAGGAGGTGATGGGTTTTCATACCGACACTAAATATCGCGTTGTTGGGGGTCTGACTTTATCCACCACCCTAGACTCGATATGCGATACTCTTAGACGAACAGACCGGACTGTACGGATATTGTCACTAACAAGCTAGTAGGGGTTTAGGATGAGTTTGCTCATCGGCCTCCCTTTCGCTCAATACCTGGGCAGCCGTTACGTACAGCTAGTGCCGCTGACGTGCTTGTGGTTAAACCCACTGCCAGCGTATTGACGAGTCTTTAGAGTCCCACACAGAGAGTTTTTACGGTTCAGACAATATGGTGTACATGTTGTATGTTGGTACATACAGATGTCCGATTAAATATGTACACTTGCCGCGCAGACTTTAATTGGACGGTTGATAATACTAGCGGCTTGGGATTAAGCCAGTTTATTAAATCAGGTTTTGATTTAATAATTTACATATGTATTTATATATATGTATTCTAGTATTATTGTTCGCTATTTATTTTCTCTCTCGGCTATTCGTATTTTTGTACGAATACGCGTATATGTATTTCGATACATGTACCGGAAGTATTCCGTATTTTATACGGAATAGCTTCTAGAAGATTTGCCACCTCATTATTGATTTTTCTTTTTAGGAAATTCATTTTGTTTTATAGTGAGATGGAGGGTGTGAGGTGGCATGAACAATGACATGGCATGGTCAAAGCATGGGTTCTGAGTATGGTTGGCATTTGTTTATTGTAATTAGACAATGAAAAAGATTTCATTTTTGTGTGGAGGAGAGAAGGGGGGCCGGCCACTTTTAGTGGGGGGTTCATTTTCATTTGTTTCTAACACACTCTCACTCTCATTCACAAAAAAAAAAGAGATAGCCATTTTCATAGTTCATCATGCCAAGATCACCTCCTCCATTCTTCATCCATGGTTACTCCATGAGTACTTTGGGTAGAGAAAAAAATATAGTGATACTTCCATACACCTCGACTCTCCATCGCTAGCGACTTTGGAGCGTCGGTTGCCTCGTTTGTCGAGGCTGGAGCTTGCGTCGTTTCCCTCAGGTGGATCATCGGAGATGGAGGAAGACCGGCGACCAAACCACATCAAGGAGCCGCTAGGAGCTTGGAATGAAGACCGAAGGACACGGATCAACTCGGTATAATGATTCTAACTCTTAGTTTAATTTTCTAGTTTAGGATTTAAGGTCGATCCGGGATTCGGGTAGCGGTAGCGCCGGTTTTGTAAATTTTTGTTCCGCATTTTGGCCGCGTTTCGACGGTCGGGGCGCTTCCGGGACCCTACATGGTATCAGAGCAACCCTTTAAACCCCTTACTAGCTTGTCTAGACGTGCTTAAAAGATCGATCGACAGATTTTACCGAAAACACGATTCCAATTTTCTGTTTGCTGTCGATTTCAAATGTGGTCAAAAAATTATTTCAGGCATCTAAAAAATCCGTGCAGGAAATTTTAAGGGTACTGGACAAATTTGGGCTCGTGATTCCATAAAAGCGCCGCGGATCCGCCGCACTAAGCCCCTATTGGCAGCGGTTTCGCGGCAGTTTAGTGGCAACGGGCGACCAAATTTTTTCTGTAGCCCACTTACTTGGAAATGTGATTTTTGTGATATTCTGTTTTGGCCCAGGTTTCAGTGAAGTGTTATTTTGCTATTGGGGCCAATTTGGAACTTAGTCGATCGATATTTTAAGTGGGCGTTTAACAGTACATACATTTCTATCTGCGAACGTGAATGTCATTTGATCGGTAAACCCGTCTAACTGCTATATGTCTTTTAGACGGGTTTGCGAACGTGACATTCACGTTGGTGTTCTGTATTGTGCTGTGATGTTGGTTGGATCGTCGTGGTGGATAGCTGTGGTGCAATGTTAGTACAGTTTAATTTCATTTGTACATTTGATATTGCGGGGCGAGCGTCCGACATGTGGACTGCCGTCACTGCCAGTTTGTATATTATTCTTTTGGGGCACAACCAGGCTGAGGTCAATGTCACCCTTGTATATTATTTTATTTTCTGTACTAGGATTACCCAAAGGTGGAGTGCACGAATAGCCGAGTTCTAGAGGGCAACTGGTCCGCATCTCAAGGCATTCAGACGGAGGGGACCTTACTCTAGAATTGGCGGACTATTCGCCGCACTTGTAGGGGGTATAGGTTGACCCAGGAGGGGTGCTCAAGTTACCGGATTCCATGAAGTGCTGGGTGGTCCATTCACGTTGCTGAAGGGGGCTGCCTCACTTCTGGTTTTGGCGGGAAACTTGTCGTGCTCGTAGGGGTCTAGGTTTCATTGCACAGGCTATCCACACGACAGGGAACGTCGGGTCTCATTTGCGGCTCAGGTGAAACCCGGGGCTCCAGATTATCCACCATTCTGTGTTGTTTCTGTGATGTTACTTTATATCATGCCTGGGACGAATATTATATATATATTTATATATATTAGTAGATGTTGTACATGTTTTGCACCCGCGCTAGCCCAGTCCCTGCTCTGTCGTTAGTTAAGTAACCTAACGGGTAATGACGGGACCACGTGGCGAATGCGGATGGCATATACATACATTTTATTTTCGTTCTTTTCTGGTGTGATTAATTGATGGGATTGCATAGATTCTTATCAATGCAAAGATAAAACAAACCTATATATGACGTTGTTGGAACCAAGTTTTTAAAAACTGACATTACAGACGTACACTTTTGCTTTACATCGTGGTATTCAGTTTGGAATATCCTGCACCTCATTCGACGAGGCAAGGGCCGAGATCCCTTCATCGGGAGTGACCCCTTGGGTAAAAGTTTGCGTCAACGTAATAACTTTACTACAGTCGATTATTTTTGCTTTGCATCGTGGTATTCAGTTTGGAATATCCTGCACCCCATTCGATGGGGAAAGAGCCGAGATCCCTTCACCGGGAGTGACCTCTTTAGCAAAAGTTTTCACCACTATATATTTATAAAACCACTTGGATTCCTTCGACGATATCAAGTTCATTAAGTTAAAGGTTTTTCGCCAAAAACCAGCCGTAGCCCTCCGTCATTTCGGATAAATAGTGCATAGTATTCGTGCGGTGTTTGTTGGCCAAAGTCAAGGCATCGTGTGCGGTAGCTGTGTATTGCTTGTCCGTTGCATGGATATGCATTGGTTTAGAACAGTCGTACCACTTTGTTGGCCAAAGTCAAGGGTGTGTGCGGGTGGGTCTAAATCAATCAGGACAATGACGGGAAGAACTTGACTTGCGGGTTGTGATTTGTTGGCCAAAGTCAAGGTCATAAACTGCTTGGGGTAAAAATCACATCGGGAGTTTCAAACATACAGGAAACTTGCCAGGCTTGCGCATACCTTCTGGAGTGTGGTGACTTGAGTGGCTTCCATCAGGTTATCATGCGATGATAGTTGAATCCCGATTCCCACTGATGAGTAGGATTACTCCTCGGGTGATTCCGACTAATTCTCCTTTTAGGTTTGGAGGAGAATTCGAGGAAACAGTGGGAGCCATCCAGATTATATAAAATGATCAACCATTCTGATCTAGGTTAGAATGCACGCTGAGTGTTTCTTCTCTCTCTCTCTGGCTGCGACTATGACCCGACCTTGACTAAAACTCATAAACCAAGTTGACCGAACCTTTTTTTTAACACTTTGGCTTTTGGAATATTACGGTGTCGCATAAATCATTGCCACTTCTATATCACCTTTGCGCTTCTCCAGAACACCTCGTATCACTACGGATATCCACTTCCATTGGATAAATCCATCGTATGGTTATATACGAACTCGAAGGAACTTTTTCGAGGATGGATTCTGGTTCTGGAGAGATTGAATAGGATTATTCGATTGTCTTTTCCCTTTACCTTCTCTCAGGTTGCGAGGGCTCCTAGGATTAGGAGAGGGTACACCTATTGAGCTTATTGGATAGTCTTCCTCCAAACCATAGGCAGGTGCCGAACGGTAGGGAAGGAAGAAAACCAATTAAGTTTAAGTGTGGTGCACAGAAGGTAATAAGTAAAGACATATAAAGAGATTAGAATAATGGCAAAGAAAATGTGATCACCATCGTTCACGACGAAACCAGGTATACCCCTGCCAGTCCTACATCCACTTTGCATTTCTCTAGGACACTCCGTATCACTACGAATATCCACTTCCATTGGATAAATCCATCGTATAGTTACATACGAACTCGAAGGAACTTTTTCGAGGATGGATTCTGGTTCAGGAGAAAAAGAATAGGATTATTCAGATGTCTTTTCTCTTTACCTTCTCTCAGGTTGCGAGGGCTCCTAGGATTAGGAGAGTATACCTATTATGTTTATTGGATAGTCTTCTTCCAAACCTTAGGCTGGTGCCGAAGGGTAGGGAAAGAAGAAAACCAATTAGCCTAAAGAAGGTGTACAGAAGGTAATAAGTAAAGGCATAATAAAGGGATTGGAGTGAGAGCAGGTAAAGCATATGGTTACTATCGTGAATTAGGATAGTGGAAGAGGCGTTACTAGGAATACCCGGTTACCCCTTCGAAACATTTTCATATTTCAGTTTTACTGTGCGATATTAATTGAAAATTGTTTTCTCAATTGGAATCTAACTCTAGGGTATATATTTACCAGATCAGTTTCTCACATCTGTATGTTATTACAGATGGTGAGTGGGAGTAAGATATTGGGAATTGGGTGATTAGATCCTCATTATATCGGAATTCATTGTAATTGGTTATATTTGAGGAAATCATCTGGATTTTGCCGGATGGCAAATATTTGGTTTTGAATATCCGTTGTTATGCACCAATTTCAAACTGATATATCTGTACGTTTATTTTTATAAAGTGAGATATATCTTTTTGATATTATGTCTGTGACATTTACCTATATCGGTTGGTGATTAGGTAAGGTGCATTCAACAGCGGTGTAATTCTTCTTAACCATACTACAGTTTTTCAACCTACGACGCACAGGGTTTGAGTTATTGAACTCAGGGGACTTATACAAAGTATTGTATGTTGTCCAGTGTCCATTAGGACAAAGGGGTTGGTAATCGTAGTATATTCTGTTCACTTATGACTTCTCAAGTTCTGAACATGTATCTCGTTGAAATGCAAGGTCCAGATATTCAGAAGTTATAGGTATAAGAATAAAGTAGAGGACCATTTGTTGTAAGTATCAGGATTCTTCAAGGAAGTCGAAGATGTAGATATTTGTGTTTGGTATTCAGTTAATAGTAATGGTCTTGAGAACTTGTTTCTCTTTCGGGTTACTCATATATGGATGCACTCTTAGATGAGTAATACTGATTGTCCTTTTTCCATTTGGTTGATATGCACTGGAGACAGATGCATGTTTTTGAATCTGGTTCAAATTAGATTAGTGCTTTTGTTTCTATATTAGATTAATATAGAATCAATTTATATCTTAACGATGTTAAAGTATAGGGAGTTGTCCGGCTGATGCTTAAAACCAGAATCCGGATAAACTCAAGGCACGTTTCAGTAATGGCTGTTTGTGGGTTATCCCGAGCTTTGACGAGGGTTAACTTTCTACCATCAGGAAGATCAATATTTATATTGTTCTTGACTCGCCACAGTTTTAGTAAAATAGACTTTTTCAAAAAAACACAAGTGGGAGTAAGGTAGAACTGGAAGTTATTCCAGAACCACAAATGATTACTGAAAATTTAATAGAACCTAAGAATTCAATTGGATTTGATGTTCCATTAGCCACTCCGCAGATTTGGTAGGTAACCTCAGGCACCCGAGAGGTACTTCGGTCTTCTCAGAGACGGTGACAGGGAGGTTCTTGTTTACCAAGACTTGCCATTGCTGCTGTTCTAGACTATAAGACCCGGCATGAGGATGAGTATAGCGTCGTTCTAAACTAGCTTTAGAAGTGCACGTGTATATGACTCTGCCAGAGGGTTGTTGTAGTCAGTGAGAGCAGCGGAAGCATAGAAGGCAAGTAGCTTATGTCTATTTATAGACTAAATCAGGTATAGTGGAAATAGATCATCTATTTTTGATGTGACAGTCATAGGCTTTGACCTCATCAGAATAGGAGATGGATCTGGTAAGAAGGTAGTAGAGAGTGATGTCTAGGTATTTTGGATGACATGCACTTGATAGGAAGAGATATTCCTATACTACGATCGGTTATACTGTGGTTATCACAAAGTTGTTTCTCCACATAGGATATGGAAATAATATCAGGTTTTCTGGTTACTAGATCTATAGTATTAAATCTAGATTTGGGGAGTATCCCAATCTGGGTACTTTGACATTATTCTAAAGGAATTTTAGAATGGACGACTCCTGGCATGGTGGTGTACCTGTAGGTGATGGAGTCACCATCTCTAAAGGTGTCTTACAGACTAAAGGAGAGAAGGGTCTGCATGATTAGCACATCACTTGCTTAGGCAATTGAGATAATCATGCAATGTCAAGTACCACACCAGATATTGCTTTTGCACTAGATGCAATATGCAGATATATTAATCAAATCCTGGAGAAACATTGGGAAGCAGTTATTGAACATAAGTGAATGTTCTAGGGAAATGATTACGGCAGCCTCCTTTAGGAGACGATTATCATTTCAGGCTTCCAAGGTGACCTGGATGACAGAGTGACTGTCAGAGTTATAGTTTTTCCTTCTTTTGAGGGACAGTATGTTGGACAGGTGGTCCAAGCGGATACTGAGGAAAGGCAAGGTGCAGGATACTGATTAAATTCAGTGGACGATACAGTCTAAGAAGTTTGCTAGATTTGGAGTTCATTGGTGAACTAGGTCCCATCAGATATCCAGACAAATTCTAAGACAGGTATTGCTCATTTCGGGAGATAATTTTCTCCGCGAAGTTGAGATTAAGAGAGATACAGAAAGAAACATTGGAGCGGATCCACTCACTGAGGCTATTTCTCGTACGCAATCATTTTCGCAAACGGGCTTTGCGAAACTGATTAATAGAGAAGTTGGGTGTTCGGTATCACACGAGCTGTGAGTATGCGACATCGCAATAATTGGTGTTAAGTGCAAGTGGGAGATTGTTGGCTATAGTGCCCTCAAGACAATTATCATAGTCGCGGACTTGTGATTATGATGATTGAGGCAGGACCTATACCGATGAAACAGTCTTACTCAAGATGATAGTATGCTATCTGGTTTTTCTTTATCATCATGTTGATAGAGCCCGTAGGATTCTTGCTTGACTGCCAGCATTGTGATGGCGATCACATACGTGGGAGCTGGGGGTCTATAAGCACATCCTTAAATGTCCCTAGTCGTAGGAGTATCGAGACCGGGCATCGATACTCCAGTATAGACTAGTGTATACTGATCGAGACCCCGACGAGGGACGGTGGCCAGGTCTCACAAGCCATTGGTGTTAGTTTGTTCACCTAAGATAATATACAGGTGCTCATTGGGTTATGAGTACACTGGACGGACTCGCCGGGAACCTGCTAGTTGGTATTATACCTATTGTCAGATAGCAGTTCCCAGGTGACATGTGTACAGGTTAGTCTGTCGACCTGAGATCGTCAATTGTCTCGTGTGAGTTCCCACTGTGCTTTGATTACTACCCTACCACGGCTCAAAGGAGTCGTGCAAATAGGTTTTAGTTGGGTACAGTCCCGAGCCACATGGAGGCAGTGATCGGATCGTCGGGGATTCGTCTCTCCCGGTATTAGGGGTTGATGTCGCATTGTGTACGGTGGCCATCACTACAAATCCATGGCCATGGTAGACGAGAATTATCGATCCAGGATCGATAGTTTCTCAGGAGGTGATGGGTTTTCATACTGACACTAAACATCGCGTTGTTGGGGGTCTGATTTTATCCACCCCTAGACTCGATATGCGATACTCTTAGATGAACAGACCAGATTGTACGGATATTGTCACTGACAGGCTCAGTAGGGGTTCAGGATGAGTTTGCTCGTCGGCCTCCCTTTCGCACAATACCTGGGCAGCCGTTACGTACAGCTAGTGCCGCTGACGTGCTTGTGGTTAAACTCACTGCCAGCGTATTGATGAGTCTTTAGAGTCCCACACAGAGAGTTTTTACGGTTCAGGAAATATGGTGTACATGTCGTATGTTGGTACATACAGATGTCCGATTATATATGTGCACTTGCTGCGCAGACTTTAATTAGACGGTTGATAATACTAGCGGCTTGGGATTAAGCCAGTTTATTAAATCAGGTTTTGATTTAATAATTTACATATGTATTTATATATATGTATTCTAGTATTATTGTTCGCTATTTATTTTCTCTCTCGGCTATTCGTATTTTTGTATGAATACGCGTATATGTATTTCGATACATGTACCGGAAGTATTCCATATTTTATACGGAATAGCTTCTAAAAGATTTGCCACCTCATTATTGATTTTCCTTTTTAGGAAATTCATTTTGTTTTATAGTGAGGTGGAGGGTGTGAGGTGGCATGAACAATGACATGGCATGGTCAAAGCATGGGTTTTGAGTATGGTTGGCATTTGTTTATTGTAATTAGACATTGGAAAAGATTTCATTTTTGTGTGGAGGAGAGAAGGGGGGCCGACCACTTTTAGTGGGGGGTTCATTTTCATTTGTTTCTAACACACTCTCACTCTCATTCACACCAAAAAAAAGAGATAGCCATTTTCATAGTTCATCATGCCAAGATCACCTCCTCCATTCATCTTCTATGGTTACTCCATGAGTACTTTGGGTAGAGAAAAAAATATAGTGATACTTCTATACACCTCGACTCTCCATCGCTAGCGACTTTGGAGCGTCGGTTGCCTCGTTTGTTGAGGCTGGAGCTTGCGCCGTTTCCCTCAGGTGGATCATTGGAGATGGAGGAAGACCGGCGACCAAACCACATCAAGGAGCCGCTAGGAGCTTGGAATGAAGACCGAAGGACACGGATCAACTCGGTATAATGATTCTAACTCTTAGTTTAATTTGCTAGTTTAGGGTTTAAGGTCGATCCGGGATTCGGGTAGCGGTAGCGCCGGTTTTGTAAGTTTTTGTTCCGCATTTTGGCTGCGTTTCGACGGCCGGGGCGCTGCCCGGACCCTACATGCAGTCCTTCAACAGATATCCATCCCTCTTGCAGTAGTAGCAAAACTCTGGACTTGACCAGTTAAATGTTACTTCCGGTCTCCTGGGTGCAAAAGTTTGTATATATGGGTCTCCTCCTGCCATCTAGATGGCAGGGTGCTTTACACCGGCAGATTGAGGTCTGCCCTTCTTCTTCACTACTGCCTCGTATCGACAGGCAGCCTTCAGAGCTAGGTCATAGGTTGGGAAATCCGCTGTAGCTAGAGCAGCTTGGATCTCCCGGTCCAACCCTTGCTGAAATCGTCTAGCCTTGATCTTAGCAGTCGGTATGAGATGTGTCGCGAACCTACTCAACATACTGAACTCAGCATCATACCCATCCACGGATTTGCTCCACATAGAGCCTTGTTGTAGGTGGATGAATTGCTGCTCCATGTTAAATCGGGCAGTCTTGGAAAAATACTTCGCGTCGAACATGTCACGAAATTTTTTCCATTCGATTGGCTGGGCAAGACGGCTTTCTTCTGCCTTCCACCATACTCGGGCGTTATCTGTGAGTTGCAGCTTCGCAACCCTTACCCAAGCCATGTCTGGTAATTGTGCTGCTGCCAGATCATTTTCGATTGACTGAGCCCATTCTTCAACTTCCAGAGGGCTCGGTTTCCCAGAAAATTGCTTAGGATGCAGTGCCCGGAATTGTTTCACTCCAGATGCCCTCAGCTTCTGGGCGGTATAGAAGTATAGCAGTCTGCTGCTGTTGTCCCTCTAAGAGGCTCTTAATTGCCTCAAGAAATACCGTCTGCTCGTTGATAGGAGCTGCTACGGTAGGTGTAAGTGGTAGAGGAGGTGGTGTGGTGTTGCCATTGGCATTCGTGCTCGTATTGTTCAGGGAATCTATAACCTTGAAAGAAAAATAGGGTTAGGATAGAATTCAAAGAATAGAAAATGTAAAGAATTTTTTAGTTGCTAATTCTTGTGATATATTGCTTAGGTTTCCATGCAAAACTGACCTGCATGGGCCACCAACAAAACCTGTCATGCCCCGCTTCCCGGTGTACGGATAAGGAGATACGACTAGGCCCGTGACGTATTTACTCAGAAGTAAACACATTAAGCGTAAATAAGCAATATAATATAAATGTACACAAGAATGACATGAGATGTAAATGAATAGCAACTTTTTATTTATTAAACATTCTTTACAATACAACTGGAAAGTAAATACAATGCGGAAAACAATACATAAACAATGGTATGAACTGAAAGTAAAAGTATATACAAGTGAACTAAAACTCGGGGTCCTCAATAAACTGCTCCAAATCTTCTGAGCCGGGCTCTATCTCCAGAGAGTCGGATCCTCCTGACAACATTCCAAATAAAGAATAGAAAAGGAATGTTGTCAGCGAACAATCGCCCGGTAAATCCCAAAGAGATATAGAAATAGAATAAACAGATAATACAATATAACCGGTATATATATGTTTGTTATGTTAACGTAGTTGTTTGTAGCTTGGTACAGAATGTGCTAGTGTATACGAGAGGAGTCCAACTTACCCCGTGGACTATGGTATATGGAGTACAAGGCCCCGTCAAAACCCACAGGACAACGACATCGGATAATCAGATTAGGTGTATTAAAATGACCATCTCGTGCCACTTTTAACACATTCTGTACTAGTCTACCCCTTTAAACCCCCGTAATATATTTTGTATTGATTTTCGATGATTTGTAGATATAAGACTTGCCGAAATCATGATATAGATTTTCCATGTAAACGGATAAGGATGTAAACGGATATTCATGTAGACAAGTCAAAGTATATCAATGGTTCGGTCAGTTCAAGTCATGTTGATATTTGATAGTATTCTGGTATTCATGTTGAAGTTCCAGTATATATGGATTCATGATGTATTGGAGTTATATTTGAAGTGTATGTAGATTAGAATTGTATTCAGATTAGACTGAGATTCTGTCTGAGTCAGACGCTTAAACAGAATTGGATTCTTGAATTAGGTTTTGGAGTTATCGGTAACTGCTGCACATGGACGGAAGGATTTGTGAATTTTTCCAAGCCAATTACCATTGATAACCCCGATTTAGTTTTCTACCTTAAATAGAAAAGCACCCACTTTTTCTGGCTCCCTGAGGCTCAAGAGAATTGGTCCAGCATAAACCTATATTTACTAGGGTCCTTATTGTAAATTAATATAACTTGAGGGTGTTTTATGAAAATAGTTTTAGTATACCTTCAAAATAATTCTCAAGTATTTATTTATCATATTTAAGGTTTTTATGGATGTAATTTTTATATGATGATATATTCTAGTGAATATAAACCTAAAATGAATAGTACATGGTATTTTGTGTAAATTTGACTTGTATGGATTTGTGATGGTATATTCATGAAATTTGGGATTCCTTTGTTTAGAAAACATGGAATTTATTATATGTATTTAAAATAAATAGTTTGATAATATTATAAATAATTATAAAAAAATAAATTTATTTATTAAATAGAAATCACGTTTTCTTAAAAATTGTAATAAAAATTCCATCGAGATTGGATGCTCTGTGAGGAGGTCTACATCTCGCTCTACTAGTCCCGAGAATGTGCGATAACCTACACCATCCAAATCGGGTTCCCCAAAAGTGGGTTGTAAAGACGTAATTGTAAGGAATTTAATTTAAAACAATTTAAAGAATACGGTTTTTAATAGTTTATGGTATTTAAGTGTAAAATTCGTATTTGTCTCAAAAATATTGTTTTCAAGCAATCGTGCTATGTAAAGATGTGTGTTGTGAGAGGTAGGTCATTACCTCGTGAGATTTTTCTAAAGGTAATATCAACAATTATGATAAAAGAATGTCGTAGGTAAACTTTGTGGTATTTAACTGTAAAAGTGTAATACAAGTTGCATAGCATGGTATTTTAAATTGAAACTTGTTCGCAATGTTAGTTTATGGTTGCTAAACAAGATGTAACAATATAGGTGTTTGGTTATTAAGAAAAGTTATGTTTTAACCAAAATTAAAATCAAAAGTCGGAATAACTCCACTTCCGACGAGTTTTGAAAAGAGATCTTTTCGGAATAGGGAGAGAAGAGAGAAGAGGGGACTTATGTTCAGTCAAAAATATCTCATTTTTGATTTGACATTTTTCTTAGTTTTCTTAAATATCTAAAGATGTGTATTATAAATATGACACAAATGAGGGTTTATCTGTAAAAATACTATTTTCATATGTTTATATATTATAATTAACATTATGAAGGAAAATATATGCATATAATATTTATATAATATTTTGATAATTTAAATATGCATATCATATCAAATATCTTTAATCAATATTCATAAAATATAATATCATATCAAATTGGTTAGGATAATATCTCAAAAATACCAAATATTACTAACATTATTCTTTGAGATATGGTGCAAGCTTTGGCTCAGGTCCGGAGATTAAGATGTTGAGATGTCGGAATTAAACATCTGCCGAAATATTAAAAAAAATCGAAGAATCAATACTGGCAGAAACTCAGAAAATATTTTCAAGTTCCAGACATCAACTAAATCTCCATGTGTCACAAGAATAAAGCCCAAGAAATTTGCACCCAAGATCTCACTAACAAACCGTGGATCCACGGCCAAACCATGCAATATGCGGCGGATCCACGGCCGATTCACCGAATCAGGAGTTAGGATTTTCAGGTTGGATTTGCTACAATAACCCTAATTCTGGGGATCTTTGGTTTCTGGTTTTGGGGCTATATAAAGGACCGAGGGCTAAACTTAGAAATCATCAATCTTTTACACAAGCTAATCACTGTCAAAGAACAAGTGATCCAAGACAGGTCCAAGATTCGACGTGATAAAGCGACGTGAGATTCGATGGATCATCTACATCCGACAAGGCATAGATCGAAAGCAACTTCTTCTTCCTCTTGTAATCTAAACTTGAAGTTTGTACTTGTGAAGTTGATTAATAAAGTTAGATCTTTAGTTTAATTAGTTTAATTATTTAGTTACATTATAAATTTCATCTATATCTGTTCTTCTATCTCCATCATGCGCGAGTAATTCTCCGCTTGATAGGGTTCGTAGGATTAGGGTAGATCAATGGATGAGAAAATATTTTAATTTCTTTTACATCTTATGAAGTTTATAAACTTTAGCAAAAGAATCGTTAACATCCTTATCGGGCGCACTATCAATTTATTACTTGTCTCGACCGCGATTTGAGATCAGATTAACAATTGTTTTGTTAAGGGCTAGACATGAATAAAGATCAATGAAAGGACAAGGGTCAATAGTGTGGAAACCCTAGTTTCTTCTAAGAACCCTAATCCCCATTCATCACTATCAATCTAGTTTTAAATCTATCAAAATATAAAAAGAGTCATCTTTATTAGTCATCCAGGATTACTAAATCCTAACGAACCCTACAAGCCCTCTTCTGATATAAAATTTACATCCGTGTTTAACGTAGATCTAGATTTTATAACTATTCTTCACTATTATCTATTCTTCTTCCTCTTCCTCTTCCTAATCAACACGTCTAAAGAAAGATTAAAAGATTCTACATATTCCTAGGACGACCCGTACTCATCTCGGTCTAGCTACATGCGACACCGTTATTGATTGCAGTTACTACACACACTTCTTTAAATACAGATCAATCAAATGGCGCCGTTGCCGGGGATACGTACGTAATTTTTTATTCTTACTATTCGTGTTGAATTCTTATTCGATCTTTATCATAAACCAAAACAAACCGCATCTTGCAAATTTCACGATTAGTGTGCGATTTTTGCGAAGGAATCTGAAGTCACTATAGCGAGGAGATAAGGATTCAGAGACATTCATCAAGACCCAGAGAAGCAAGGGAGGCCACCGTAGAAAAAAGTTTTCAAAGAACTCTCAACTCCACGGCGGAACCGCAGCAAGAAGTGTGTTTTGGCGGCGGAACCGTGGCGGTGTTGGTGAGTTAGGGCTTCAATTTTCTTTAGTATCTTTTCTATCTCTTTCTCTCTCCTCTGAAAAATCCAATAATATATTTTTTGTAGGATTCTTTGCAAAATATCGCCGCTCAAATATCTTTTTGCGAGTTTTGTTTTGCGGCTTGTTTTTACATATTTTAATACGGATATTAAAAGGCAAAGACCAAATTCAGATTAGGTGGGGATTTCATCACCCTTCCTAAGCCCAACAAATCACAAAACGAGCATTCGTATCACCCTACATTAATTAAAAAATATCTAGACCAAGACTCTAAGGACAGTCACGCTCAATAAGGACAGAGGAAGGTCATGGGTAATCTATCACTTATCCGCATTATTTTTGTGGTGTCTAGGCAAGTGTGTCTAAGGTAAGTGGTTACTTAAGTAAGCCCGTTATTTTCGGTGATTCGTATAGTGGATACCTTCCACTTACCTGGCACTTACCTGGCCACAAGAGTGATAAAGAGGTGGTAGAGGATTGATCCTGGGGCTTGTCCTTTGGAAGTCTAGGAGCGGTCTAGAGACTTGACCTAGGTAACCTTAGTTCTAGGGTTGTGTGTGCATTTTTTTGTGGTTTGTCTCACGTCCGACAATTTTCAAAACAAACCAATTTTTAAGTTCTCACACGCTGCCACGTGCGCTAAACCCACTTAGTGCATGCTCGGCTGGACACGGGATTCTAGTGCCCGTCTTGTCCGCGTTTCTGCTATTGACTCCGAAGTCGGTACTTCTTCATCTTCTTTTCCCCTCCACCCACCACATCGACCGAGATGGACGGTTCTCCATCAGATTTTACCACCACCATCCTGCCACCACCCGTCGGTGCGCAGAATCTACCGCGTATCTTTCTCCAAGAAAGATGTTACCCTATGCGCGGACCCCTTCCTACCTGTTTATCTATTCCACCAGCCAATGGGGATAATTTTGAAATTAAACCTACTTTATCAAACTGTTGCCTAAATTTCACGGGCTTGAATCCGAAGACGCATACGTTTTTATAAACAAATTCGAAAATGAATGCGCAATAATGGGTACGTCACAACTGTCTGTAGATGCTTTGCGCATACATCTTCTCCCCTTTACTTTGTGGGATCTGGCAGAAAAATGGCTTTATAACACTGCCTCACATTCTATTGCCAAATGGGATGAATTCGTTGTAGCATTCTTTAAGAAATTTTATCCCAATCATAAGACCGTCCGCGTTCGAAGCGAGATTAACCAGTTTATCCAACTTCCTAATGAACCATTTTGGAAATGCTTTGAATGGTTTAAGGATCTTCTTTTACAATGCCCTCATCACGGAATCAATAGATAGGACCTTTGTCGCATTATATATGAGGGTGTTGATCTAACAACAAAACAGATACTTGAAACTATGTGTCAATGTCATTTCCTGTCTAAAGTTGATGGTGAAGCTTGGAAATTTCTGGAAAATCTCGCTGAACAAACCCTACAGTGGGAAAGCGTTAGACCTGTATCGTCTAGGGGAGGTATCCATCAGCTCGATATTTCCATCGCAGTGAAAGCCGAAATGGCCGCGATACAATAGAAACTCGATGCTATAGAAAACAAAGTCTTTTCAGTCCCCCAAAACCAATTTACGCTCCCCAAAACCGTGTGTGGTTGCTGTTTCAACCCATCACATCTAATGGAAGAATGTCCTTTGAATCCACCGTTTCGAGGTCAAGAACAAATTAATGCTACTTTTCAACAACGAACTCGAAACGATCATTATTCTTCCACATATAATCAGGGATGGAGGAATCATCCTAATTTTGCTTGGAACCAAAACCAAAACCAAAATCTAAATCAGTTCCAAAGAAATTATCAAAGACCTCCTCCACATCAACAGCAATCACACCCACAGAGTCAGCACCCCTTTCATTCACAACCTTTTCAAAATCCGGCCAACAATTTCATACCTTATAATAATTCTTTCCAAACGGCCGGTAACGAAAACTCATCTGCACTCGAATGAAGCGTGGATATGTTTATTAAACATTCCATCCAATCGACGGATGAAATAAAGTCTTCTATCCAATCATTAATACAGACCACCACCTCCCATGGTGAAAGTATAAAATCTATAGAGACACAACTTGCATAAATAAATGTTGTGATGAGTGTGAGAGAAAAAGGGAAACTTCCATCTCAACCTATACCTAATCCTGGTCACTCACAAAATTATAATGTGAGTGTTGTTACCACGTTGAGATCAGGAAGAGTGCTGGATAACCAAGTGGGTGAACATATTGATAATATTAATGATACCCCTGCTTCTACTTCTTCTCCTATTTCGTCTAGTCCACCACCTTCTTTCTAGCCTATTCTCCATTTTCCCCAAGGCTCGAACACTCAGCCCACTTCCTCGAGTCAACCTAAAACAATCCCAACTCCAATTCTGGGATCTATTCCATCCCCACAATCCTCTCCAATGTTAGACCCAACCCTTATTGATAAAGCACCTTATCCAAACAAGTTAAGGGGCAACAGACCAAGTCCATAAATGGAGAAAATTGTAGAAATTTTTAAGCAAGTTAACATAAACATTCCTCTCCTAAATTCTATTCAACAAGTTCTGTCTTATGGAAAAATTCTAAATGACTTGTGCACTAGGAAGAGAAAAACTCAAGTGCCTAAAAAAGTTTTCTTTGCGAGTAATGTAAGCACTGCTTTTACGCAACAACTACCCAAGAAACGAAAGGACCCCGGAAGTCCTACCATATCTATTTCTATTGGGGTAAAGATATCAATCGTGCTCTACTCGATTTAGTTGCTAGTGTTAACTTGCTTCCGTATTCTGTGTATGAGCAATTAGGGATCAGAGAGTTAAAACCGGCGCACTGCACTCTTCAGATGGCCGATCGATCTACCACCCAACCTAGGGGTGAGCTAGAGGATGTGTTAATCAAAGTCGGGGAATTTATATTCCTTGTCGACTTTATTGTTATAGATACAGAGCCTGTTGAGAACACACGGAAACCAAATTCTGGTGATTTTAGGTCGACCTTTTCTTGCGACTTCCAACACAATAATCAATTGTCGAAACGGCTCTATGACCATATTCTTCGGGAAGATGTCAACTGAGCTTAATATTTACAAGTTGGGAAGTGAACCCTCCAAACCCTATGCTCAAGTATTATCTGTCGAAGCGATAAATTTCGACAGCAGCGAATTTGAACAGCTTCACGATTTTGATCTTGACTCCGCTAGTACGTTGGTGTTTGACCCTGTTATTTGTTATACACATACGGACACTTCTATTGAGCTGTTCGGGTCAACATCTAACGCTGAATATGAACCTTTTATGGAATTCGAGTATCATCCTGTTCTTTCCGATGAGATTATTATTCGGGATATCGATGAAAGTTTTGAAGAAATTTTCGCCGAAGAACTCGCATTCTTAGAAAACATGGGTGTTGTGATGAATCAACCTCAATGATTGATCAGATTTATGTGTAGTAGTTAACCGCAATCAATAACGGTATCGCATGTAGCTTGACCGAGATGAGTACGGGTCGTCCTCTGGGAAACGTTGAATCTTTTAATCTTACTTTAGGCGTGTTAAGAAAGAAAGGAGGGAGAATAAAGAATGGTGAAGAATGGTTGTAGGTTCTAGATCTACGTCAAATACGGATGTAGAATATAGATCTAGATTAACTACGGATGTAGGTTTTATAGTAGAAGGGAGCTTGTAGGGTTCTTTAAGATTTAGTAGTCATGGATGATTACATAAAGATAACTCTTTTTATCTTTTAATAGATTTAAAACTAGATCAACAGTGATGCATGTAGATTAGGGTTTCTGGAGGGAAAAGGGTTCCCACTCTTAACCTCTATCTTGACATGGATCTCCGTTCATGTCTAGCCTTTACCAAAGCAATCGTTAATCTAATCTCAAATCACGGTTGTGACTATCAATGAATTAGTAGCGTGCCCGATTAGGATATTAACTATTCTTTTGATAAAGTTTATAAACTTTATAGGACGTAAAAAGAGTTTAAGGATCTTCATCATCTATTAATCTAGCCTAATCCTACGAACCATAACAAGAGGAGAATTATTCGCGCATGTTGGGAAAAGAAAAGATAGAAATCATGAAGAAATAAAATGCAATAGAATAAAACTACCTTTATTAATCAACAAGATCAAGTAAACTTTGTTCCTTTAGAAAATGATTACAAAATCCTAGTTTGCTTCTCGATCTCTTCTAAGGAGGTAGATGAACTGTCGATGATCAACCAGGATTCTTGAGCCGTCGTGGACTTCGTGATCGTGTCGGTTTGATCATTTTTCCAAGAGACTCTCGGTCCTTATTTATAGTCTCAAAGCCAGAACCCTAGTTTCCTAATATGGAAACTAGTTGTTAGGATCCCAACCACCAAAATCCCGAGCCCTAAATCCTTAGAAGTGCGGCGGAACCGCGGCCATTGGATAGGTTTGGCCACGGATCTACCGCCTTTTGGTGAGATCATGGCCTCTAATTTTTGTAGCTTCATATCTGTAACACTTAGTGATCTTTTGAGTATCTAGACTTTGAAAATCTTCTCTACGTTTCTGCCAGAATTAGTTTCTTCAATTTACTTGAATATCTTCGGCAGATTTGATCTTGCTAATTCGGATTTCCTTGATCTCAGTCATGATATAATTCCTGCACAATTATCTCAATAAATGATGTTAGTAGAATTTGTTTTTATTTAGATATTATCTTTAACCATTTGTCATGATATTATAGTTTTAAGAATTGGTCAAAGGTATTTAATAAGGTAAGCATATTTAAATGGGCCAAATGTTACATGGATATTATATGCTTACTTTTTCGTTCATAATGTTAATTATAATATATAAACACATGAAAATAGTATTTTTACGGATAAACCCTCATATGTGTCGTATATTACAATAAACACCCTTTTTTATATAGAAATAGTAGGAAAAATATCATATGAAAAGTGCAGTTTTATCAACTGAACAAATACTCCCAAACTTAACTTTGATCGTCCCGAGCAAACTAGTTATTCAAGAGAAGGAGAAAAAGAAGAAGAAATAAGTAGCACACTTTCGTAGGCAACACGATTGCACTGAGCACGTGCAACAAGCCGTTAAACCTCTAGGTGTCCCTAGTAGGAGAAGTGTTGTCTTCTGAGGGTTTTCAGCGGATTACACCCACAAAATCCTATAATAAAATAAAGATGGTGAAAATTACATATAAAGATAGGAACTATAAAAGAAAGAACTTGAAAATAAGAGTTTTCAACTACACCAGTTTTTCAGTTGCTATGAGCCCTATTTTAATGATCATGAAAAAATGTTAGAAATCACATCATCCCTCAATAAAACATAGCCTTTAGTCTTCCTCCCTATTTTTCTTCCAAACATTGATCATATACCCCTACATGTGTGTAAAAGACATCTCTACACTTCGAGAATTCAATTCAAGCTATCATACTCTTGTCCATTTTCCAAAGTACTTTTTAGTCGGTGAGTATTTTCTTTTTTTTTATGAAATTGCTCACACATCCTTCATGAGACCGTTAATACTTCTTGAGGTACTAACCGACCGATTACAAAATGTGCTTGCGTATTAAGGTATAATTCCTCGTCTTGCACACCTGAGGCTTAGCAGTGGCTCCCAAACCAGTTGGTCTAAGAAGGTGATAAAGTATCCTCGCTATATTTTTTTATGCTGCCTTGCTAATTACAAAACCAGTGTTCATTTTTTTCTTCACCACATATATTTTATTTTATTTTCCTTCATACTAAGGTTTTAGACAAGAGCATTTCAAGGTATCCTCTACTATCCCAAGTTTCAAGATGTGTGTAAGTGTGTATAGTAGGGTATCAACGTTAAGATGTTTGGCTTCAAGAATAAGGATTATTTTTCAGACTTATTTTTATTCTCAGATTAGTAATTTCCTTCATCTTACTAACCCTTGGGACAATGGATCATAACTATTTATTACTAGTTTTGTTTAAGAAAACATCTAACTTTCTTGCAATTCTCAAATTATTCATATCTTTCATATGTAAATTTTCACTTTCAAACTTTTATTATCAAAATTTTTTTTGTGCTTTATATATAGTATAATGCAAAGTAACGCGTGAATAAGCACAAACCTCCCCCAAACCTGTTTGCAGCAGTGTCCTCACTATTGTCATCTTTTAAATTTCAAAATCTATAGATTTGGAAGGAAAAGTTATCAAAGGGGATAAGAAATAATGAAAGTGAAATTCTCCCCCAAACTTATTTTTGGCTCACAATTTTGTAAAAATTATTTTCTTTCAAGAGCCAAAATATTCCCCCCAAACTTAAGTAAAATAGTATTAAGCAATTAAAATCATTGGGGGGGTTAAAGTTATTGGTCAAAGTAAAGCCTTACAAAGACCAAAAGTCAACACCAACCATTCAAAAAATTTATCGATGTAACACACTGGTTAGTGGAAAATCAGAGATTTGAAGAAGTGGGGAGATAGGAGTCAGTATGGTTTACGTCTCGGTTGATAGAGACGAAATAATAATGTTGGACGAGAATTTGGATGATTAGGAATGGAAAAAATGGTCATATTCTCGTATGGGAGAAGAAGAAATGGTGATGGTTCAACTTCTTCAGTTGGAGGTTGATTAATCATAAAATCCGTGCTGTTTAGAAATGCAAGTTCGTCAGCAAAAAGTTCTTCAAAACTCTCATCGATGGTGTAATTGAACATTTTGCTGTCAGTAAGTTTTGTGCCAGAATTTATCATACTTGATTTGTCAAAAATTATGGAGGTGGGAGACTCGAAAAACTCATCTACCTCATTTTCAAAAGTATCCAAATCAAGTTGGCTTTCTGGAATTATCAAACTTGAATTATCGGATTGTGATTCATCAACACTCACTGAAATTATAGGAAGAATAGAAGAAGAACCTGAGAAAGTAGAAGTTGAAATGGGTAAACAAATTGGTGTGTCGAGTATCGCTAAACCAGACGTGGGAGATGAAGGTTGAATTTCAGTCAGCTGTTCGGTTATACAATTATCATCAACTTCAAGACGCATATGGGATTCGGGAAGAATAATTAAAGGCTCGAGATGATGACCACAAGGAAGTGAAAGGACCTGATGAATAGGTGGGACAAACTCATCCAAAATTTCGGGTTAATTTTGGTCAGCTGTTCGGTTATACAATTATCATCAACTTCAAGACGCATATAGGATTCGGGAAGAATAATTAAAGGCTCGAGATGATGACCACAAGGAAGTGAAAGGACCTGATGAATTGGTGGGACAAACTCATCCAAAATTTCGGGTTCATCATTCAATATATCGCCAACATCAATCTCCATATTCAAGTGAAGGTTTGAATTCTCAAATACCTCATTAAAATTATAGTTTTCAATCAATTGAGGTTTTAGAGTGGAGGTGTAGAGATCACAAGGATTGGGTGTGGCTTCACTTGAAATGGACCCTTTACAATCGGGTAAATCAAACACTACAGTTCCCCTCCGAAAGACGGCGCACAGGACTGTGAAGTCCTGACACTGAGATTCGGGACAGATGCTAATTGGTTTTATCCGTCCACCTCTCCGAAGATACCAAGTTGATTTATGGCACCGTGTATCGGAGGTTTGGACAGATGCGGCCGATGTAGCAGACTTCGTCAGATTCCCCCTCGCTTGAGGGGTTTTTGATTGTGGGGACGCTCTTCCCTGCAGGCGCAAGCCCCTGCAGTTAATTACGCTACCGCATCGCGGTAAAAACTTTCTCCTTCTCCAGAATTTCACTTCGTGTCGTGTGTGTTTGTTTGTTTATGGATGCCCGTGGATTGTATACGGAGACTAGGTTATGCCGTCGCCCGTAGGACGTAGATTAGTCCAAATCCGTATTTACTTAGATTTAGGTTTGGTGTTTTAGTTTAAGGATACGTTAGCCGTATTGAGGCTAAGATCAACTTAAACGTTCGTTAAGGATACGTTAGTCCTGTTTGAGACTAAGACTAACTTAACATGATGATCCATTTAATATATGGCCGTCGGGACCCGTCACCTCTCTGACGTCGTTGAAAGATTACAACGATAGATGTCAGCGGAGTTCAGAGATGTACCCTTAGACCGAAGTTGATTGGGGGATATGAAGTCTATTTGAATGTTTAAGGATACGTTAGCCGTGTTTGAGGCTGAGATCAACTTAAACGGGATCGTTTAGATCCGACAGAAGAGCGTTTAGAGGGGGGCTCTACTGTTCCAGTTTAGGGACATGGTGGTCCATTGGTAGTTTAAGGACATTGCGGTCCATTGCCAGTTTAGGGACATGGTGGTCCATTGGTACTTTAAGGACGCTTAAGTCCGTGGATTTAAGGACCCCACAGTCCGTATTTTAGTTTAAGGACGCATGAGTCCGTGGGTTTAAGGACCCCACAGTCCGTATCTTGGTTTAAGGACGCTTAATTCCATGAGTTTAAGGACCCCACAGTCCGTGTTGATGTGTGCTTGTCGGGACCCGTCACCTCTCTGACGTCGTTGAAGGATTACAACGATAGGAGTCAAAGGAGTATGGAGATGTACCCTCGAACCGGATGTAAATTGGTTTAAGAGAGCAGCTGTGCTCAGTCAGTTTAATTTGAGGACTTACGGCCATCATTGGGCTAAATCCAGTTGAGAATATTCAACTTTATTTCTTATTTTTGGTCTATCAGACCTGTGCTAGAGCTTTGCCCATGTTTAATAATGCATAGCATTAATCTTGGTCTCTGTTGGACCTTTATTTGGGCTCTGCCGCTTTTAAATTATGCACAACATCTGTTCTGGTCTGACAGACCCTTGTTTGGGCTCTGATGCATTGCATCTATTTTTACTTGGGCTCTGATGCATTGCATCTATTTTTACTTAGGCTCTGATGCATTGCATCTGTTTGAAAATAATGCATAGCATTTACTAGGCCTGTTAGGTCTTTTTAATTGGGCCGAGCCCTTCTTTTTAATGATGCAGTGCATCAATTATCTGACAAGGGCCATGTGTCCTGCCAGGCGCTTTGCGCCAATAAATGAGGGCAAGCGCTTGCGGGGGCGACACGTGTCGTGCAAGCGCAGTGCGCTGCGCTTGCGCTGCCGACACGTGGCGCGCTCTGGTGAGTTGCGCCAAATTCAGAGAGCAAAGCTCTATCTTAAAAGCGCACAGCGCAAGTGAGTCAGATGCTGACACGTGGCGCTCTCTGGTGGCTTGCGCCAACCCAGGAGCGCAGCTGTGCAGTTTTTGCAAGTGCAAGGCACTATTTCAATAATCTTGAAAATCCTTAAGATTCCAGAACCAATGGTTCACAAGTGCAAAGCACTATTTTTTTTATTGAAGATCATTGACCTTGTTCTTAGATCAATGATCTATTAGAAGAAACTCTTCTATCTTAAAAGTTATTTACCTTTTTCTTCTTGAAATTTCTTCAGAGTTCTCTCTGTTTGAAGTTCTTGATCTCTCACAATGTTGATGATTTTGAATTGGGGTCTAGGGTCCTTTATATTGTGCCCATAAATTAGTTAAATTTGTTAAAGAAATCTTTCTCTGAGTGATTTGAGGAATTTTCCTCACCGTTGGATCTTTGATCCAAGGTCTTCTGTTTTACAGAAGACAATCTTCCTGTTTTAACAAGAACAGAAAGATCTTATTAAAATTTTAATTCTGTTTGGCGCAGATGCACCAGCGCTTGACACGTGTCAAGCAGCGCACCGCGCAGTGCAACTGCGCTTGCGCAACTGCGCTGACACGTGTCGCGCAGCGCACAGCGCAGCGCAACTGCGCTGACACGTGTCGCGAAGCGCACAGCGCAGCGCAACTGCGCTTGCGTTGACACGTGTCTCGCAGCGCTTGCGCTACTGTGCTTGCGCAACTGCGCTTGCTGACACGTGTCGCACAGCGCAGCGCTTGCGCAACTGAAGCGTTGCTTCCTTTAATTTTTATTTTAAATAGAGCCTTGCTCTGATTAGGCGCGTTGCCTTAGGCGCTGCACTGACGTATCAGCTTTTGATACGTGGCGCATTGCGTGCAGCGCAAGGAATTTGAAGCATTGCTTCGAATTTTGAATTTTTGAAATTCAAACAGAGCTTTGCTCTGATTGGGGGAAACAAATGCCCCCCCCACCGTTGCGCTCACGTGGCGCGCACGTGAGTGCAGCGGTGGCAAGATCCTAGCCATTGGATCAACCGGTGAGGTGAAAGGGCGCAGGCGCCTATAAATAGGACCCTTGGTCCTTAGAAAATTTTTACCATTTTCCATGAACTTGATTTTCAGAGCTTTGCTCTTGTTTCTTCCCAAGAACTTCAGAGTTCAGAACTTAGAATATTTTTAGGTAAAATTTAACTTAAATAAATTAAATTAATTTTAATCAACAGAGCTTTGCTCTCATAGATCTTTAATCTAAAGAAAACCTCTTTGGGGTTTCACAAACAGAGCTTTGCACTTAAGAATCCATAGATCTGAAGAGATTCTGTTCATGGGTTATAACCTATGTGTTAGTTATATGTATGCCCTAGAGGCCATTACTGTACATACGATGTATATTGTAGTGGATGATGGGACATATATAGGGAGGACTTTCTTGCTCGACATGATAGTATGCTATCTGGTTGCTCTTTACCTTAACGTGTATACTGATTGTCTCTCTGTTACATGTTGGTAAAACCCTTAGGATGTGTACTTGACTACCTGGACTATGATGCGGATCATACTAGTGGGGACATGGTAGTCCATAAGTACATCCTTCAAAGTCCCTAGTCGTGGGTATATCGAGACGGGGCATCGATATACCAGAGTAGACTAGCGTATACCTTCTCGACCCATACAGATGGGCGATGGATGATCCCGTATCCATTGGTGTTTGACATCAGAGATGATATATGGGTGCTCAGTGGAGACTGGGTACACTGGACGGACTCGCCGAGAACTCCCAGATGGTATTATACCTTACGTCAGATGGCAGTTCTCTGGTGACACTGGTACAGAGTAGTCTGTTGACCCGAGATCGTCATAGAGTCTTGTGTGGTTTCCACTGTGCTTTGATTTCCACCTTACCACGTCCAAGAGGGCGTGCAAAACGGTGGTTTTTTGGTACAGTCCCGAGTCACATGGAGGCAATGAGCGATAGGAGGGGATTCGTCTCTCCCGGTATAGGGAGTTGATGTTGCGCTATGTTCGATTGGCTATAACCGGAAATCCCTGGCCAGGGTTGCTGAGATTTACTGGTAAGTGTTACCAGTAGTTTCTCGAACTGTTATAGGCCTCATATCGACACGACTTATCGAGCTATTGGGGTCTGACGTTTACCACCCCTAGGCGAGATATGCGACATATCAGACGATCAGACCGGACTGTACGGTAAGTGTTACTGGTTGGATTCACAGGAGTGTGAGCAGGCTTGCTCGTCGATCTTCTGATCGCTCAATACCCGGGTGGCCGTTACGTTTAGCAGACTGCTTGCGGCTTGTGGGTGTTTGATATGATCATCATCTGCTACCGGCGTATTGACGAGTCTTTAGAGTCCTACACAGAGGTTTCCTGGCTCAAGCGAAACGAAATAGGAGCGCATATGAGATATGTGCGGGACCGAGAATAATGCGTGTATGTGATACCGTATTTCATTCTCGCGATGAATGTATCGAATGGTTGTATGCGATATAACCTAGTTATCGAATCAAGGATTGATTCGATAAGCCGATACATTAAATATTAGTCGGTTATATGCGATATGACCGGATCGTTAAATCAAGTGTTGATTTGATGATTTAATGCATAATTATATATTTGATATATTACTTTGCATTAACTAGTATTGGTTCACTTTAAATGGATTTTCTCACTCGCTTGTGCACATTGTATATTCGATATAGTTTTGTGCACTTGATTGTATCATGTTTGATGATACATGCAAAATTGGTTAAGTGTAAAGATTGAACCATGGTTATATGAATGGTTAGGATTATGATTATTTATTCATTTATTTAATTTGTTTATTCTTTTTGAAAAATAAATGGCATGAAAAGAAAATGGTGGCTTGATTTGTTTTCTAGTTGAAGCTTCATGAAGCTTTGACCTAAGTGACCATTTTGTCTCATGCTTAACCCTAACCACTCCTTTTAACCCTAGTTCATTCTCTACACTTGACCATGGTTGTATTATGATAAGTATTGTTTTTATTTTCTTTTTAAAAACAACTTATCATAACATTATCATCTTCTTCTTCTTCTTCTTCAAGATGAAGAAGCTTGCCTCCATCAATGGTGATTGATGAAAAAGAGTGAGAAATCCAATTCTAAAGTGAACCCACTTCCTATTTCTTCATCCTCTACCTCTTGCCAAGTAGTATAGGGTGTTTCCTTCACAAGTTTTCATGGCTTGGTGATGGTGGAGCTTGATCTAGTGATGCCTCGACGTAGATCATCTTCGGCATCGTAGTCGATGACCTAGCCCGTCCTTTCTCCGATGAAGCCGACGCTAGAGCCCGGGTTTCCATTTGGACAGCGAGGAGACTTCATTGTGGAGCTATGGAGGTCGAGGACCGGATCTATAAAGGTTGTATTTCCGTTCTCTTAGTAAAGTAGTTTACTAGTTCTATTTTCGCCTAGACATCTAGTTAACGATCCGTAGTCTAGGGTTTCTCGGCACCCCTAAATTTTGAAATTGGCATGGTTGTTGCCTTGTGAGACCTCTTGAGAGTGCCTAGGAACCCTACAGTTGTATCAGAGCCTAGCTAGAGCCTTAGGTGATGCGTAGACGGAATTTCGAATCCGAATAAACCCCGAAACCCTAATCCGACCCGCTCTCTGGACTTTTTTCAAAATTGTGGAATTTTCCATATTAAAAATATGCAGAAAAATCAGCAGGGAATTGTAAGAAATACTGTGCAGCACGTACCTTTGATTCATCCAAAGCGCGGCGGAACCGCGGCACGAGCATGGCTCGTGCGGCGGTTCCGCGGCCATTATGTCACATCAGCTGTAGAAATTTATACAGTAATTCTTATTTTTCAGTGCTGGTTTTCCTGGGAATTTTTAATAATTATTCAAAAGTTGAATTTTCTGGGTTGTATTGGGGACTCGGAGTTTTGATCGGATTATCAGACTTCGTCTATGTGTTTTTCCGGATATTTTAGAATTTGTTAGAAAGTTCGACCGGATATAAATACCCAACTTTTCCCCTGTCGGGAAATTTCCAAGTGTTGGATTTTTCCGTGGTTTAAAGACGTTCTAAGTAGTGCAAGTAATGCGATGGTCCCTCTAGAAGACAACAAACCTTAACTCGATTATGTGACCGTCTTGAACTGCCCTTTGAACCTTCGGGTTTGGGGCAGTACGGCGTGCCACATGTGAGGCGTTGGCTTGACCCTTCTACGGCTGGACCGTTGGTACCGAGGCACGAAGTGAATGTCTTTGAACTTATTTCATGAGTTGAGCTGTTTCGAGAAAACTTGGGTGTTCGATTGTTCGATCGGAAAGTTTAACATTTTCTATCTTATTCGGAATGTGATACAATAATTGGAATTCACAATTAGTTATGAGATAACTGAATGAATGTTATAAACATAGCACTTTAGTCTCACTTGATCGGTTGCTACGGAATTTTGATGCGATCAAAAGTCCGTCGCAATCACGTAGCGTACGCGGATACTCACCGGGTAAACTTAATAGACAGCCTCACTCCAAAGCCCCGACCAAGTGACTGTAGGAGAACCCCGTCGCCGAAAGCATCCGTTCGGATGCTCGCGGTAGCGGTGTTCCGCCTTGGTGCACTTAGTCGGAGGCATCGGGGGTGCAGCCGTCTATTGAAGTTTGCGACGAGTATTCGATCAGGATGTCGGGAATCTTGTTGAATTGCCCGACTTGATATTGAAAAGAGTTTTCGATAATGAGACTAAAATGCGGGGTTTATAATTGTTAGGCATGTGATGTCTAAGGAATTCATTTGATTAGGCATGCGATGTCTATGCAGATTGCGGATTCCAACTGTTGTAGTTTTACACTTTCTTTTCTGTGACCGTAAGTGTAATATGTGATATCGCCGGTTTCGTTGCTATATGTCAACGACAATTGGGATGCGCATATTTACTTACGTTGATGACATGTGATGTTATGTGTTGCTGGATATGTTATATTGGATCGTCGCGTTTGAATAGTCGGGGTTTTTTTATGTGAGATGAGTGTTTTTCATTTTCATTCATGTAAAAACTTGTATGTAATATTCTTTTATTGGGGCACTTCCAGGTTGCGAAAGATGTCACCTTTTGTATATTATTTACTTTTCCGCACTAGGATAGACCCAAGGAGGGGAGCACAAGTAACCGGGTTCTGGAGTCCAGTGGGAGACCAACTCGAGGAGTCGAGTCCGGGTCTCCTAACTCTAGAATTGGTAGGGTTGCTTGCCGCTCTCGTAGGGGTCTAGGGGTGTGGGTTTGGCTATTCATCACGACCGTGGAATCCGTGTTTTATACTGGCTCGTATTGAAAACACGGACGTCCTAGAATATCCAATATTTCATATGTTTCTTCTGCTGCGATATCTGTGATGTGATCATGTGATATGTTCTGTGATGGATACTGTATATAGTATATATGATATATTATATAGACGTTACTTATGTTTTACACCCGCGCTAGCCCTGCCCCGCTCTGCCGTTAGTTACCTAACCTAACGGTGCTAGAGGGGACATCGAGGCGAATGCGGATGGCATAAGTGTACGTCGTATTTATCTGTGATGTTTAGGTACTTAAATGATGGGACTTCATTAATGAGATTAATGAAATAAAAGAAACCTAAGATGTTGTAGAATCGAATTTCAAAATTAAAACAGGTAGCTACAGTTCTTGCTTTGCACAGCGGTATATGTGATATATCCTGCACCTTATTCGATGAGGAAAGGACCGACATCCCTTCACCGGGAGTGACTCCTTTAGCAATAACTGGCAGATGCTACACACTCGGTTTGTCTTTTGATTGCTTTTAAGTGTTTTTGCTTTGCACAGTGATATATATGATATATCCCGCACCTCATTCGACGAGGAAAGGACCGACGATCCCTTCACCGGGAGTGACTCCTTTAGCAAAACTAGAAAAGCCTCAAAAGCACTCCATTTCAAAATCATTTGATTCTACAACGATATCAAGTTCATTACGTAATAGGTTTTCAGAAAAACCTGTCGTAGCCCTCCGTCATTTCAGATACATACTAGTTAGTATTCGTGCTGCGGTTGTTTGGCCTCCGTCAAGGCGTAGTGTACGGTAGCTAACTAGTGCTTATCTGCTAGCATATGATGCGATTGGATTAGGGTATTCGTACGGCGTTGTTTGGCCTCCGTCAAGGGTCGTGCGGGTGGGTTTAATTCAATCAAGAAATGACGGGTTGAACTTGACTAGCGGACTATGGGTTGTTTGGCCTCCGTCAAGGTCATAGGACGCTAGGGGCAAAACTTATCGGGAATTTCAAGTGTTGAAATTTGCAATGAGATTGCATACCTTCTATGAGATAGTTGGATCCCGATACCCGCTGCGAGTAATTGTTACTCCTGGGAGAGTTTTACACATTACAATTAGCCGATCAAGTAGGTGTCTAGAAAGGTGTCAACGGGGTTATGCCTCTGGGAAAACGAGGTTTACATTAATTAGGTTCGTGCGAAAGCACGGGGGACCTCCCTCAAAGTACCGACACTGGCCTGGCTGAAAGATTGGCGAACTTGTAGTGTGTAATTAATCCCGGCTGGTCTTTCCTTTTAGTGTTTGAAGGAAGATTTGATAAAAAGCAGTGGGAGCCATCCTGATTAGATAAAATAATAACCAATATGATCTTGCAAGAGCGCACGCTGAGTGTTTTCTTCTCTCTCTCTCCTGGTAGCGACCATGTCACGCCTTAATCAAGATAATAATATGGAATATTGACCGAACCCGCTTGATTATACTGAGCTGGGGAACGTTGGTCCCGCTCCACCTTATAATTGTTATAAGACAGAGCAGGAAATTAGGGATTACCAGAATTCCCATGCCGCCCAAACGAAGAGAGTGCATGCTGATGCATCATCTTCGGGTGTGTTCATCACAAAGAACTGTTTCTCAGTATCCTTTACGTCCTGGGTATGTGATACCGGATCAGGATCCCAGATATGTAATCTGTTACATAGGGCTACAGAAAGGTAGAGAACTGAGAACGGGTGATAAGTTTCATGAGGCAGAAAACGGGGCAAGTGTTGCAGCCAAGTCTGTTGGTCACTGTCACCCTGTATTACAATACATTGATTCTGAACGAATGTTATTAGATACCGAACCTGATATACAAAATCATATCAGTCTCTTTATCAGTAAAGAAATGATAAAATTTTGTATAGTTGGATAATGTTTTGAACATTTCCTATATCAAAAGTTGATCGGTTCAGGCACGTTATCTAAAAGCATTGATGTTCTAAATCAAACTACAGTTCTTTAGTATACGGAACACACACAAGAGGAAGAGTTCAGAAATGAACGAATCCTTCTTGAGGCATTGTAGACTAGGTCATATCAATGCGACCTGACTAGCTAAGTTGCACATAGATGCATATTTAAAACTGTTTGAATTTACATCTTGTGAAACTTGCCAGTCATGTCACAAAGATACGATGACCATAGCTCCGTTTACTGGAAACAGAGAAAGAGTTAGTGAACTCTTGGGATGATACATGTTGATGTATGCAAGGTCCCCTGTCTACACATGCCAAGACCGGTTCCTTCTACTTCATTAAATTCTCTGATGATCTCTTTTGATTCAGACATATGTTCCTGTTGAAACACAAGTCAGAACCTTTTGAGATATTCACAGAATATAAGTTAGAAGTAGAGAACCAATACGGGTAAAAGTATTATGTCCTTTGATGAGATCAAGGAGGAGAATACTTGAGCACGAAATTCTTGGACTTTTCTAAAGGAGAATGAGATTCTCTCTCAGCATTACTCCTCCGTATACACCATAGCACGATGGTATATCGGGGCGGAGCAGATACACCATATTTGATATGGTGTGCTCTATGATGAGTACTACCGAGTTTCCTATTTTCCTTTTGGGAGTTATGCACTTGAGAAGCTGCATACCTATTGAAAAGGGTTCGAATCAAATCAGTTGCCTACCACTCCATATGAGATATGGTATGGGAAGAGCCCATGTCTTAAGCTAGTTAAGATTTGGGGTTGTCCGGCCTATGTCTAAAAGCAAAATCCGGACAAACTCGAGGCAAGGTCTGTTATGTAGAACTGGAAATGTTCCAGCCATACTAACTACAGCAGATGATTTGATAAAACCAAAGGATTCAATAGTTACCAACGAACCTCAGCCTCTCCGCCAATCTAGTAGGGTTCTTCACCCACCTGAGAGATACTTTGGTTTCTCTATGACAGTGGGAGCGAGGATTTCATCATGAGATGATGACCCAACTAGTTTCGAGCTGGCCATCAGGAGTGGGACTCTGTAAGAATGGCTGGATACTTAGCGATCTGAGATGGAATCCATGTACACCAGCAAAGTATGGACTTTGGCTGCTATATCTGAAGGGTTAAATCCCCATCAGGAGCAAGTATATCTTGAGAAGATTACTTGGTGTAGATGGAAAAGTTGAGACTTTCAAAGCTAGACTTGTTAAAGTTTTTCGTCATAGACCAGGCGTGGATTATGATGAAACCTTTTCAAGTGGCTATGCTTAAGTCCATCCAGATCCTACTTGCCACGGCTACATACCATGACTACGATATCTGGCGGTTGGGTGCCATGACTGCTTTTCTAAATGATGTTTTAGAAGAGAACGTCTATAAGTACACAGCCAGAGGGCTTCGTAGAAAGTGGGAGCAGCGGAAACGTGTACAAGATGCTTTATAGGATAAAGCAGGTATCGTGGAGTTGGAACATCTGTTTTGATGTGTTAGTCAAAGAGTTTGACATCATCAAAATGGTAGATGAACCTTGTATAAACAAAAAGGTAGTAGGGAGTATGGTGATGATCCTCGTAGAGTACGTGGATGACATACTCTAGATAAGAAAGGAGTTTCCTATGCTACGCTCGGTCAATCTCCACTTATCACAATGATTCTCCATATAGGATCACAATGATACCTCCTAAATCCTGAGTTTTGGATCTATGAGATAGATCTAATTGGATGTTAGGATTCTCACTAGTTGTAGTGAGATGGTATCAATCGATCCTAGGGAGAATCACTGGAAGGGTTCCAGGGTGATAAAGACGACTGAATGTCAGTCACAGGCATTGTCTTTACCCTCAGTAAAGGGACGGTATGTTGGAAGAGTTCCAAGCTAGATACCGTGGCATACTAGACGATAAAGGCTGGATACATCGCTACTTAAGATGCTACCAAAGAGGATGTTTGGGTGTATGTTAGTTCATGAGATGAACTTCGTTCCTCCCATTGTGTGACAATGGAGTTGTGGCTTATGCCAAGGAACACCCGTCCCATCAGTGATCCAGACATATTCTGAGGCAGCATCACCTGATCATGGAGATAGTTGATCTCCAGGGTGATCAAGGTTAGGAGAGTAGACTCAGAGGACAACACGGCGGATCCAATCACGAAGGCCTATTCCCAGAGAGAGATTTTTATGGGATGGTTGAGTATGAGATACTGCAACCACTGCTACAGATGGCCCTAGTGCAAGTGGGAGATTGTTAGTTATATGTATGCCCTAGAGGCCATTACTGTACATAGGATGTATATTGTAGTGGATGCTGGGACATATATAGGGAGGACTTTCTTGCTCGACATGATAGTATGCTATCTGGTTGCTCTTTACCTTAACATGTATACTGATTGTCTCTCTGTTACATGTTGGTAAAGCCCTTAGGATGTGTACTTGACTACCTGGACTATGATGCGGATCATACTAGTGGGGACATGGTAGTCCATAAGTACATCCTTCAAAGTCCCTAGTCGTGGGTATATCGAGACGGGGCATCGATATACCAGAGTAGACTAGCGTATACCTTCTCGACCCATACAGATGGGAGATGGATGATCCCGTATCCATTGGTGTTTGACATCAGAGATGATATACGGGTGCTCAGTGGAGACTGGGTACACTGGACGGACTCGCCGAGAACTCCCAGATGGTATTATACCTTACGTCAGATGGCAGTTCTCTGGTGACACTGATACAGAGTAGTCTGTTGACCCGAGATCGTCATAGTGTCTTGTGTGGTTCCCACTGTGCTTTAATTTCCACCTTACCACGTCCAAGAGGGCGTGCAAAACGGTGGTTTTTTGGTACAGTCCCGAGTCACATGGAGGCAATGAGCGATAGGAGGGGATTCGTCTCTCCCGGTATAGGGAGTTGATGTTGCGCTGTGTTCGATTGGCTATAACCGGAAATCCCTGGCCAGGGTTGCTGAGATTTACTGGTAAGTGTTACCAGTAGTTTCTCGAACTGTTATAGGCCTCATATCGACACGACTTATCGAGCTATTGGGGTCTGACGTTTACCACCCCTAGGCGAGATATGCGACATATCAGACGATCAGACCGGACTGTACGGTAAGTGTTACTGGTTGGATTCACAGGAGTGTGAGCGGGCTTGCTCGTCGATCTTCTGATCGCTCAATACCCGGGTGGCCGTTACGTTTAGCAGACCGCTTGCGGCTTGTGGGCGTTTGATATGATCATCATCTGCTACCGGCGTATTGACGAGTCTTTAGAGTCCTACACAGAGTTTCCTGGCTCAAGCGAAACGAAATAGGAGCGCATATGAGATATGTGCGGGTCCGAGAATAATGCGTGTATGTGATACCGTATTTCATTCTCGTGATGAATGTATCGAATGGTTGTATGCGATATAACCTAGTTATCGAATCAAGGATTGATTCGATAAGCCGATACATTGAATATTAGTCGGTTATATACGATATGACCGGATCGTTAAATCAAGTGTTGATTTGATGATTTAATGCATAATTATATATTTGATATATTACTTTGCATTAACTAGTATTGGTTCACTTTAAATGGATTTTCTCACTCGCTTGTGCACATTGTATATTCGATATAGTTTTGTGCACTTGATTGTATCATGTTTGATGATACATGCAAAATTGGTTAAGTGTAAAGATTGAACCATGGTTATATGAATGGTTAGGGTTATGATTATTTATTCATTTATTTAATTTGTTTATTCTTTTTGGAAAATAAATGGCATGAAAAGAAAATGGTGGCTTGATTTGTTTTCTAGTTGAAGCTTCATGAATCTTTGACCTAAGTGACCATTTTGTCTCATGCTTAACCCTAACCACTCCTTTTAACCCTAGTTCATTCTCTACACTTGACCATGGTTGTATTATGATAAGTATTGTTTTTATTTTCTTTTTAAAAACAACTTATCATAACATTATCATCATCTTCTTCTTCTTCTTCAAGATGAAGAAGCTTGCCTCCATCAATGGTGATTGATGAAAAAGAGTGAGAAATCCAATTCTAAAGTGAACCCACTTCCTATTTCTTCATCCTCTACCTCTTGCCAAGTAGTATAGGGTGTTTCCTTCACAAGTTTTCATGGCTTGGTGATGGTGGAGCTTGATCTAGTGATGCCTCGACGTAGATCATCTTCGGCATCGTAGTCGATGACCTAGCCCGTCCTTTCTCCGATGAAGCCGACGCTAGAGCCCGGGTTTCCATTTGGACAGCGAGGAGACTTCATTGCGGAGCTATGGAGGTGGAGGACCGGATCTACAAAGGTTGTATTTCCGTTCTCTTAGTAAAGTAGTTTACTAGTTCTATTTTCGCCTAGACATCTAGTTAACGATCCGTAGTCTAGGGTTTCTCGGCACCCCTAAATTTTGAAATTGGCATGGTTGATGCCTTGTGAGATCTCTTGAGAGTGCCTAGGAACCCTACTCTATGAACAGAGCTTTGCTCATGGATCAAAATGTAGATCTTTTTGATCTAAAAATGAAGAATTTCTAAGAGTCTTCATAGATCTTTTAGGATCCAAAAAATTTAATCTTTTAGGAGTTTAAAGAAAACTTTTCTTTTTAGATTTTCTCATCATTATCACAGAGCTAGGCTCTTTGAAGGAATCTTACTCCCCTGAGACCAGAGTTTGACAAGTGTCACTCTGTGACAGAGTTTTGCTCTGAAAGAGGAGATTTTCTCCTTGTCTCTAGGGATTTTTTTATTATTAATGGGAATATTCTCTTGGGAATTAACTGACAATCCTATCCAATGATGGGGTTGTCTTATTAACTGACGTATTGTCATCCAGATTTTGTGGGTCCCCCTTCGGTCTCCTACCCACTACACTGCTGTGTAGTGTAATTAATTTTAATTTAACTTTAATTAATTTTTAAATTCAGTTAATTAAAATTTTTAAACGCCAAGCATTGGAATCGCAACACTAACGGCTAATTTTGTTCACTTGCAGTGACCATGTCTCTCGATACTTCATTCCCGTTTGCTCGTTCGGAGGAAGGGTTTCCTGAAGCGCCCTTGGATCGCGAAGTCCTAGCAATGATCAGGGACCACGACCCGGAATATAAGAGACTCCACCTTTAGGGGTCATGGTACAATCAGATTATCATGGGTCGACGGAGCTTCACGTGCGCAGTACCGTCAGAACCCATTACGGCGATTCATTATGCTAGCCCACCCCCGGTGCAGTATGCCGTGGAGATGGTTGATTGGACCTCGAAGGGCTTTCTTCATCCTGCCATAGATGCAATTCCGATTCAGCGTCCTATGGTTTTGGATATCCTGCGATGCCGTATCTGTCAAGGCGAGGCGCGACCTTGGGGGCAATCATATAACATAGGTCTGATCCCTCGCCACCCGATCGGCTATCTGCCGTGGGCTCGGTATATCCTGTCGGCGAAGAAGTCGCAGTTGATAAGGTTAGGATTGTACACTGCGGTTTACGTCTCCCTCTTCCAGTATCCCGCGCTTCCCACCTGGTGGTTCAAGGCTTTCTTGGAGCAGTGGAACATTCCTACTCACACTTTCCTTGCAATGGACCGGGAAGTGTCAATTTCTCTGGAGGAATTCACAGAGGTCTCCGGTTTACCGGTTATAGGGGAGCACTATGAGGAGTTGCTTCCGACAGACGAGTATGTCTTCGGTGCTAAGCCGGCAGTAAGGGGCCTCACTCCGGAGAATGTTGTTCAACACCAATTCCCAAGTCTAATCAAAGTGTTGAACATCTACGAGGCCCTTTTCATCGAACGAGGGAGTCGCGGAGTTAGCTTTGAGGATTTCATCACTCGGTTCCTTCACCCAAGTGTCCTCTCGGCGGAAGCTGCCAAGTTTGCTACCCTTGATGACCCTTTCGGTCTAGGTTTGGATACCTACCGGTGAAGGAAATAGATCAAAAGGGTTTTTTCCTTCCTAACTCCCCGACCATGTCTTTTGCGGAAGTTGCAGCCCCTGGAATGGACGAGGAGGCCTTCTTCTTAGGATTTCTTGGGCTATGGCTGAGTTGGTTTGCGCTCCCAATGCATTCTTGCCATATGCGGCCCTCTGTCTTTTACCTAGCTCACTGGATGACCATCAGGGTAAAAGTGGCCGTTGGGATCGCCGGCTTGGCACACTTGTATCACGGCCTCAGTCGAGCGGCGGATTCTAATGAGCCTGGGGTGCTGCACGTGATCTTCCCGATGCACTACTTCGTATCATGGCTCGAGCTACACACATCGGGTGTCTTCGGCATGCACAAAAGGCCCTCGTTCTACGACAGGTGCAGCTTCCCTCGCATCATACAGTTGATTGGCGCATCAATTGTGACTCCATCGCCACAAAATGCCAGGGGTTTACTCATTCACCCCCACACTGTTGGAGACGGGGTGTCTTTCATCGATAAGGTGTTGACTATTGGAAAGGCATCTACCACTGCAGTGCGGCCATTGCAAGACACTTTCAAAGATGGAGCCTCAGTTTCGACGGCCCGGGAGACCCTCCACTTATATTCTATCAGACCCGGCTTCCTGGTGTTTAGGCAGAACGGTGCGGTGATTTTCATGAGATACAACCCGCACCGTTTCGCCCAGCAACTGAGCTACGATCAAGGGGTGCTGTTGAAGGCTTTCCAGCTGGAACCCGTCGCTACTGAGGAAGGGATGCGGAGCGCGCTTCACCACTTCATGCGTCTGAATACGGGTTCCCATTTTTTTATCAGTGAGCCGGCTTGCGCCCCACGACTCCTCAGGGTATATACAGAATGGTACACTCATTTGACGGGAGCCGTCATAAAGGAGGAAAAGCGATTGCTGGTCGACCGTAAGGGTGTGCCTCCAGGTAGCGACCGCAACGCTCCTTTAGTGCCAAGGACCCCGGTAGTTCCCCCTCTAAAAGATGTTAGAGCCGGACCACCGCGTGCGCAGAGTCCTCGACGCGGATTGCCGCTTCCCGATATTGCGGATGCACCACCAGCGTCCTGTGCTCCAGCAGAGATAGTGGTTGTAGCCTCGCCGGAGTCTGGTGTGGGTGCGGACATCGGGACCCGCCGTCCCAAGGTGCCGCAAAGCGCAAATCGATCCCGGGTGCACCTAGGGCTGGTGGGCAGAAGAAGAAAAAGAAGTCGCTCTTCGCGGCTGACTTTGTGTTCGGTCAGGAACCCCATGCTCCCTATGGTGAGGGCCTGAGTGAATATGGGACTAACGAGGGATTAGTCATGCCGCCGGATGACATGGACTTGGAGGCTACCCTCGTAGCTTCGGAGCGGTTGGCGAGGCACGACGCATGGCTGGCTAAACTTGCGGAATCAGGTAATCACTAGTCGTATTTTTTATTGCATCATATTTTTATTATTGCCTCTGACTAACATTTTTCCTTCTTTTCTTCCAACAGGCATCACCACTGAAGAAGCCATTGCCGCTTCCCTCAAGACTTTCCAAAAGGAGGAACGCCTTAGAGCGTCTTTAGGCCTTAGTAAGTTTCGATTCATTAAGTTTTCATTTTCCTTGTGTTATGGTCGATCTAACCTCTCCCTTTTTATCGCAGGAACCTCAATGCCGATCCCGCTAGGTGAAGGGGAGACTCTTCCCGGGCCAGCCGACGATGTTTCTGCCTCCCACGAGAGGTCCGTCTTGAAGACCCGATGAGAGATGCCTTAAAGGCTCTGGAGGCATCTCTGAACGAGGACGACGACGCCTTGATGAAGGAAGCGTCGAAGAGGTCCATCGCGACAGCCCGGGAGGAAAGGAAGCGGTTGAGGCGCGAAGCAAAGGCACGCAGGGCTGCCTTGGCCATTGGAGCGGGACCAAGCACCGTTTCTCGTGCCGATACTCCATCAGAAGAGACCCCGGTCGCCTTGTCTATGGCTCATAGACAGGCGGTGCGCGCCAATAGGGAGGCTAACGATAAGTCCACCTCAGGTAATATTTCTTTCAGAATTTTGTTGTAAGAATTATAAAGCTGCTGGTTCTTATATATCCTATCCTGCAGGGCCAAGTCCAACCGAGGGGGAGGCGGAGACCGTCAAACCTGAGGGGCTAGAGGGAGAGGTATTGGTCGCAGCCGAGCCGATGGCGGATGACACAATCGGGATTGCTGGGCCCGAGCCAGTGGCTGACGAAATGGTCACGTCCACTATGCCTGAGCAAGTGGTTGATGCCGAGTCTGAGGTAGCAACGGACGGAGCGCCTGAGACCGACGACCTCGTGGCGACGGTGGACGAGACAACCGTGCCTGCTGAGCCCGAAGGAGTAGTGGGTGAGGTGGACATGATTCCTGAGGATGAGCCGACCGCTCTTTCTCAAGAGTCAGGCAATGTTCCGGTCATAGCTCTCCCTGCCTATGGCCCTCCGCCGTCTCCTGGCCTCGCGAGCACAACGACGGCCCCCGTAGAGTCTGGGGATGAGGTCACAGGTGGTGGACTTATGTCGATGGAGGAGGGAGACGCTTCCGTCTTGGCTGGAGGCTCATCAGGTAAATTTCAGATTACCGTCCCTCTTCTTTATCTTGCAATCGCTTCTGACAGGTTTATCCTTGTTTTTTAACACAGGTGCGGCCAGTGCCGATGCTCCATTGCTTGAGGGAGCGCCGTCAACTACTGCTTTGGCGGTGGTCACCTCACAGCCCTCTCTCGTACCATCAAAGATGTTGGAAGGTATGAGTCTGTAACTTATTAGTCTTATTTTTCGGACGCATAATTTATGTGCTAAAGTCATACTGTTGTGTCTTTTCAGGAGTGCTTTTTGATCATCTTTATCAAGTGTTGCTCCCACACTTCTCCTTCCCATCTGAATTCGCTTCTCCCTCTGGTGGCACTGGTGAGCATGGTTTCCAATTGATATCTTTCTTTTTCAGTGATGGAATTATTTCTAACTTTTTCTTGTCTCGACTGCAGTGCTACAAATTGAAGGAGGGGATGAAAGATCGGCCGCGCCACCGGCCCTTCCGGCCTTGCCACCTGCCGCAGCTGGTACAGCAACTATCGCATTGATAACTCCCTTCTTTTTTTTTATTTCTTGAACTGTTATCTGATCATATCTTGTTTTTTCAGCTGTCGTTCCGGTCTCGGCGCCCTTCGAGCCTCGTGTCATAATGCCGGCGGGCCCTTTCCTGAGACGTCCATCCTCGAAAGGCACCGCGAATAGCCTACGCATGTCGAGACTCCTACATCGAGAAACTCGACGTCAAGACTCCTACATCTGCTGCGGATTTCGCTACGACGGTTAACCCGATGCTGGTGATACTCATAAATTTCCATGACGAGGGCATCATCGCGTCTTGGGTTAACCACTGCAGGGAGATCGAGGCTCGTCTGCATCAGCTGGAGTTTGTGCGCCCTGCTCCCGAGACCTTAGCCGCAAGCAATGAAAGAGCAGTGTGGATCGAGCAAAGCACTTCTTACGTCCACCACTTGGAACAAGAAGCGGCTCTAAGGCTAAGGGAATACCAAGACACCTCGAGCGAGACGGCTCGTCTGTGTGCTGAGGTTGAGGCGAATGCTGCTCAAGTGAAGGCTATCTTTGAGGGCCTCCTGGAACGCATCTCTCATGGGCTAAACTTGAAGCGAAAGCTTGATATCGCCGAGCATGACACTCCAGGCCGTGAAGCTGCTCATCAGGCCGTTAGGGAGCAGCTTGCATCTGTCTTGCAGCAGCGGGCTCAAGTGGAGGCAGATCTGGCGGTGGTGGTCGATCAGGAGAAAGTGTGGAAGGAAGTGCGCGAACAATTGCTAGAGTTATACAAGACGCTTCCTTCCCAGTAATTCCCCTTGTATCTACATACTTGTAAAAAAATTTCTTTTTTCGAATAAGATGTATCCATTCTTTATTCTTTTGTACGCTTCACCTTTGTACTTGATTAAATTAATAAATAAAGATACACATTTTTCTTTGCAATATCTTGTACTATTTCTTTGCTTTCTCCCTTCTCTTATTATCAGCATGCTGTCTTGATAAACACAATTGACAGATAATAGAGTAAGCATCTAGATTTCTCTAAGAGATAGTGATGGCTTAGGCCGCAGGTTCAGATCTACTGCCTAAGACTTTTCAACTCTATAAGCCATGAGGGTCTCATAGAGACTTTTCTCCCTACGGATCGAGAGGATCTCGTAGGTGGATTTTCTCCTTAGGAATCGTGAGGATTCCTAAGTGTGTTTTCTCTTATAAGTCGTAAGGATCTTATAAGAGAATTTTTCTCCCTTACAAGTCGAGAGGACTCATAAGTGGTTGGTGAGTTGACTTGTTTCCGGGTCGAAGTATTGCTCCGACGGGAAGGTCGTTGGCTGACTTGTTTCCGAGACGGAGGTCGTTGGCTGACTTGTTTCCGCGACGGAGGTCGATGGCTGACTTGTTTCCGAAACGGAGGTCGATGGCTGACTTGTTTCCACAATGGAGGTCGTTGGCTGACTTGTTTCCGCAATGGAGGTCATTGGCTGACTTGTTTCCGCGACGGAGGTCATTAGATGACTTGTTTCCGGGTCGAAGTATTGCTCCGACGGGGAGGTCGTTGGTTGACTTGTTTTGCGAGACGGAGGTCGTTGGCTGACTTGTTTCCGCGACGGAGGTCGATGGTTGACTTGTTTCCGAAACGGAGGTCGATGGTTGACTTGTTTCCGAAACGGAGGTCATTGGCTGACTTATTTTCTCAATGGAGGTCGTTGGCTGACTTGTTTCCGCAATGGAGGTCATTGGCTGACTTGTTTCCGCGACGGAGGTCATTAGATGACTTGTTTCCGAGACGGAGGTCATTGGCTGACTTGTTTCCAAGACGGAGGTCATTGGCTGACTTGTTTCCGTGACGGAGGTCGTTGGTTGACTTGTTTCCGCGATGGAGGTCGTTTGTGGACTTGTTTCCATGACGGAGGTCATTTGTTGACTTGTTTCCGCAACGGAGGTCGTTGGTTGACTTGTTTCCGCGACGAAGGTCGTTTGTTGACTTGTTTCCATGACGGAGGTCATTTGTTGACTTGTTTCTGCAACGGAGGTCATTGGCTGACTTGTTTCCGCAACGGAGGTCATTTGCTGACTTGTTTCCGTGACGGAGGTCATTTGTTGACTTGTTTTCGAGACGGAGGTCGTTGGCTGACTTGTTTCCGAGACGGAGGTCATTGGTTGACTTGTTTCCGCAACGGAGGTCGTTGGTTGACTCTAGGTTGTCTGTGAACCGTAGAGTCTTGGAACTGGGGACTTTGCCGTAGCTCCGATTGGTGATGTCACGTCCATGTCCTGCTGGAATGAGGAGGAACGCCGCTGTTGGTCTCCAGGCTGTAGATGTGGTCGTCGTGATCTGACTTCCCTTTGACGCAGCCTGGTGGGGAAATGTAGTCCCCTTTTTGTTTGCGCCCTTGGATTGTATACAGGGATCGATGTGATCTCAACTGTAGGGCAAAAGTTTCATTCATTTTTATTGTTTCATTTCCGCAATGCTCTATCATTTCAGCTTTTATATCGCGAAGGTCTCGATTGCCCAATCATTTCGGCTATTTTTTTTGCGGTGCCCAATCATTTCGGCTATTTATTTTATTTTTACTCGTTGCTTTTTATTGCGAGTTGCCCAATCATTTCGGCTATTTATTTTATTTTTACTCGCTGCTTTTTATTGCGAGTTGCCCAATCATTTCGGCTATTTTGCATGCATACATTTTTACTTGCTGCTTTTTATTGCAAGTTGCTTCATCATTTCGGCTATTTCGTATGCATGTGCGACCTACTGGCTTTTCGCTGTAAGCCTGAAATTAGACACCGATTTCGGCATCAGCACGCTACAACTGGGACATTGCCAGGATCGAATCATCATTTGCCTCTGTCGATGTCGACCAATGGTGGCTTAGTGAACAGGGTTAAGGTCCTGTCGACTAAGGCTTTTAACTTCATGAGCCGTAAGGGTCTCACAAAGGTATTTCTCCCTACAAGTCGTGAGGATCTTGTAGGTGTATTTTCTCTTTAGGAATCATGAGGATTCCTAAGTGTATGTTCCTCTGTAAGTCGTAAGGATCCTACAAGAGGGTTTTCTCCTTGTAAATCGAGAGGACCTACAAGGGTTGTTCATCACACGCACATATCCCCAGTCACGGATGGGACTTGGCTAGGGAAATGTTTATTCGCGTCCGTGGATTGTATACAAGGGTCAGTATCGAGCCACTTGTAGGGCAATATCAAAAGTTCTGGGGGGTTTGCTTAAGCACAGGTTCAGGTTTCTGTAACTTAAGACTTTCAAATCTTATGAGCCGTGAGGGTCCCATAAGAGAGTTCTCCTTATGAGTCGTGAGGATCTCGCAAGTGTATTTTCTCCTTAGGAATCGTGGGGATCCCTAAGTGTGTTGCTCCCTTGTGAGTCGTAAGGATCTCACGCGGGTGGTTTCTCCTTACAAGGTCGAGAGGACCCTGTAAGTGTCCTTTAACGAGGTTGCGCCCTTTCAGGTTTTCACAAACACTCGCCGGTAGTCCTGCTGTTTTTACTCACGGAGCCCTTTCGGGTTTTCATCCGTGCCCATTTTGCTTATGGACATACCATTTTTTTATTCTTTTTTATTTTCTCTCTCTTTTTTTTTATGAGGTCACGCCCTTTCGGGTTTTCATGAACACTCGCTGGTAGCCCTGCTGTTTTTACTCATGGAGCCCTTTCGGGTTTTCATCCGTTCCCATTTTGCTTATGGACATACCGTTTTTCTTATTCTTTTTTTATTTATAAAAATATATATATATATTTTTTTTACTCATCTCGTCAGCCTGAAGATGCTGCGGTAATCGTTTAAAGATGCTTCGGTCCTTCGTCAGTTTAAGGACGTTTCGGTCCGTCCAGGAGAAGGCTGGCTACTGCTTATAAAGTTTGAGCTTAGGAAGATAGCGAGCGGACATAGTCGTCGTCGTCTATCATTGACCTAGGCTGTGGCTCATCAAGCGTAGTATTTCTTCAGGAAACGGCCATTTATTGGTCTGTAAGGCCTTTCACCGTGCATATCCATGAGTAGATAGGCTCCACCTTGGTAGACCTTGTCTATGATGTACGGGCCTTCATAGTTTGGCTCGAATTTTCCCCGCTTGGCGCGATTAGGAATCATAGGCCTTTTGACCACTAGCACGAGTTTGCCTTGGCGGAATGTTCTCGGCCGGGTCAATCTTTCATATGAGCGCGTCATGTTTGCTTTATAAGCCTCCAAGTTTTGTTGCGCTATGAGCCGGGTCTCATCAAGGGCATCAAGCTCCTCAAGCCGAAGGTGAGCATTTTCTTCGTCCGTCGGCTCATAGTGGACTGCCACTCGTAGAGAGGGTAACTCTATCTCGAGGGGGAGTACTGCTTCTGTGCCGAATACCAGCGCATATGGCGTTATGTTCGTGGCCGTCTTGAACGTAGTTCGATACGCCCAAAGAGCCTCTTGCAGCCTCTCATGCCAATCCTTTTTATTTCGGGACACCGTTTTCTTCATGATCTTCGTCAAGGTCTTGTTGAAGGCCTCGGCCAGACCATTAGCTCGCGGATTATAAACCGAGGAATATCTCCAGTCTATATTGTGTTGTTGCACGAAGCGACTGATCTTGTGGCTTCTATAAGCTGGCCCGTTATCGGAGATGATCCGTCACGGAGTTCCAAACCGATATATGATGTGCGTCTTGAAGAAATGGAGGATATTCTCCGTCTTTACTTCCCTCAACGGTACTGCTTCTGCCCATTTGGAGAAGTAGTCAGTTGTCGCTAGGATGAAACGATGTCCTCTAGACGATGCTGGTTCGATGGGGCCGACTATGTCAGTCCCCCACATTTTGAATGGCCAGCTAGCCACCGTTAGATGGAGTGGATTTGGATGCTGGTGGATGAAGTGCCCATGGATTTGACATGAGTGGCACTGCTTCGCATACTCAAGGCAGTCTTGAATCATCGTAGGCCAGTAGTAGCCCATCCGTTTGATCTTCAACTTCATTTTTGGGCCTGCTTGGTGAGAACCGCAGATTCCGTCATGAACTTCCTGAACGACTCTTTTCGCTTCATCAGGTCCCAGACATCTCAACCACAGAGAATCAAATGACCTCTTGTACAGCGTATCATTGACGAAGGCGAAAGACATAGCTCGTTTCATAAGCTGATGTCTTGAGGACGCATCTTCGGGCGTTCGACGGTATTTGAAGTAGTCTATAAAGACTTCTCTCCAATCCTCGGCCTTTTCCCGGTCTTTTATTTGCAGAGCCATTTGCTCAGTCGCTCCCTTTTCTTCGGGTGATTCTGAAGATATTTCCGCTGGGGCGAGCACCCGACGGCTTTGTACCACGATTCTTACGTCATCGGGGTTCTCATCAGCCAATTCTTTAGCGAGTTTGGCCAACGCGCCCGCTTTGCTGTTTTCCGCGTGCGGTATGTTCTCCAAAGTATAGGAGGGAATTTGGGTCAACAGTTGCTGCACCTTTTCGCCATACTTCACCAACTCTGGCTTGCACGTTTGGTAGTCGCCATTTACTTGACTGATGACCAATTGGGAGTCTCCATATATGAGGAGGTTTTCAATTCCCATGTCGATAGCGATCTCGAGGCCTGCTATCAAAGCTTCGTATTCGGCTTCATTATTCATCCTCGGCTCTGTCAAGGAGAAGGCGAAGCGCATGATCCCTCCTTATGGAGTTACGAACATGAGGCCTACCCCCGACTTGATTATAGGGGTACTTTGTTTGCGCTTCTTCATGGAAGATGCTCCATCGAAATAAAGCTCCCATCGGGTATCACCACCGTCGATCGCGTCAAACGCATGTTCGTCTGGCAGATCGCAATTCAGAGGAGAATCGGCGGGCATCGGATGCTCAGCGAGGAAATCGGTGATGGCCTGGCCTTTCACTGCCTTGAGAGGCTGATAGGTTATCGCGAACTCCATCAAGAGCAGGGCCCATTTAGCGAGCCGTCCCGTCAATATGGCCTTCGACATTAAATATTTAAGGGGGTCCACCTTTGAAATGAGACGGACTTCATGCGCTAACGCATAGTGCCTGAGCTTTGTTATCGCGAAGATCAACGCCAGGCAGTGTTTTTGAATAGGGGAGTAGTTGCTTTCTGCCCCAAGTAGAACTCGATTTAAGTAGTAGAGTGCTCTTTCCTTCCCTTGGTCGTTCTCTTGTGCCCATAATGCACCTAAGGAACCTTCGAGGGCGGTTGTATAAAGAATGAGGGGTTTTCCTTTGACCGGAGCAGCCAACACTGGCGAGTTCTGCAGGTATTGCTTGATCTCGTCTAGCGCGCTTTGGCATTTTTGGTCCCAGACGAACGGGGTTCCCTTCTTCATCAGGTGGCTGTAAGGACGGCACTTTCCTGAAAGGTTGGCTATAAATCGCCGTATATACGCAAGCTTTCCTTGGAGAGACCGCAGCTGTTTGAGAGTTCTTGGCGAAGGCATTTCCATGATCGCCTTGATCTTCGACGGATCTATCTCAATACCTCGGTGTCGAATGATGAATCCCAGGAATTTGCCCGAGGAAACTCCGAATGCACACTTGAGCGGGTTCATCTTCAAGTTGTATTGTCGAAGGCGTTGAAATATGGTCTTCAAATGCTCGAGATGTTCCTCGTATGATTTGCTTTTAACCACGAGATCGTCAATATAGCATTCGACGACTTCGTGTATAATATCATCAAAGATCTTCGTCATGGCCCTTTGATAGGTGGCGCCGGCGTTCTTTAGACCGAAGGGCATCACTTTATAGCAGAATATGCCTAAAGGAGTCCTGAAGGCGGTGTGCTTCTGGTCTTCGGGATGCATTTTTATCTGATTATACCATGATGAGCTGTCCATGAAGGAGAACACCTCATGAGTGGACGTATTGTCTATCATCAGCTCGGTGACTGGCACTGGGAAATCGTCCTTTGGGCAGGCTTTATTGAGATCCCGAAAGTCCACACATATGCACACTGTCCCATTTTTCTTCATCACGGGGACAATGTTGGCGATCCATTCAGGGTATTGAACTTCCTGGATGAAGCCAGAGTCGATCAGCTTCTTGACCTCGGCGTTGATGCTCATCTCAAGCTCGAGCCGCATTCTCCTTGGTGCCTGCTTGACTGGCTTGACGTCCGGGGATATTGCCAATTTATGCACAGCAATTTCTGGATCTAGTCCCGGCATTTCGGAATAGCTCCATGCGAAGCAATCTTTATGCTGCATAAGCAGGTCTTTTAATGAAGCCACCTTCTCTTCAGACAGCAGCTCACTAATGAATGTCGGTCGCGGATCGTTTGCCGTTCCCAACTCAATTTTCTTGAGGTTATCTGCAGTAGTATGGATTCCATCTTCCAGCTCTTTTGGCGCTGGTGGGAATTCTGAGATCACCTCGTCGTTGCTGTTTTCAAAGCACCAGGGAAGGTCATCCATGTTCTCGGGCTCTTCTTCTAATATCGTTATCACGTGACAAGTACGAATTCTCTTCCAATCCCAATATGGAACTGGTTCTTCTTTCATGGCCTTAGGTTCGTGCTTCTGTGGCGGTGCTACCCTCCATTTGTCAGACAGAGCGAACTTGCCAAGCTGATACTGATCTTCGACCCAATTTTTGAAGGTGAAGCAGTCTTCGAGAGGGTGCCCTATCACTCGGTGATAAAGGCAATAGTCTGGGTGAGAGACTTCGCCTGCTTGTTCGGGGTGTTTAGACTCCGGCAGCGTAAGCATCTGATGTTTTAGAGCGAGGTCAAGTATTTTCTTCGTCTTGTCCCGAGGAAAAGAGTATGCTCGACCCATTTTTCTTATGAGGGATAGATCGGAACCGCTCGATTCTCGTTTGCATGGCTTCTTAGTCCCGCTTTGTTGGTGTCAAATGCCTTTTTCGCCTTTCGACTTGTTTCTGCCTCTGCGTCAAGCCCTCTTTATTGTTAGTTGTATGTATGCCCTAGAGGCCAGTATTGTACAGATGATGTATATTATATTGGATGCTTGGACATATATAGAGATGACTTTCTTGCTCGATATGATAGTATGCTATCTGGTTGCTCTTTATCTTAACATGTACACTAGTCTCTTTAACCTGTCTTATAGTTACATGTTGGTAAAGCCCTTAGGATGTGTACTTGACTACCTGGACTATGATGCAGATCATACTAGTGGGGACATGGTAGTCCATAAGTACATCCTTCAAGGTCCCTAGTCGTGGGTGTATCGAGACGGGGCATCGATATACCAGTGTAGACTAGCGTATACGCTTCTCGACCCATGAGATGGGCGATGGATGATCCCATATCCATTGGTGTTTGACATCAGAGATGGTATACGGGTGCTCAGTGGAGACTGGGTACACTGGACGGACTCGCCGAGAACTCCCAGATGGTATTATACCTCACGTCAGATGGCAGTTCTCAGGTGACACTTGTGCAGGTTAGTCTGTAGACCCGAGATCGTCATAGAGTCTTGTGTGATTCCCACTGTGCTTTGATCTCCACCTTACCACGTCCATGAGGGCGTGCAAAACGGTGGTCTTTGGGTACAGTCCCGAGTCACATGGAGGCAATGAGCGATAGGAGGGGTTTCGTCTCTCCCGGTATTGGGGGTTGATGTTGCGCTGTGCTCGATTGGCCGTAACAGGGAAGTCCCTGGCCAGGGCTGATCAGAGATTTGCTGGTAAGTGTTACCAGTAGTTTCTCGACCCGTTATGAGCCTCATATCGGCACGACTTATCGGTTATTGGGGTCTGACGTTTACCACCCCTAGACTTGATATGCGACATATCAGACGAACAGACCGGACTGTACGGTAAGTGTTACTGGTTGGATTCACAGGAGTGTGAGCGGGCTAGCTCGTCGATCTTCTGATCGCTCAATACCCGGATGGCCGTTACGTTTAGCAGACCGCTTGCGGCTTGTGGGTGCTTGATATGATCATCATCTGCTACCGGCGTATTGACGAGTCTTTAGAGTCCTACACAGAGGTTTCCTGGCTTAAGCGAAACGAAATAGGAGCGCATGTGAGATATGTGCGGGACCGAGAATAATGCGTGTATGTGATACCGTATTTCATTCTCGCGATGAATGTTTCTATTGGTTGTATGCGATATAACCTAGTTATCGAATCATTGATTCGATAAATCGATACATTGTATACTAGTCGGTTATGTGCGACATGACCGGATCATTGAATCAAGTGTTGATTTAATGATTTAATGTATAATTGTATATTTGATATATTAATTTGCATTAACTAGTATTGGTTCATTTTAAAAGGATTTTCTCACTTGAAGTGCACATTGTATATATGATATGCTTTTGTGTGCACTTGATTGTATCATGTTTGATGATACATACTTACTTGGGTTTGTGCAAAGAATTAAACCATGGTTATGATAATGATTAAGGTTTTGTGTTATTCATCTATTTATTTATCCATTCTTTATTTTATTTAAATAGATAAAAGAAAAGAAAATGGTTTCTTTTCATCATGAAGCTTGTTGAAGCTTCATGAAGCTTTGACTAAAGAGACCATTTGTCTTCATGCTTAACCCTAACCATTCCCACTTACCATGGTCTATTCTCTACACTTAACCTTAGTTAGCTTATGATAAGTATTGATTTATTTTCATTTTAATTCAACACTTATCATATTCTTTCTTCTTCTTCATCATCTTCTTCTTCAAGAAAAGCTTAAGTCCATCAATGGCAACTTGAGCTAAAGTGAGAGAAATCCAATTCTAAAGTGAACCCACCTCCTATTTATTCACCCTCTACTTCTTGCCAAGTTGTTTTGGGTGTTTTCTTCACAAGTTTCACAACTTTGTGAAGTCGGAGCTTGAACTTGTGATGCCTCGACGTAGATCATCTTCGGCACGAAGCCGACGACCTAGTCCGCCCAATTCTCCGATGAAGCCGACGTTTGAGTTTGGGATTCGAGATGGACAGCGAGAGGACGCCTACGTGGAGCTAAGGAAGTGGAGAACCGGATCTACAAAGGTTATAGTCTCTCTCCTTTAGTTAAGATGTTAACTAGTTTACTGTTTCGCCTAAATTTCTAGTCGACGATCCGTATTAGGGTTTCTCGGCACCCATAAAATTTGAAATTGGCATGGTTGATGCCTTGTGAGACCTCTATAGTGTGCCTAGGAACCCTACAGTGGTATCAGAGCCTAGCTAGAGCCTTAGGCGAAGTCCAGACGGAGTTTGAAGTCCGATCGAACTGAAACCCTAAAATCAATATTGCTCTCTGTACATTTTTCAAAAACTGGGTTTTTTCCAGATTAAAAATATGCAGAAAAATAAGCAGGAATATCTAAGAATTACTGTGAATTTCGACAACATGATTCCATCAATACGCGGCGGAACCGCGGCATTAGCATGGCTAATGCGGCGGTTCCGCGGCCAATTAATCCCTTCTCAAGTTGATTTCTGCACAGTAATTCCTAGTTTCCAGTACTGGTTTTCCTGGGAATTTTTAATCTAAACTCAAGAGTTGAGTTTTCTGGGTTGTATTGGGAGTTCATCGTTTCGATCGAATTATCGAACTTTGTCTAAGTGCTTTCCGGATAATTTTTTGAATATGTTAAAAAGTCCGACCGGATATAAATACCCAAGTTTTCCCCTGCAGGAAAATATCCAAGTGTTGGATTTTTGTGTGGTTTAAGGACGTTCTGAGTAGTGCAAGTAACGCGATGGTCCCTCTAGAAGACAACAAACCTTAACTCGATTATGTGACCGTCTTGAACTGCCCTTTGAACCTTCGGGTTTGGGGCAGTACGGCGTGCCACATGTGAGGCGTTGGCTTGACCCTTCTACGGCTGGACCGTTGGTACTGAGGCATGAAGTGAATGTCTTTGAACCTATTTCATGTGTTGGACGGTTTCGGGAAAACTTGGGTGTTCGAATGTTCGATCGGAAAGTTTAATATTTTCTATTTATCTGGAATGGGATACAATAATTGGAATTCACAAACAGTTATGAGATAACTGAATGAATGATATAAATCTAGCGGTTTAGTTTCATTTGTTATTGAAAAGAGTTTTCGATAATGAGACTAAAATGCGGGGTTTATAACTGTTAGGCATGTGATGTCTAAGTATTTCATTTTGATTAGGCATGCGATGTCTAAAAAGGTTGCGGATTCCAATTGTTGTAGTTTTACACTTTCTTTTCTGTGACCATAAGTGTAATATGTGATATCGCCGGTTTCGTTGCTATATGTCAACGACAATTGGGATGCGCATATTTACTTACGTTGATGACATGTGATGTTATGTGTTGCTGGATATGTTATATTGGATTGTCGTGTTTGAATAGCCCGGGGTTTTTATGTGAGATGAGTGTTTTTTCATTTTCATTCATGTAAAAACTTGTATGTAATATTCTTTTATTGGGGCACTTCCAGGTTGCGGAAGTCGTCACCTTTTGTATATTATTTACTTTTCCGCATTAGGATAGACCCAAGGAGGGGAGCACAAGTAACCGGGTTCTGGGGTTCAGTGGGAGACCAACTCGAGGAGTCGAGTTCGGGTCTCCTAACCCAAGAATTGGCAGGGTTGCTTGCCGCTCTCGTAGGGGTCTAGGGGTGTGGGATTGGCTATTCATCACGACCGTGGAATCCGTGTTTTATACTGGCTCGTATTGAAAACACGGACGTCCTAGTATATCCAATGTTTCATTTGTTTCTTCTGCTGCGATATCTATGATGTGATCATGTGATGTTCTGTGATAGATACTTTATATAGTATATATGATATATTATATAGACGTTACTTATGTTTTGCACCCGCACTAGCCCTGCCCTGCTCTGTCGTTAGTTACCTAACCTAACGGTGCACGAGGGGACATCGAGGCGAATGCGGATGGCATAAGTGTACGTCATATCTATCTGTGATGTTTAGGTATTTAAATGATGGGACTTCATTAATGTGATTAATGAAAGAAAAGAAACCTAAGATGTTGTAGAATCAAATTTTAAACAAAACAGGTAGCTACAGTTCTTGCTTTGCATAGCGGTATATGTGATATATCCTGCACCTTATTCGATGAGGAAAGGACCGAGATCCCTTCACCGGGAGTGACTCCTTTAGCAATAACTGGCAGATGCTACACACTCGGTTTGCTTTTGACTGCTTCTATAGTTTCTGCTTTGCATAGTGATATATATGATATATCCTGCACCTCATTCGACGAGGAAAGGGCCGACGATCCCTTCACCGGGAGTGACCCCTTTAGCAAAACTAGAAAAGCCTCAAAATCACTCCATTTCAAAACTTCATTTGATTCTACAACGATATCAAGTTCATTACGCTCATGGTTTTTTCTGAAAGAACCCGCGTAGCCCTCCGTCATTTCAGATAGATATTATTTAGTATTCGTGCTATGTTTGTTGACTTAGTCAAGGCATAGTGTATGGTAGCTAAATTATGTTTATCTGTAACAACATGAGATGTGATTGGATTAGAGCATTCGCACGGCCTTGTTGACTCAGTCAAGGGTCGTACGGGTGGGTTTAATTCAATCGGGAAATGTACGGGTTGAACTTGACTTGCGATTTATGGTTTGTTGACTTAGTCAAGGTCATAGATCGCTAGGGGCAAAAGCATTATCGGGAATTTCAAGTATTGAAATTTGCAATGAGATTGCATACCTTCTATGAGATAGTTGGATCCCGATACCCACTGCGAGTAAGAGTTACTCCTGGGAGAGTTTTGCACACTACAATTAGCCGATCAAGTAGGTGTCTAGAAAGGTGTCAACAGGGTTACGCCTCTGGGAAAACGAGGTTTACATTAATTGGGTTCGTGCGAAAGCACGGGGGACCTCCCTCAAAGTACCGACACTGGCCTGGCTGAAAGATCGACGAAGTTGTAGGGTGTAATTAATCCCGGCTAGTCTTTCCTTTTAGGGTTTGAAGGAAGATTTGATAAAAATCAGTGGGAGCCATCCTGATTAGATAAGATAATAACCAATCTGATCTTGCAAGAGCATACGCTAAAGTGTTTTCTTCTCTCTCTCTCCAGGTAGCGACCATTTCATGCCTTAATCAAGATAATAATATGGATGTATTGACCAAACCCGCATGTTATACTGTGCAGGGGAACGTTGGACCCGTTCTATCTTATAAATGTTATAAGACTGAACAGGAAACAGGAGAATATCTAGATTCTCACGCCGCCCAAACGGAGAACGTGCATGATGATGCACCTTCTTCGGGTGTGTTTGTTATTGAGAACTGTTTCTCAGTTCACCCTACGTCCTGGGTATTAGATACCGGATCAGGATCCCATATATGTAAGCAGTTACATGGGCTACGAAAAGGTAGAGAACTGGGAAAAGGTGATCATTCCGTTCAAGTAGGGAATGGGGCAAATGTTGCAGCCAAAGCAGTTGGCATATATCACCTGGTATTACCAAATGGTGATACACTAGTCCTGAATGAGTGCTATTATATACCGAACATGATGTGCAACATTATATCAGTTTCTTTATTAAGTAAAGAAGGATATAATTTTGTAGTAAAAAATAATGTTATGAACATATTCCTAGATCAAAAGTTGATTGCATCAGGCTCGCTACATAATGGCATATTCATTCTCAATCAAAATACAGTCTTCAATATACAAAACACACACAAGAGGAAAAGCTCAGAAATGAACAAATCCTTCTTGTGGCACTGTAGACTTGGCCATATCAATGAGACACGACTAGCTAAGTTGCATAAGAATGGATATTTGAATTCATTCGAATTATCATCTTATGACACTTGCCATTCATGTCTCAAAGGAAAAATGACCAAAACTCCGTTTACGGGACACGGAGAAAGAGTTACAGAACTCTTGGGACTGGTGCATAGTGATGTATGCGGTCCTATGTCTACACACGCCAGAAATGGTTCTTCCTACTTCATTACATTCACTGACGATCTCTCTAGATACGGGCATGTGTTCCTGTTGAAACACAAGTCTGAAGCTTTTGAGAAATTCAAAGAATATAAGCACGAGGTAGAGAACCAAACGGGCAAAAGTATTAAGATTCTTCGATCTGATCGAGGAGGTGAATACTTAAGCAGTGAATTCCTGGATTATCTAAAATAGAATGGGATTCTCTCTCAGCTTACTCCTCCTTATACACCACAGCACAACGGTGTATCGGAACGAAGGAATCGCACCCTATTAGATATGGTGCGTTCAATGATGAGCAATGCTGAGTTACCTATTTCCTTTTGGGGATATGCGCTTGAGACAGCCATATACCTATTGAATCTGGTTCCGTCTAAATCTGTACCTACCACACCATATGAGATATGGAGTGGGAAGAGACCATATTTTAAACGAATTAAGATATGGGGTTGTCCGGCCTATGTCAAAAAGAAAAATCCGGACAAACTCGAGGCACGATCAGTCCTTTGCAAGTTTATGGGATATCCTAAGAATTCTCAAGGATATTTTTTCTACCAAGCTGAGGAACAAAGAGTGTTTGTTGCTCAACATGCCACCTTTTTGGAAAGGGAATTTCTTGCAAAAGAAATTAATGGCAAAGAGGTAGAACTGGAAGAGGTTCCAGCACCACAAACTGCAACTAATGATTTAGTAGAACCAGAGGATTCAGTGGTGCCCGACGTACCCCAGCCTCTCCACCGATCTAGTAGGGTTTCTCGACCACCTGAGAGATACTATGGTTTTCTCATTGATGGTGGCAGTGAGGATTGCATCATGGAGGATGATGACCCAACTAGCTTCGAGCAGGCCATCACGAGTGGGGACTCAGTGAAATGGCTGGATGCTATGCGGTCCGAGATGGATTCCATGTACACCAACAAAGTATGGACTTTGGAAGTTGCTCCTGAAGGGGTAAAACCCATTGGGAGAAAGTGGATCTTCAAGAAAAAACTTGGTGTAGATGGGAAAGTGGAGACTTTCAAAGCTAGACTTGTAGCAAAAGGTTTTCGTCAAAGACCAGGTGTGGACTATGACGAAACCTTTTCTCCAGTGGCTATGCTTAAATCCATCCGAATCATGCTTGCCATCGCTGCATATCATGACTACGAAATCTGGCAAATGGATGTTAAGACCGCCTTTCTAAATGGTGATTTAGAAGAGTGCGTGTACATGACTCAGCCAGAGGGCTTCGTAGACAGTGGGAGCAGCGGGAAGGTGTGAAAGCTTCTTAAATCCATTTATGGATTAAAGCAAGCATCACGGAGTTGGAACATCTGCTTTGACGTCGTTATCAAAGAGTTTGATTTCGTCAAAAACCCAGATGAACCTTGTATTTACAAGAAGGTGGCAGAGAGTAAGGTTGTCTTCCTCGTATTGTACGTGGACGACATACTCTTGATAGGAAATGATATTCCTATGCTGCAATCGGCCAAGCTCTTCTTATCACAAAGATTCTCAATGAAAGATCTTGGTGATGCCTCCTGCATATTGGGAATAAGGATCTATAGAGATAGATCCAAACGGATATTGGGATTGTCCCAATCCAGGTACATTGACACCATACTAAAGAGGTTTAGTTTGGAAGAATCCAAGCGTGGGAATTTGCCCACGATCTCTGGAGTCACTCTCTCCAAAGAGATGTCTCCCAAGACTGATTTGGAGAGAGCTCGCATGCAAGGGATACCCTATGCTTCAGCTGTAGGCTCGATCATGTATGCGATGCTATGTACCAGACCCGATGTTGCATACTCACTAAGTATAGTGAGCAGGTATCAAGCTGATCCTGGAGAGAGTCACTGGACAGCTGTGAAGAGCATTCTCAAGTACTTACGAAGGACTAAAGAGATGCTCTTGGTGTATGGTAACGGATAACTCCAAGTGGAGTCCTTTACCGATTCGAGCTTCCAGAGTGATAATGACGACTCTAAGTCGCAGTCGGGATTTGTCTTTACCCTTTACGGAGGGGCGGTTAGCTTGAAGAGTTCCAAGCAGGAAACCGTGGCAGACTCGACGATGGAGGCTGAATACATCGCTGCCAACGATGCTGCCAAAGAGGCTGTCTGGATCAAGAAGTTCATTACTGAACTTGGAGTGGTTCCATCCATTGAGCATCCAATACCTTTGTATTGCGATAACAATGGAGCGGTGGCTTTGGCCAAGGAACCTAGGTCCCATCAGCGATCCAGGCATATTCTGAGGCGGTATCACCTGATCCGGGAGATAGTTGATCGCCGGGAGATCGAGGTCAGGAGGGATGACACGAAGGACAACACGGCGGATCCACTCACGAAGGCCATTCTCCAGATACAGTTTGAGAGACTCTTCGGGATGCTCGGTATGCGATACTACAGCAGCTGGCCCTAGTGCAAGTGGGAGATTGTTAGTTGTATGTATGCCCTAGAGGCCAGTATTGTACAGATGATGTATATTATATTGGATGCTTGGACATATATAGAGATGACTTTCTTGCTCGATATGATAGTATGCTATCTGGTTGCTCTTTATCTTAACATGTACACTAGTCTCTTTAACCTGTCTTATAGTTACATGTTGGTAAAGCCCTTAGGATGTGTACTTGACTACCTGGACTATGATGCAGATCATACTAGTGGGGACATGGTAGTCCATAAGTACATCCTTCAAGGTCCCTAGTCGTGGGTGTATCGAGACGGGGCATCGATATACCAGTGTAGACTAGCGTATACGCTTTTCGACCCATGAGATGGGCGATGGATGATCCCATATCCATTGGTGTTTGACATCAGAGATGGTATACGGGTGCTCAGTGGAGACTGGGTACACTGGACGGACTCACCGAGAACTCCCAGATGGTATTATACCTCACGTCAGATGGCAGTTCTCAGGTGACACTTGTGCAGGTTAGTCTGTAGACCCGAGATCGTCATAGAGTCTTGTGTGATTCCCACTGTGCTTTGATCTCCACCTTACCACGTCCATGAGGGCGTGCAAAACGGTGGTCTTTGGGTACAGTCCCGAGTCACATGGAGGCAATGAGCGATAGGAGGGGTTTCGTCTCTCCCGGTATTGGGGGTTGATGTTGCGCTGTGCTCGATTGGCCGTAACAGGGAAGTCCCTGGCCAGGGCTGATCAGAGATTTGCTAGTAAGTGTTACCAGTAGTTTCTCGACCAGTTATGAGCCTCATATCGGCACGACTTATCGGTTATTGGGGTCTGACGTTTACCACCCCTAGACTTGATATGCGACATATCAGACGAACAGACCGGACTGTACGGTAAGTGTTACTGGTTGGATTCACAGGAGTGTGAGCGGGCTAGCTCGTCGATCTTCTGATCGCTCAATACCCGGATGGCCGTTACGTTTAGCAGACCGCTTGCGGCTTGTGGGTGCTTGATATGATCATCATCTGCTACCGGCGTATTGACGAGTCTTTAGAGTCCTACACAGAGGTTTCCTGGCTCATGCGAAACGAAATAGGAGCGCATGTGAGATATGTGCGGGACCGAGAATAATGCGTGTATGTGATACCGTATTTCATTCTCGCGATGAATGTTTCGATTGGTTGTATGCGATATAACCTAGTTATCGAATCATTGATTCGATAAATCGATACATTGTATACTAGTCGGTTATGTGCGACATGACCGGATCATTGAATCAAGTGTTGATTTAATGATTTAATGTATAATTGTATATTTGATATATTAATTTGCATGAACTAGTATTGGTTCATTTTAAAAGGATTTTCTCACTTGAAGTGCACATTGTATATATGATATGCTTTTGTGTGCACTTGATTGTATCATGTTTGATGATACATACTTACTTGGGTTTGTACAAAGAATTAAACCATGGTTATGATAATGATTAGGGTTTTGTGTTATTCATCTATTTATTTATCCATTCTTTATTTATTTAAATAGATAAAAGAAAAGAAAATGGTTTCTTTTCATCATGAAGCTTGTTGAAGCTTCATGAAGCTTTGACTAAAGAGACCATTTGTCTTCATGCTTAACCCTAACCATTCCCACTTACCATGGTCTATTCTCTACACTTAACCTTAGTTAGCTTATGATAAGTATTGATTTATTTTCATTTTAATTCAACACTTATCATATTCTTTCTTCTTCTTCATCATCTTCTTCTTCAAGAAAAGCTTAAGTCCATCAATGGCAACTTGAGCTAAAGTGAGAGAAATCCAATTCTAAAGTGAACCCACCTCCTATTTCTTCACCCTCTACTTCTTGCCAAGTTGTTTTGGGTGTTTTCTTCACAAGTTTCACAACTTTGTGAAGTCGGAGCTTGAACTTGTGATGCCTCGACGTAGATCATCTTCGGCACGAAGCCGACGACCTAGTCCGCCCAATTCTCCGATGAAGCCGATGTTTGAGTTCGGGATTCGAGATGGACAGCGAGAGGACGCCTACGTGGAGCTAAGGAAGTGGAGAACCGGATCTACAAAGGTTGTAGCCTCTCTCCTTTAGTTAAGATGTTAACTAGTTTACTGTTTCGCCTAAATTTCTAGTCGACGATCCGTATTAGGGTTTTTCGGCACCCATAAAATTTGAAATTGGCATGGTTGATGCCTTGTGAGACCTCTATAGTGTGCCTAGGAACCCTACATTTATAACAGGTTGACAAGGAGCGGCATCTTCATCTTTCACAGCCTGTTGGAGGAGGCGCTGCGTTTTGGCTTTCTCGTAGATGGCCATTTCGCGGTTATGATCGTCTCGGACTTTTTGACCAGCTTCCCTTATAAACTTGTCCATTTGCTCTTCGAACGACGAACTGGGCCCTTTTGCATCAGGGACTTTTATCGGTTCAGGCTCAGCATCTTCCCATTGAGCATCCGCTTCTTCATCGAAGTCATGCACGACGTAGCAACCGTGGAGTAGCTCTCGTTTCTTGAAACAAACGTATCCAAGCCCGATTGTTTCTATTTTCCCATTAGGCAACTTGCGCTGAGTCCCGAGAACGTTCCAGACCTTGTCATAGAACTTGGCTTTTCGAACGGTCTGTTTGAAGGATATCCCCTGGCGCTTCAATAGCCTTTTCAAGCCTTCCGTATAATATCTGGGGAGATGGATGGGCTGAAGCCTGTCAAGCATAGGATCCGCGCCGTGCCAGATTTCTTTTTCCACTTTGGTTTCCCCAGAGCGATAGAATAGAATTGCCTTTTCACCTCTTTTCCTGGGAGGGACATAGAACGTCCGCAGCTCTTCTACACTGTAGATATTAAGTGCATCCAGTTCTTTATGATGTTTAGGCGGCACCATGGCGACTTGTAGACTTTGCTCTTCGTCAGCGGACATTTGTATTGAAGGTCGAGCAGAGAATACAGCATGGACTTCATCTTCCGAGTCGCTACCAAAGATCAACATAGGAGCAGATGATCCTGGCTTGTTGTGTTGGGGCGGACCCGAATAAACTATCTCCTCTTCCTCCTCGGTATCACTGCCGAAGACAGAGATGGTGGCATTAGCTTTGTTCTCCGGCTTGTGACACCTCTCCGTGTCTTCGAAATCCGGTTAGAAGTATTTGGCATCTTCATATTTGCGGACCTCATTCACAGTGAACGGGTTCAGTTCTCCCGCCACGGTATACTCGAGACCATCCTTAAAATACTTCATACACTGATGTTGCGTAGAAGGGATGATGTTGTACTCGTGTAACCATGGTCGGCCTAGCAGAGCATTGTAGCATGTCTTGGCATCTATGACGTGGAACTTAATGTCCGTGACGAGTAGCTCGAAGAGTAGCGTCAGTATCATATACCCAAGAGTTCTTGATGACTGGGAGTCGAACCCGGAGATGGTGATCTTGTCCCGAGCAAGGTGCTGGACGCTTATGCAGATTTCTTTTAACACCCGCACGTTGAGGAGATTAACGGAGGATCCATTGTCGACCAGGATTTTACCTATCTTTATATCGTGGCAATATCCTGAGACATAGAGGGTGCGATTGTGTTCGCACGTCCCAAGGAGCCGAAAGTGACATCGGCCGTGTGCACTTCCTCCAATTCATCCTTCATCTTTTCTTCAGCCAGGAAAGCTTGGAATTGCTCCGGCTCCTGTAGTGCTTTGATTAACGAGTCTCTCGCCTCTTTTGATAATAAAAGGGCGTCAAGAATGCTGAGCTGCGAGGGTAGCTTCCTCAGATGTGCTAGGACGTTGTAATCCACCTTATTTCTCTTCGGCGGGTCCTTGGCACTTAGCTCTTCCACAACTTGGTCATCCAAGGCGATATCCTCAGAGACCTTTTCTTTTCCTTTATCTTTTTTATTTGAGGGTCCGAGATTCTTTTCGGGCAGCGTCCAATTACGCAGCCGGATATTTTCACAGACCCACGGGTCTTCTTCTTTTCCCGAGGTGGACTCTTTAAAGAGAGGGTTAAGAGCCAGCTCCTCGTCGGAATTGCTCCCGAATGTAAGCACTTGTGATCCTCCGGCTCTAACCATGCAACAATCGCCGGTAGTTCTGTTAAGCCCTTCGGTCGTATTTTTCCGCTCTCGACGAGTTTTGCGCTTCTCCCTCTTAAAATGCTGTTGGTGAGCAACATATCCTTACCACCATCTATCGAAAACTTTGCACTCTTCAGTGGGGTGTGAAATCTTCCGATGATATAAGCAGTAGGAGGGGTGCATTTCCACTTCACCAGTAATGCTTCCTTCAGAGGATGGCAGTTTCATACCCATTGATATGGCCTTAGCAAATCTTTTCCTCGTCTTGAATTTTCTTTTGTCCATAGTGGATGTATTTTGCTCCAACGGAAGTGTCTCAGCTCTTTCGTCAAGTCGCTGGAGCTTGGCCCTTTCAAATATAGTCGTCTCGCGTTCCCGATCAGCTTTACTTTTCAACAGAGCTTCATTGAGGAATGCGTCAATTACTTCATCCGATGGCCCCAGAATTTTTGGTTCAGGATCTGCCCCCAGCTCTTCAGTACAAGGAGTCTCCTCATCGTCTGTGAACGAATGGGAAATCACATGGAAACTCGCCACGTATTCCTCAGATTCATCCGACGAACTTTCTCTCTCACCTTCCTCTTGAAAGACGTGGTTGAGGAACTCTTGGAGTGTAATAGGAGTCCGTGCTTTCTGGTTGTATTCCTCCAGCGCGTCAATTCGTTTTTGTAAGTTCGTGCGCTTGTCACCAGGCTTCACGGGCTTCTTTGATTTCTTTTTCTTCTTCTTTGAAGATTTTGACGGCTGGTTATGAGTGCTTAGGCCATTACCGTCGATCTTTCGAGTTGGACGCGGCTTCAACATTCCCTCAATGATCTGAGGTTCCAATGGGTTCTTCCACTTGATCGCTGGGCATGTATGAAGATCGTTAGCATTCTCTTCGTCTTAGCTGACAGCACAACCTCCCATGGGGCTTCTTCGACGGGAGAGCACGTTGCCCCCGGCATATTCATCCTTTTAGAGGTGTGAGGTTGCGGCGGATTCACCTTCCATCTGTCGGATAACGCGAATTTGCCCTGTTGGTACTGATCTTCAAGCCAATTTTTGAAGACGTAGCAATCTTCGATCGGATGACCCAGTACTCGGTGATAGGGACAGTAGTTGGGCTCACTGATATCATTTGGTTGCGACGGACATTTTGGCTCCGGCAGATTTATGAGTCGGTTGCGCAACGCCGGCTCAAATAATCTTCTCGTTTTATCTCGAGGAAACGAGTACGGACATCCTAGTCTCTCCTCAAGGGGTACCTGTGGACGCATATTATTTTGACGAACGACCGGCTTCGAGTTGCTCGGCTGTTGTTGAGCATTAGCGACAACGATCGTTTTTCCCTTCCCCTTGTCATTTCGGGAGTTCGGCTTTGGAAGAGGAGGTTTATGGCCCATCTGATCCATTTGCGCTAGCTTGTCAATCAAGGCTTGGAAGGTAGTCGGCTTGAAGAACATCATAAATTGCGAGATGGTTGCTTGCGGATCAAGGGTTCCCACAAACATACCCACTGCAGGAGCTTCTTCAATGCGTTACTCGCATTTTGACCATAAGTTCCGCCACCTTATAGCGTATTGGACCCATGTCTCGCCTGGCTTCACCCTGGCGTTAATCAATGCCGTCATCGGGGTGTGTTCACTGGCGCTTGCAAAACGCTGGGTAAACAACAGCTCCATCTCCGCGAAGGTCTTAATAGAGTCGTTCAGGAGTTCAGAGTACCACTCGAACGCTGTATCTGATAAGCTTCCAACGAACTGGCGAAGCAATAATTTATCATCGCCGCCAGTGTTGCCGCAGAGTGCCATGAACTGGGCAACATGCTGGTAGGGATTGCCCGTCCCCTTATAGACATGGAACTTGGGAATTGTGTAGCCCGGCGGGTACTTGATCTGGTCGTACAAGCTCGGATATGGTCGTCCTGTTTTTACGACCTGGCCGGCTGCTTCAGTCGCATGATGAGCCCATATTTGTTGGGCTGTGTACTCGTCCAAGTCAGGTTTGGAGATTGTCTCCTCCTTAGCTGTTAACAGAGCTGGTGGAGGATTCGACGTTTCTCCCCTATCGTCTTCAAGGACGATCGGGGGATCTTCAGCTGGAGGATCTTATTGGATCATCATCCCCACCATGTCTTGGAACAGGAGGCCCATACTCTTTATGTTGGCTGCTTGTTCAGCAGCCTCTTTATCCTTCTTCTCCAATATCCAACGAAGGAACTCGGCGTCAGTCTCTTGCTCCTGGCGTTCATCCGAGGACGTTTCAGGGTTTTCTTTTGGCCCAGTAAGTGCGGCCATCGCGTTCATCATCTCCTGGAGCTTTTGCTGTTGCTCTTGAGCTTTGGTCACCGACAGTGTAAGCGGTCTATGACCTGTAAATGCACGGCTGTCCTCCTTTCCTGACGCCATGTATAATGTATGAACTATTATGCCCCCGGACTTAGGGCGTTTAGGTTCACCGCCTTTGGCATTTGCCGCGGGCGTGGGGACTTTCTCCGGCCTTCTTCTTTTGTGGGCCGTTGAAGTTGAAGGGGCTGTTGTGGTGGGCACTCTGGCGGTTGTTGTCCTTTGCTGTTTAATAGGACGGTCCTTTTCTTCTTGCACCTTCGCCTTTTTCTGTTGACGAGAATGATCTGGGTCGATTACGGAGTCTTCAACCCTTTGCCAGACCTTGTATATTTTGGAGGACAGCCGTTGAGGGGGATGTTCCAGCTTCGTTTCCGGAACCCTCTCCGCAGGTGGAGGAGACCTTTTCAGTGTAGCAGTTGGAGAGTTCTTACGTACCCTCCTCAGCGGTTCAAAGCTGTTCCCAGTTGGAACAGCAGCATCGACTTCCACCACTGGAGCAGGTGGAGTTAGCCCTGAGGGGGAGTTGCCCCCTGCCTTCCTTATTCGTCGCCAATGGCGGCGTCGAGCATGACGAGCCGTTGGGACTGGCTCGGCGATAGAGACAGCTTCTTTTTGCCCCCTGTCCAGATGAGGCGTCGCTGGTGTTAACCTCTTAAAGATTGAGGTTGTCCTTTGAGGGGTGATATTCAATCTGTCAAAGACAGATCCTCGAGCAGGGGCAGGAGCCGGAATAGACAGCCTTGAAAAGACTGACTCTTTGACAGGAGAAGCCGCCTTGACGACTTCTGGAGCAGCGGTTGTTGCCTTCCTAGGGAGAGCCACTTTGGGGTTCATGGGCTTCCTGGCGGGCCCATCAGAGTTCTGATCCAGCCTGGCAAAGACAGAGGCCGTTGGTTTGATAATTGACGACCCGTTGAAAGGGGCCGTTGTAGCAGTGAGCCGGTCGAAGACCGACTTCTTGTTCGCTTCTGGTGCAGACATGGGCATGGTGAAGCTTGCAGGCGGGATCATGGTCCCTAAAAACAGGCCGGTGGTGGCTTGGGTCACCTGTTCTACCGGCAGGGCAAGGATGGAGGCCCCTTGAGGCCTATATGCTACACCTCCAGGTGAGGTGGAGCGTCGGTTGCATTGGCACTTCGAGCAGTTCGAGCAATTAGAGGCCATTGATGCTTGATTTCTGCGCCAGACAAAAGACCAAATCTTAGTAACTTGAAACCCAAAGGCAACCATTAACAAACCGCGATTCGTTCGTGAAGACGACACACGAAGTGTGGAGTGGAAAGAGGAAAAGGTCCCACCGGGCGTGCCAGAATCTGTTCCCCTCCGAAAGACGATGCACAGGACTGCGAAGTCCTGACACTGAGATTCGAGGCAGATGCTAATTGGTTTTATCCGTCCACCTCTCCGAAGATGCCAAGTTGATTTATGGCACCGTGTATCGGAGGTTTGGACAGATGCGGCCAATGTAGCAGACTTCGTCAGATTCCCCTTCGCTTGAGGGGTTTTTGATTGTGGGGACGCTCTTCCCTGCAGGCGCAAGCCCCTGCAGTTAATTATGCTACCGCATCGTGGTAACAACTTTCTCCTTCTCCAGAATTTCACTTCGTGTCGTGTGTGTTTGTTTTGTTTGTGGATGCCCGTGGATTGTATACGGAGACTAGGTTATGCCGTCGCCCGTAGGACGTAGATTAGTCAAAATCCGTATTTACTTAGATTTGGGTTTGGTGTTTTAGTTTATGGATACGTTAGCCGTATTGAGGCTAAGATCAACTTAAACGTTCGTTAAGGATACATTAGTCCTGTTTGAGACTAAGATCAACTTAACATGATGATCCATTTAATATATGGCCGTCGGGACCCGTCACCTCTCTGACGTCGTTGAAGGATTACAACGATAAATGTCAGCGGAGTTCAGAGATGTACCCTTAGACCGAAGTTGATTGGGGGATATGAAGTCTATTTGAATGTTTAAGGATACGTTGGCCGTGTTTGAGGCTGAGATCAACTTAAACGGGATCGTTTAGATCCGACAGAAGAGCGTTTAGAGGGGGGCTCTACTGTTCCAGTTTAGGGACATGGTGGTCCATTGGTAGTTTAAGGACATTGCGGTCCATTGCCAGTTTAGGGACATGGTGGTCCATTGGCAGTTTAAGGACGCTTAAGTCTGTGGATTTAAGGACCCCACAGTCCGTATTTTAGTTTAAGGACGCATGAGTTCGTGGGTTTAAGGACCCCACAGTCCGTATCTGGGTTTAAGGACGCTTAAGTCCATGAGTTTAAGGACCCCACAGTCCGTGTTGATGTGTGATTGTCGGGACCCGTCACCTCTCTGACGTCGTTGAAGGATTACAACGATAGGAGTCAAAGGAGTTCCGAGATGTACCCTCGAACCGGATGTAAATTGGTTTAAGAGAGCAGCTGTGCTCAGTCAATTTAATTTGAGGACTTACGACCATCATTGGGCTAAATCCAGTTGAGAATATTCAACTTTATTTCTTATTTTTGGTCTATCAGACCTGTTCTAGGGCTTTGCCCATGTTTAATAATGCATAGCATTAATCTTGGTCTCTGTTGGACCTTTATTTGTGCTCTGCCCTTTTAAATGATGCACAGCATCTGTTCTGGTCTGATAGACCCTTGTTTGGGCTCTGATGCATTGCATCTATTTTTACTTGGGCTCTGATGCATTGCATCTGTTTGAAAATAATGCATAGCATTTACTAGGCCTGTTAGGCTTTTTTAATTGGGCTGAGCCCTTCTTTTTAATGATGCAGTGCATCAATTATCTGACAAGGGCTATGTGGCCTGTCAGGCGCTTTGCGCCAATAAATGAGCGCAAGCGCTTGCGAGGGTGACACATGTCGCGCAAGCGCAGTGCGCTGTACCAGTGCGCTGCGCTTGCGCTGCCGACACGTGGCGCGCTCTATTGAGTTGCGCTAAATTCAGAGAGCAAAGCTCTATCTTAAAAGCGCACAGCGCAAGTGAGTCAGATGCTGACACGTGGCGCTCTCTGGTGGCTTGCGCTAACCCAGGAGCGCAGCTGTGCAGATTTTGCAAGTGCAAGGCACTATTTCAATAATCTTGAGAATCTTTAAGATTCCAGAACCAATGGTTCACAAGTGCAAAGCACTATTTTTATTTGTTTTTTTTATTGAAGATCATTGATCTTGTTCTTAGATCAATGATCCATTAGAAGAAATTCTTCTATCTTAAAGGTTTTTTACCTTTTTCTTCTTGAAATTTCTTCAGAGTTCTCTCTGTTTGAAGTTCTCGATCTCTCACAATGTTGATGATTTTGAATTGGGGTCTAGGGTCCTTTATATAGTGCCCATAAATTAGTTAAATTTGTTAAAGAAATCTTTCTCTGAGTGATTTGGGGAATTTTCCTCACCGTTGGATCTTTGATCCAAGGACTTCTGTTTTACAGAAGACAATCTTCTTGTTTTAACAAGAACAGAAAGATCTTATTAAAATTTTAATTCTGTTTGGCACAGATGCACCAGCGCTTGACACGTTTCAAGCAGCGCACAGCGCAGCGCAACTGCGCTGACACGTGTCGCGCAGCGCAAAACGCAGCGCAACTGCGCTAGCGCAACTGTGCTGACACGTGTCGCGCAGCGCACAGCGCTGCGCAACTGCGCTGACACGTGTCGCGCAGCGCAGCGCACCTGCGCTTGCGCTGACACGTGTCGCGCAGCGCAGCGCTTGTGCTACTGTGCTTGTGCAACTGCGCTTGCTGACACGTGTCGCACAGCGCAGCGCTTGCGCAACTGAAGTGTTGCTTCCTTTAATTTTTTTTTTAAATAGAGCCTTGCTCTGATTGGGCACGCTGCCTTGGGCGCTGCGCTGACGTATCAGCTTTTGACACGTGGCGCGTTGCGCGCAGCGCAAGGAATTTGAAGCGTTGCTTCAAATTTTGAATTTTTGAAATTCAAACAGAGCTTTGCTCTGATTGGGGGAAACAACTACAAAGTCACACAACTCATCAGACATTCTATCTTCAATTGGTGAATCATTTGGTGTACTGGATAGATTTGTGAAACTGGAGTTGTGGATTTCAATTTGGGATGGGGATGTTTGATTTGGAAGGGTGTACCGCTTTCTCTCACTACCCAAATTCTCAATTTGTCCTATGGCCGTATTAAATACTGAAAATTTTTGGGCTGGTTTGAAATTATTTGCTTGCATCCATTCTATTGTTTTCTTTCTAATTTGGTGCGACATTTCCATATATTTTTCTAACGTCCGCTCAAGACTAGACTTGGATTGATAAGGGGTTTCTGTATAAGATTGAAATTCTTGTGGATAATTAAAACTCCCAAATGACTGATTAGAAGGACTGTCTAGAGAAGGTGTAAAAGTCGGATAGGATTGATAGGAATAGAGTGGTTGCGAACATTGGGCAGGAGTAGGATCAACATTATGATAAGAAGAATACTGATATTGGTTGGTTGGTTGGCTATTCTCAATAGACATCATATATACCACAAACCGATTATGAAATTCTTCTTTAGAAAGTGGTGGTGATGGTTGATATTGGTCCGGATTGAAACTTTGGTCGTTAGCCCTTGCTATATGCTCAGCAGTGGACATGCGTCTAGGGGTATCCTCACTCGGAGTATCAACTGAAACAGATGTAGAATTAGGATACGGTTGATAAGACCTGGACTGAGGTGGCCAACTATTTCTATCCGCTTGTTCTATCCGATCTCTTAAAGAAATGGGAGAGTCAAATGGTATACCGAAGCGATTACGAAGATAAGAAATATCTGATTGTGGATAGCAAAGCTCGGTAAGAGTTCGTCTGTTTGGGTTACCCATTATAAGAAGGCAAAAAGATTTAAGCTCCATTTGGATTGTTTTGCTTTGAAAGTGGACTTGGGGGTTTACTCACAAAAATCACAAAATGCACAAGTAAACCCTAGAACTAAGGTCACCTAGGTCAAGCACTAGACAGCTCCTAGACTTCTAAAAGACAAATCATAGCATAAATGCTCTACTGCCTCTTTATCTCTCCTGTGGCCAGGTAAGTGCCAGGTAAGTGGAAGGTATCCGCTATACAAATCACCGAAAATAGCGGGCCTAATTAAGTAACCACTTGCCTTAGACACACTTGCCTAGACACCATAAAAGAAATGCAGATAAGTGATAGATTACCCACGACCTTCCTCTGTCCTACTTGAGCGCGACGGTCCTTAGGGTCTTGATCTAGATATTTTTTAATTAATTTAGGATTATGCGGATGCTCGTTTTGTGATTTGTGGGGCATAGGAAGGGTGATGAAATCCCCACCTAATCTGAATTGTGGTCTTGCCCCTTAAAGTCCGTATTAAAATATGCAAAAACAACCAGCAAAATAAAGCACGCAAAAAGATTTTTGAGCGGCGATATTTTGCAAAGAATCCTGCAGAAAATGTATTATTAGATTTTTCAGAGGAGAGATAAAGAGTTGTAGAAGATACCAGAGAATTTTGAAGCCAAGATCCACTAATTAGGCCGCGGTTCCGCCGCAATACTGGTGATTTGGCCGCAGTTCCGCTGCGAGATGAGGGGATCTTTTGACAATTTTTGTACAGTAGCCTCCGCTTCTCCTCTGGATCTTGATGAATGTCTCTGAATCTTTATCTCCTCGCTAAAGTGACTCCTGAATTCCTCGCAAGAATCACACACTAATCGTTAAATATGCAAGATGCGGTTTTTTTATGTTTATGATATAGATCGAAAAAGAATTCAACACGAATAGTAAGAATAAAAATTACGCACGTATCCCCGGCAATAGCGCCATTTGATTAATCTGATTTATGTGTAGTAGTTAACCACAATCAATAATGGTGTCTCATGTAGCTAGACCGAGATAAGTGCGGGGCGTCCTCTGGGAAATGTTGAATCTTTTAATCTTACTTTAGGCGTGTTGAGAAAGAAAGGAGGGAGAATAAAGAATGGTGAAGTATGGTTGTAGATTCTAGATCTACGTCAAATACGGATGCAGAATATAGATCTTTATTAATTACGGATGTAGGTTTTATAGTAGAAGGGGGCTTGTAGGGTTCTTTAAGATTTAGTAGTCATGGATGATTACATAAAGATAACTCTTTTTATCCTTTAATAGATTTAAAACTAGATCGACAGTGATGCATGTAGATTAGGATTTCTGGAGGGAAAAGGGTTCCCACTCTTAACCCCTATCTTGACATGGATCTCCGCTCATGTCTAGCCTTTACCAAAGCAATCGTTAATATAATCTCAAATCGCGGTCGTGACTATCAATGAATTGGTAACGCGCCCGATTAGGATGTTAACTATTCTTTTGATAAAGTTTATAAACTTTATAGGACGTAAAAAGAGTTTAAGGATCTTCATCATCCATTAATCTACCCTAACCTACGAATCGTAACGAGCGGAGAATTATTCGCGCATGTTGGGAAAAGAAAAGATAGAAATCATGAAGAAAATAAAATGCAATAGAATAAAACTACCTTTATTAATCAACAAGATCAAGTACACTTTGTTCCTTTAGAAAATGATTACAAAACCCTAGTTTTCTTCTCGATCTCTTCTAAGGAGGTAGATGAACTGTCGATGATCAACCAGGATTCTTGAGCCGTCGTGGACTTCGTGATCGCGTCGGTTTGATCATTTTTCCAAGAGACTCTCGGTCCTTATTTATAGTCTCAAAGCCAGAACCCTAGTTTCCTAATATGGAAACTAGTTGTTAGGATCCCAACCACCAAAATCCCGAGCCCTAAATCCTTAGAAGTGCGGCGGAACCGCGGCCATTGGATAGGTTTGGCCACGGATCCGCCGTCTTTTGGTGAGATCATGGCCTCTAATTTTTGTAGCTTCATATCTGTAACACTTTGTAATCTTTTGAGTATCTAGACTTTGAAAATCTTCTCCACGTTTCTGCCAGAATTAGTTTCTTCAATTTACTTGAATATCTTCGGCAGATTTGATCTTGCCAACTCGGATTTCCTTGATCTCAGTCATGATATAATTCCTGCATAATTATCTCAATAAATGATGTTAGTAGAATTTGTTTTTATTGAGATATTATCTTTAACCATTTGTCATGATATTATAGTTTTAAGAATTGGTCAAGGTATTTAATAAGGTAAGCATATTTAAATGGGCCAAATGTTACATGGATATTATATGCTTACTTTTTCCTTCATAATGTTAATTATAATATATAAACACATGAAAATAGTATTTTTACATATGTGTCATATATTATAATAAACACCCTTTTTTATATAGAATTAGTAGGAAAAATGTCATATGAAAAGTGCAGTTTTATCAACTGAACACTCAACACAAAGAAGTTGAACCACAACCCTTTCTTCCTATCAATAACAAGAATGCGAGTAATTCACCATCACCGTTTTGTCTCTATAAACCGATACGTAAACACGTTCTATTCCACCCCTTATCCCCTTCCCATTTCTTCACGTCGATAGGTGACATGTTCTTCTACCAACCAGTGCGTTACATCGATAAAATATTTGAATGGTTGGTGTTGACTTTTGGTTTTTGTAAAACTTTGCATAGACCAATAACTTTAACCCCCCTCATAATTTTAAATGCTTAATACGATTTTACTCAAGTTTGGGGAAGGGATATATTTTGGATCTTGAAAGAAAATTTTTACAAAATTGTGAGCCAAAAATAAGTTTGGGGGAGGATTTTACTTTCATTATTTCTTGTCCCCGTTACTTTTCCTCCTAAGTCTAGAGTTTTTTTAAGCTTGACAGATGACATTAGTGAGGACACTGCTGCAAACAGGTATGGGGGAGGTTTGTGCTTATTCACGCATTATTTTGCATCATACTATATAAGCAAAAAAATTGATAAGGAAAGTTTGAAAGTGAAAATTTACATATGAAAGATAGGAATAGTTTGAGAAAAACTAGAAAGTTAGATGTTTACTTAACCGAAACTAATAATAAGTAGTTATGAGCCATTATTCCAAGGTTAGTAAGCTGAAGGAAATTACTAATCTGAGGATAAAAATAAGTCTGAAAAATAGTCCATATTTTTAAGTCCAAATATTTGAACGTTGATACCCTACTATACGCACTTACACACATCTTGAAACTTGGGACAGTAGAGGATATCTTGAAATGCTCTTGCCTAAAAGCCTTAGTATGAAGGAAAATAAAATAAAATATAAGTGGTGAAGAAAAAACTGAACACTGGTTTCATAATTGCTTAAGACGTCATAAAAAAAATATAGTGAGGGCGCTTTATCACCTAGTGCCTTAGACCAACTGGTTTGGGAGCCACTGCTAAGCCTTAGGTGTTGCAAGACGAGAAATTACGCCTTAATACACGAGCACATTTTGTAATCGGTTGGTTAGTAGCTCAAGAAGTATTAACGGCCGCATGAAGAATGTGTAAGCAATTCCATCTAAAATATTCACCAACTAAAAAGTACTAAGAAAGATGGACAAGAGTATGATAGCTTGAATTGATTCTCTAAGTTTAGGGATGTCTTTTACACACACGTAGGTTGAATTGAATTCTCTAAGCTTAGGAATGTCTTTTATACACACGTAGGGGTATATGATCAATGTTTGGAGGAAAGATAGGGAGGAAAACTAAAGACGGTGTTTTATTGAAGGATAATGTGATTTCTAACAACTTTTCACGACCATTAAGATAGGGCTCATGACAACCGAAAAACTGGTGTAGTTGGAAACTCTTATTTTCAAGTTCTTTCTTTTATGGTTCTTATCTTTGTATGTAACTTTCACTATCTTTCTTTTATTAAAGGATTTTGTGGGTGTAATCCGCTGAAAACCCTCAGGAGACGACACTCCTCCTACTAAGGGCACCCAGAGGTTTAACGGCTTGTTGCACGTGTTCAGTGCAATCGTGTTTCCTACGAAAGTGCGCTACTTAGATTTTTCTCTTTCTTTCTCCTTCTCTTGAATAAATAAGTTTGTTCAGGACGATCAAAATTAAGTTTGAGGGTATTTGTTCAGTCGAAAATATCGCATTTTTGATATGACATTTTCCTTACTTTTCTTAAATATCTAAAGGTGTTTATTATAAATATGACACATATGAGGGTTTATCTATAAAAATACTATTTTCATATGTTTATATATTATAATTAACATTATGAAGGAAAATATATGCATATAATATTTAGATAATATTTTGATAATTTAAATATGCATATCATATCAAATATCCTTAATCAATATTCTTAAAATATAATATTATATCAAATTGGTTAGGATAATATCTCAAAAATACCAAATATTACTAACATTATTCTTTGAGATATGGTGTAAGCTTTGGCTCAGGTCAGGAGATCGAGATGTTGAGATGTCGAAAATCAAAAACCTGCTGAAATATTAAAGAAAATCGAAGAATCAATACCGGCAGAGACTCAGGAAATATTTTCGAGTTCCAGACATCAACTAAATCTCCATGTGTCACAAGAATAAAGCCCCAGAAATTTGCACCCAAGATCTTACCAACAAACCGCGGATCCGCGGCCAAACCATGCAATATGCGGCGGATCCGCGACCGATTCACCAAATCAGGAGTTAGGATTTTCAGGTTGGATTTGCTACAACTAACCCTAATTCTAGGGATCTTTAGTTTCTGGTTTTGTGGCTATATAAAGGACCGAGGGCTAAACTTAGAAATCATCAATATTTTACGCAAGCTAATCACCGTCAAAGAATAAGTGATCCAAGACAGGTCCAAAATTCGATGTGATAAAGTGACGTGAGATTCGACGGAATATCTACATCCGACAAGGCAGAGATCGAGAGCAACTTCTTCTTCCTCTTGTAATCTAAACTTGAAGTTTGTACTTGTGAAGTTGATTAATAAAAGTAGATCTTTGGTTTAATTAGTTTAATTATTTAGTTACATTATGAATTTCATCTCTATCCGTTCTTCCATCTCCATCATGCGCGAGTAATTCTCTGCTTGATAGGGTTCGTAGGATTAGGGTAGATCAGTGGATGAGAAAATATTTTAACTTCTTTTATATCTTATGAAGTTTACAAACTCTAGCAAAAGAATCGTTAACATCCTTATCGGGCGCGCTACCAATTTATTGCTAATCTCGACCGCGATTTGAGATCAGATTAATAATTGTTTTGTTAAGGGCTAGACATGAATAAAAATCAATGAAAGGACAAGAGTCAATAGTATGGAAACCCTAGTTTCTTCCAAGAACCCTAATCCTCATTCATCACTATCAATCTGGTTTTAAATCTATCAAAAGATAAAAGGAGTCATCTTCATTAGTCATCCAGGATTACTAAATCCTAACGAACCTTACAAGCCCTCTTCTGATATAAAATCTACATCCGTATTTAATGTAGATCTAGATTTTATAACCATTCTTCACTATTATCTATTCTTCTTCCTCTTCCTAATCAACATATCTAAAGAAAGATTAAAAGATTCCACATATCCCTGAGGACGACCCGTACTCATCTCGGTCTAGCTACACGCGACACCGTTATTAATTGGGGTTACTACACACACTTCTTTAAATACAGATCAATCAACTTACGAGTTTAGGGTAGAGATGAGAGGTGGACGAAGGTTTTGAGAGTTTCGTGGAGTTACGGGATCGCCGGAATCTTCCCGAATCGTCGCTGGAACTTGACCTTGGCTAACTCCACTTGTACAACTTATTTGACTTGGAAAAATTTGAGAGTTTTGACAATGGATTTCAGAATAGAGAGGGCTAGGTATGGGGTGGTATTAATAGGATAGAATTAGGGTTTAAGGAATTAAAAAATGAGAATTAAAATGCATTAAAACATTGGTTTAATGGTGATTTTTAATCTTCTGGTTAATTGAAGAAAAAACAAACAGAAGAGGAATAGTGGAGGGGGCAAAGGGTTAAGGTTTAAATTTTGGAAGCATTACCCACGGTTTCAACCGGCGGCACTGACCCAAAACCCATCTTCGCCGGTCGTTTGGTGGGGTTGGGTGCTTGGATCGCTGCCACGTGTCCTCGGCTGTGTGTACAACATTTTCCATATGTTTAATTAATCTGACTTTTCATTTTTGCGTGTATTAATGTGTAAACTTTTGGGCTTCCAAAAATTTTAAAAGAAAAATCATAAAAAATAATAGGTGGCTGATGGGATTCGAACACATGGGCTACGTCACAGCAGTACAAGGCTTTACTAATGAGTTGCAAGTGTTTTCTTGCTATTCTTAAACAAGAAATATTTTTAAGTTGTGCTCAGGCTAAGGTACCCCTTTCTGTACTTTATAAAAATTTTGTACATAAAATTTAGGGTTGTTACAGTCGCTGTCATGCCCAGCTTTCGAATATGTACAAAATAGGGGACATGACACGGCTAGCCATACTATCTACGGTAAGAAATCATCCTTCCATAGTCACATTAAGATTGCAACCAGTAATCAAGCACAATAATATAAATAACCAACTATCATATGTCTAATATGCCACAATAAACAATAACGATAATCAATAATCAAGGGTCAATAGCGGAAGCAGTAATAAACGATCAAATATCATGATCCATGAAAAACAAGAACCATAAATAGTATTGGATATAGGTGAGCTCAAGTCAATTATTCTAATTGAAGGAGGACCTATATGAGAGAGCAATCTTACTCGAGATGATAGTATGCTATCTTATTTGTCATTATCTTTCATGTGATGTGTTTTATTCACTATCACGTATCGTTTAGATAAGAGATAAAGCCCTAGGATTTTGCTTGACTGACAAAAAGATGATGGAGATCATACTGGTGGGGTCTGGGTAGTTGATAAGCACATCTTTAAATTTCCATAGTCATAGGAGTATCGAGACTGGGTATCGGTACTCCAGTTTAGACTAGTGTGTACGTTTTATGACCCGGTTGGAGGGCGATAGCTGATTCTGCAGCTATTGATGTTTGACATCGAGGATTGTATACATGTGCTAATTGAATGAGACTGGACGGACTCACCGAGAACTCCTAGTTGGTAATATACCAATGTTAGATAGCAGTTCTCTGGTGACATGAGTACAAGGTGGTCCTTAAGGACCTGAGATCGCCATAGTATCTCATGTTTGTTCTCACTATACTTAGACATCTACCCTACCATGGCTTAAATGAGTCATTCAAACAGGTTTTTGTTGGGTATAGTCCTGAAGCACATGGAGGCAGTGAGCGGTCGAGGGGATTTGTCTCTCCCGTTATAGAGAGTTGATGTCGCGCTGTGCTGGATATAAATACAACCACAAGTCGATGGTCATCACAGTGGAGATAAACTGATAAGTGTTATCAGTTGTATTTTCGGTTGGTTATGAGTCCTCGTCGCACGACTTATTGAGTTATTGGAGTCTGACAGATTCCAAACCCTAGACCCGATATGCAATTCTCTTAAACGAAGAGACCAGACTGTACGGTAATGTCATTGATAGACTTTGCAGGGTTCGGATGAGCTTGCTCGTTGACCTTCTTTCGATCAATACCTGGGTGGTCGTTACATGCAGCTAGTACCGCTGACGTGCTTGTGGGCAGAGATATGATCCTAACCTACTGCCAGCATATTGTCGAGTCTTTAGAGTCCTACACAGAGGTTTCCCAGCACATGCGAAATGATGTAGGGCACGTATAGGGATACGTGCAGGAGTTCGATTAAACACGTGTATTTGATACACGTATTTTAATCGGGTGTTAATTGATATTATCTGGTATATATATATATGATATAACTGAATTATTAAATCAAGTGTTGATTTAATAATTAAATGTATATTTATATGTTGATATATTTATATATTAACTAATATCATACTTACTGATTGATGTGAAAAATTGAGATTTTGTGTTTCCTAGTTACCGCAATCAATAACTGTGTCGCAATAGCTAGTTGATAGTGAGTACGGGTCGTCCACAGAGAAATGGTAAACTATCTTTCTTATTTTAGACGAGTTAATAAAGAAAGATGGAATTTTTATCGTTTTATACTAAAGAGATTTGAAAATTTTATAAGAGAAGGGCTTGTAAGGTTTTTCGGATTGAGTAGTTAAATGATGAAGTTTTTTAAAAAATGATTCTTTTTATCTTTTAATTATTTAATACTAGAAAAATAGCAATAAATGTGATTAGGGTTCTTGGAGGGATTAGGGTTTCCCTCTACTGACCCTTGTCATTTTATTGATCTCTTTTTATCTCAAGCCCTCAACAAATCAAGTATTAACGAATCTCAAATCGAGTTCGTAACCATCATGAATTGGTAACACGCCCGAATAAGAGAGTTAAGACTCTCTTTGTTAAAATTTATAAAAATTAAAACATAAGAAGAAGTAAGGGATTTTTTCATCCATTATACTATCATATCCTACAAACCCTAACAAGCGAGAATTTACTCACTCATTGGGAAAAACGAAGTAAAATAAAGGTGGAAGAATACGGGACCCATAAGTTGAACAGAAAAGAAAAGTGCGGAAAGTAAATGCAGAAAATAAATGCGGAAAGTAATGAGATAAAATTAAAAGGAAAAAAAACTACATTTTATTAAAACTTTTGCATTACAGAATTTGATTGCTGAAAAAACTAAAAGAACTAAAATCCCTAGATTGCTCGATGGATAGATCGATTGATAGATTTTTAGATAGATAACCCTAGATTGCTCTCGGTCCTTTATATACGCTCTAGAACTTGAAACCATAGACGTCATTTTAAAGTATGTGAAAATACGATCAAGCCCCTGAAATTGCACATCCAACGGGCATGAGTTGACCGTGGTTCGGCTGCCTAAAGCCCCTTTCCACCGCGGATCCGCCGCCATTTGGTGGACTTGTCCAGATTTTTCGTGCTTTCTTTTCTCGATTTTTGGGGATCCTTCTGATGAATATATTTTGAAAATATATTTCTCTCTCTGCAGTTGCGAGATTCTTCAATTTGCTTCTAAAATTCATCAGATTTTGTTTGCTAACTCGATTTGAAATGGATCTCCTATTTTTGTTTGTAGCCCTGAACTGACTTATTATTTTAATACCTGCATAATATCTTAAATCAAATTATTAGTAGTATTTGGTTTATTTCAAATAATATTCCAACCAATTTTAATTAAATTACGGATATGATATGATATGATATGATATCTTAATAATAATGGTTAAGAATATTTGATATGATATGATATGCATATTTTAATAATTAAGAATCTCATGGATATTTTATTTAAATATGATATGCGTATATTCCCCCAATTATATCAATTATAAATTAAGAAATATATGACAAATTCTTTTTACAAATAAACCCGCATATGTTCTTAAATTACAAATATCACCTTTTAATAACTAATAATAGTAGGAAAAATGACCGTACAAATATGCAATAAATATGACTGATCAAATACCCCCAAACTTATCTTTTGATCGTCCCGATCAAACTGTTTTATTTATAAAAAAAAACCTAGTATACCTTCATAGGCAACACGATTGCACTTAGCTCGTGCAACAAGTTTTTAAATCTCTAGGAGTCCCTAGTAGGAGGAGTGTTGTCTCCTGAGCGTTTTCAGCGGATTTCACCCACAAAATCCCAAAATTTAGAAAATAAAGGAAAGAAGACAAAAATTACATGTAAAGATAAGAAACATATAAATAAAAAAACTTGAAAAGTTTCAAACTACACTGGTTTTTTAGTTGTCATGAGTCATATCTTAATGGTCTTGAAAAGATGTCGGAAATCACATCCTCCCTCAATAAAACATTTTCTTTAGTCTTCCTCGATACCTTATCTTCAAACATCGATCATATACCCCTACATGTGTGTAAAAGTCGTCTCTACACTTGGAGAATTCAATTCAAGCTATCATACTCTTTGTCCATATTCCTTAGTACTTTTTAATCGGTGATATTTTAGATGGACGTGCTCACACATTTTTCATGCGACCATTAATACTTTTTGAGGCACTAACCAACCGATTACCGAATGTGCTCACTTATTAAGACGTACTTAGCAATATCCTAATCTTGCAACACCTAAGGCTTAGCAGTGACCCCCAAACAAGTTAGTCTAAGGCACTAGGTGATAAGGCACCATTGCTATATTTTTTTATATGCTGTCTTAAGTAATTACAAAACCGGTATTCATTTTTCTTTTAAATTGTCATTTATATTTTGTTGATTTTTTTCCTAAGGTTTTTAGGCAAGAGTATTTCAAGGTATTTTTTACTATCCCAAGTTTCAAGGTGTGTGCAAGTGCGTATAGTAGGGTATCAACATTCAGAAGTTTGGACTCAAGAATAGAGACTATTTTTCCAGACTTATTTCTGTCCGCATACTAGTAATTTCTTCATCTTACTAACTCTTAGGACAACAGCTCATGACCACGTATTACTAGTTTTGTTCTAAAATATCTAATTTTCTTGCATTTCTTAAGTCTCTTCCTCTCTTTCATATGTATTTTTCACTTTCTAACTTTTATTTTCAAAATTGTTTTTATAGTTCTTTTTATAGTACACAATGATACGTGAATAAATACAAACCTCCTCCCAAACCTGTTTGCAGCAGTGTCCTCGCTGATGCTATTGTTCGAGCGCAAAAACCTGTAGACTTGGGAGGAGAATGATAGGGTCAATAGTTAGTCAAATGTAAAGCCTCCCCCAAACTTGTTCTTTAGCGCACACACACATTTTTTTTGGATCTACTAATATACACACCTCCATTCTTAGTTGAAACAATATTACCACTGTTTATGGCTGGAAAACCGAAGCATGGAAGAGAGGCAGAGGAAAGTTAGTTGTAATAAAACGACACCTGCAAGAACAGGAGCTCCTCCGATGGGTCAGCGAAAAGATACGGTTTTAATCTATGCCCATTTACTTTGAAAAGGGAACCATCTTTAGGATTTTCTACATCCACTGCTCCGTGCGGGTATACATACCGCACCACAAAAGGTCCCATCCAACGAGATCTCAGCTTACCCGGATGAAGATGGAGATGTGTATCGTAAAGAAGGACTTGTTGTCCCCGTGTGAATGTTTTTCGCAAAAGGTGTTGGTCGTGAAACACCTTTGCTCGGTTCTTTACTATAACCGCGTTATCGTAGGCTTCATCACGAAGCTCATTCAGCTCATTTAATTGAAGCTTTCAATAGCTGCCCGCTTGGTCAAAATCGAAGTTAAACTCTTTAATTTCCCACATTGCTTTATGTTCGATCTCGACATGGAGGTGGCAAGCCTTTCCAAACACCAGCCGATAAGGAGACATGTCAAGATCGGTCTTATATGCAATACGAAATGCCCAAAGAGTATCAGTCAGTTTAGAGGACCAATTTTTACGGTTCTTAGAAACCGTTTTCTCCAAAATTTACTTGATATGTCGATTGGAGATCCCGGCTTGCCTGCTCGTTTGGGGATGATAGGGCATAGAAAGCTTGTGATTGATTAAATATTTCCACATCAAAGCTGTAACATTTTAGAAAAATAAAATATTATTTTTGGAAATTTATATTAATTGTTGATTTTGAAAGAGATTATAAGAATGGAGCATTCGTAGATTTTTTATAATTAATTATATTCCATGTTAATGCTAAACTCGATTAATTTTCACTAATCTTGCATTATCATACTTATGCATATAACATGCACCATGTCATGCTACACACTTGCTTCATTTTTGTTTTGAACCATGACATGCATCTTGTGTTTCTTTTTATGTATATGGTTTGTTTGTTTTTGGGTTTTAAAAGAAAAGAAAAAGGAAAAGATTAGAATATGGAGGTATGGGCAAGAGAGAGAGAGAGAGGGTGAGGGGTTATCTTTGATCATGGCTATTCTCCTCCTCATTTCATTTCCTTCATTCTCATTCCTCTCTTCTCTCCCATGGCAGCCCTCTTCTCTTCACCTTCTCCTACTCCTCACAACACCATCTAAAACACTTCAAAACACTTCATCCCTTTCATTAAAAATATGCAAAAGCTCACTACAAGCATGGGGAACCAAGAAAGTTTGGATTTTGAGCACTTGGGGCAACTCAAGAAATTTCTTGAGTTGCCAAATGAGGTAATTCTTTCAAGGGTAGTATTTCAATTACTTTAGCATCTATTTAAGTTTAGAAGTGTTTAATTGTAGTTTAGTGATGGTTGAAAATTCCAAGATGAGGTTTTGAGGAATTTTTGAGTTGTGATGATGCATGTGAGTATATTAGTGACTACAAACCCCCTCTAGTGTTAGAATTCAGGACAAAACCACAGGCTAGACCCTAAATCATGAACTTTAGATTTGCTGATATCAGGTTTTGTGGGAATTGTGATGATATTTAGTGATCTGCTACGACCCAGGGCACCTGAAAAATATTTAGCAAAGACTGTGAGTCGTGCAGGCAACCTGGAAGCTAACCCCAAAACCTGAGACCCCCAATCCACTTCCTGGCCACCAATTATCTCTTTCTGGCCGCAATTTTCAGCCTTGGTATGGCGGAATCGCCTCGTGCTTGGACCATGGCTCCATTTTAGGCAAATTAGACCACCCCATATGCAGAATTGGCTAATTTCACCTGAACTAAAATCTGGAGGTGTTTTCTTAAGTTGCTGCTTCATTTTGCGACTTCGTTTTAACTTAAGTTATGGTATTTATGTTTTGTCTCGGTCACTTGACGTTTGTACGTCGCTATCGGGAGTTGTTTGATTATTCATGCATGCCTAGACCATAGGTTTTAACCTATGCGTGATTCGTGTGTCGTTTTAGTTTTCGTGTGCGATTTCAGTTTACGATACTATGTGTGATAGGTGTAGGTACCCATATGGATTTGAACAACGAGGAAGAGAATGGCAGCATCGACTTCGGCAAGAAAGGATCAAGGTGATATATCTACGGGGGAAGTCAGGTGGATGGCGTATAGCACCCCCGCAGTTTCGTAGTGTAGTATACGAATACGTATATGTGTGTGTGTGTGTGTGTGTGTGTGTGTGTGTGCTGTGAGACTAATGATTATCAAGATAGGTTATAGGTGTTCATGGGATAGTTTTAGTGTAATTAGAAGTAACTTAGTTTAGCTTCTTAGTCACGAAACCCTAGAATAAAGATTTGTGCACACACACACGCATACAATTTACTTTCTTGTGCGTATATGGGGAAATATATATATATATATATATGTATGTATGTATGTGAGTATGTATATATATATATATGTATACATATACATGGATGAGGAGGAAGTATATGGTACTTGGAGATGAGTCGATGTGATTGGGCATGATGCCATGAGATCGGTGATGTGACTTGGTTCGTATTATGAGATGCGACATCATATTATAGCTGATCTTTAGGCGATGTGTTTTCATACATACGCATATATATATGTTGATGGTATCGGAATGTACTAGACTTTAGATCAGCACCCCTAATTCAGGATATGATGATAAGGATACCAGATGAATAATAAGATAAATGTGATATTCGACCCGTACCTAGATTTGGGATGCCGTACGATGGATTTACCGTACAAGATATAATTATGATGATAGATCCGCACTTTTGACTCGAGGATGTCATATTACATATTGTATCATACGTGATACTATTGAGGCAGGATCACCGACAACTAGATATAAATATCGACTCAGACTTAGGTGGTTTTCCTTATCCTTTTGATTAGTCTCTTAGTTTAGTCCTGTAGTTTACTTAGTAGAGGTTAGATCTAGGCGAGTGATACTTATTTCCAAACTAACGAATCGTGAGTATTTTAAGACAGACCAAGGGTGTCACGACCCAAAATATTAGCTCGTGACTAGCACTTAAATCACGCAATGTCTAAAGGCGTAACGTAATTCAAGTAAGCTGAAACCCAGAAATCTAAACCTTTTTAAGAAAATAAAGGAGGTGAATTTTTGAAATAAAGGTATAATGAGATCAAGTTTTCTTAAAATGCATAGAAAAGGGACATGAAAATGCAAGTGGAATTTACTAGTTTGAAAACTTGTTTCGTCTTTTTAAAAATTTGGGCAGCACCTCCTTTGTATATTTTGATCCAAAACCACATATACAAGATAATGATAAAGGCATCCCTAAGCGGGAGCTAGCTCTTCGCCAAACAGTGGATCACAATCACGCAAGATAATATAAATAAGTATACGACGCCCAACGGCGAAGATCACCATAAAAGATAAAGAAAAGCAAGACATAAAAACCACAAGTAGCGGAAAACCCCTCGCCCTAAGTCTCGCAACCACAATCCCACTAAGTCTCATTACTTATACAATTTACTAATTTTGATTTGATGGAGTTAACTAGATACAATATGGAATATAGATACAAGAGTGGGTACGATACAAATGTCTCACCTACCAATGCAAAACACCCGAATGCAACTGTGTGCCATCGAAGCCGCTACTGATCCAAACGGTCAACCTGCAAGAACTGTGGCACAACGAGGGTGAGTTGCCAACTCGTGAGTAGAAAAATATCAACAGATAGAAATCGAATAACCAACGACTCTTAGGTTAACTATATCATAAAGGTAATACTATGATATCTAGGGTGACCGGGTCTGTATATGTGCCAACAAGGTAGTCAATGTCTATAAGCATTTGGATAACATCCAACAGTATAATCAATGCATGTATGCATGTGGATCTCGTCCACCCATATGATCAATGTCTGTATGCACGTAAATATCATAAAGGAGTGTGCATGAAAGTATGAGGATATAAATCAATAGTGTCCCTCGCGACACATCAAAATCATGAAACCTAGGTGTCCAGCATTGACACCCGAAAACATCATGAAACCCGTGTCCAGCATCGACACGTAAATTCTCATATCTCGGGCTCCGATAGTCAGGATCGGCCCATGGGCTCCGTCAGTCCGGATCAGCCCATATCATTTCTCGACTCCGGTCGGCACCCTCCGAATATCCGCCAGGTCCAACCAATCACCGGTAGGTACTAGCCACCCTGCCAGGCTCATCGTCTACTCCACGAAAAACATTTCTCGCCCCAGGGAACCACATCGGGTCCACCATGAACCCGCAAACGGATCATCCAACTCCTCGAATCGGGTTTCAAGCACATGTCTCAGAACCGAGAAAACGCATGGTGGACACACTGAAATATCATATCAAGAGAAACCGGGTTTTTAAAATAATACATACTTTCTTTTAAAATGACCACGGTTCTCAAATCCAGAAATCTCATGCAAACAGCATATCTCAATGCGTAAAATCATAAAGCATGATGTATGCGACATATGATGGAAATGCAAGCATATCCGTATATCATGCAACATGGAACAGTGATATATCATATTAAGGGAAAACCGCTCCTTTAAATGATTCCAGTTTTTTTGAAAATATGTCTTGCGGTTCCCAATATCTCCAAGGTTAAATGCAACATCGTATAAAAGTGCAAAGGTAACTATAGCGAGTAAATCATGCAAAGAGTCATATCATGATGCAGCAATCCTACTGTGTAGTGACATGGCAATTATCGATGATGAAGTGTGTGAGCCGGCAAATCTGTGTACGTGTAACATACGCATCATCGATAATGGTGTAAGTGTACTAACACAGGTACATGCAATGATAATATCATGAATGCAGCATAAGATAAATCATCAGCTAAAAGCTATAAGGTATGCGTAACTATCATATGTCTGAGTCGGTGAATCTATCAATCGATATCTAGCCTCACAGCATCACGTACGGTATAATCTATCGTACGGCATCTTCTAGTCAAGGGTATGGATCAATCATCAAGTCAAACTCATCACGTATGGAAAATTATCGTACGGCGGCATAATACCAATAGGGATCATATCAACCTATACGACAATGAGGGGTACGGACCTAACGTCTCGTACGACATATCACACATGATTCACGACATTCTATATATATATATATATCTAAATACCTATGTCCCAAGTCACATCCATAACAATCTCATATCAGGGGACCGGCAAGGTATCAATCATCTCAATCGACTCGCATCCGTATACCAACATATCATCAATCATCATATTACATCGTCTTATCTTTTCATCGCATTTATTTCCCACATCAAGTCAATTTCACATATCCAATCTATCTTTACTATAAGCCTACATGTCTAATCTGACACACACACCCGAACCATACAATCAGTTTTCAAAGGGACGAATCGCAGTTTTGAAAGTAGGGGCTACGGTGTTTTACAAGAAAAAGATATCATTTGAAAATCTGTAACGTCCCTTAAGGTATTTGTTTAAAAGATGCATGTGATTCTTCATTTTAAAATAGGTATGGTTCGGATGACACACCTACGTCGGCTATCTAGTTATATAGTGTCCAATACGGCAACATCATCGAACATCGTCCTCAAAACCAGTCATCACGTATCAATTGTATTATATCACTACTAACTATCCTTTAGTTTTAAATATGGTTCTCTAACTATCTTATAACCCTATTCCTAATTTTCTATTTAAGGTTTCATTAACCATAATCTATATATAATCGGTTTCCATCAAAGTGTGCGGGGGTGCTATACGCCATCCACCCAACTTCCCCCGTGGATATAGATCCACTCACCTTGGTCTTCGCTTGCCGAAGTCGATGACGCCACGCTCCTTCTCCTCGGAATCCATGCGAAAGTACCTACAATAACAACACATATCATAACGATATTAAAATCAAGTTCTGAAATCCAAAATGGCACCCGCATTGCTCATAGGTTAGAACCTATAGCCCACATATGCAAAACCAACAAATTACCCCTAGTCGTTGATGTACAAACATCCAACAACCAATACAAATACAAATATCAAGAATTAGCATTTCAAAATACGGAAAACATAGATAAAATCACACTAAACTGCTCCCAGATTTTGACTCGGGTCAAACAAAGCTAAGCAAACAAGTCAAGGGTGATGTACATAGTGTATATAACCTACTGGACCAACCCCAACACCCCAGCCAACCAAGTGGCCGAGCACATCCCCAAGAAAACCGGCCTCCTCGGCCCCTCAGGCTCCAATGGGCTTCGTCTTGTCATGGTGGTCTCCTGCTGGTGTATCTAGGTCCCTGGTGTTGTTTGCTACTCTCAAAAATTCTCTGGGTTGCTCCAGATTTCCCTGCACACCCAATTTCCTTAAAAAACCGACATGAACTCAAATACCAAATCCGTATTTTCTATTCTATTCCAGTAAAAACCCCACTCAAGTCTTATTAACAGCCCCTATATCACCACAACACAACTCGAACCCTATTCCTTCTCTTGGAATTTCCAAGTTCACAAATCCATCACTAAACGAGTTCTAAGTTAAACCAAAATGCTAGGAATTCAAACTAAACTAACATGGAAAGAGATATACCTCCCATAGCAACCCAAGAAAACCTTAGCTCGACCAAAGTCACCAAAATCGAACTTTGCTTGGTCCAATGTGTAGAGGGTGAAGAGGGGATCAACTTTTGTGAAAGGGGTTTAGAGTTTTGGGGATTATTTGGAGATGGATCTAGGGCTTTGAGTGGAGGGAAGTGGGGTTGAGGAAGATGAAGAGGGAGAAGAAAAATGATAGGGGAATAAAGATGGCAGCAGCCCCCCTCTCTCACACTTATTCTCACACTCTTTCTCTCCCCAATCATTCACCTTTTTGCCCTTTTTTCATTTCCTTTTCTTTTCTCCTTTAAACTTTAAAACCAAAACACAAAACACCCATAAAACAACACAAATGTGACAACACGTAACCAAATGCAACATGACATGGTGCACTAGCTATAGAAAACTGTAGAAACACGGATTTGTCTTAATCGTGATTAGCAGTGCGCTAATCGGGTTTTTATCAAAACTGCATATAATAAATTTTAAAAACGCCAAATCCTTTAAATATGTTTTTAAATGAATAAATCATTTTAATTTCCATTTATTTCACAATTATTGGTATATATTTATACCCTTTTTCGAAAACCCCAATTTCGCAAATCGGGCAGTTTTCGGGAAATATATTATTTTAATATTAAATTCCAAAAATAATATTTTATATTTTCTAAAATGTTACAAAGGGGTACTACGGATATTTCAAAGGACGTACATTTTTCTTAAAAACACCGTAGCCCTATTTTCAAAACACCACGATTCGTGCGATTTCAGATACCAAAAACTGTATGACTTGTATATAGGAATGTATATTTCTTTATTGTTGCATTTACTATTCATTTGCCATATATTCTTGTTGTTCGCATCGCATTGCATGCTTATATGTATTATCGTTAGTTATTATGAAACCTGTTGTTAGGACACCAGCACCATTACCGATGATGCGTATGCTCCACGTATACTCGCTTGCCGGCTCACACACATCATCATCTGTAATTACCATGACACGTACACTTTAGAAGTATTACTTCATTGACATAACTTACTAGTTGATAGTTCCATTATGTTATTGCTTTATTATGCTAGTTTAATTATTGCATTCCTTGCTTGATATCAGATGCATTCATATATTCATTTGTCATGCAATATTATGGAGTTTTATACTGGTAATTTACTATTATTTACTCTTGAGATTGGGATTTCGGATTTCCATGAGATTTTTGGATTTAGAGAACCCGCAAAGATTTTATAAACTTATTATCATTTTAAAGATAGAAAATTGTGGTTTTCTCCTGATATGATTTGAGAAGTGTCCACCATGAGTTTTCTCGGCTCTTGAGCAGTATTATACACCCGATTCGAGGAGGAAGATGAACCGTCTGTAGGTGCATGGTGGACCCGATGCGGTACCCCGGGGCAAGATGGTTGCAGGAGATGGCGTTGAGCCCAGTAGGGGAGCACTACCGACCGGTTATTGTGACGCGCCGGATATCCGGAGGATACCGACGTGGTCTTGAGATTTGATAACACAGGCCAGTCCAGATAACCGAAGCCTGAGATATTGAGATTTGATGATACAGGCCATTCCGGATAGCCAGAGCCTGAGATATTGAGATATTGGGATATATATTTTGTGTCGATACTTGGCACTGATTCTCTGTTAATTTCATTGATGATACTTCGATTTTTATACAGAAATCTCACTGAGATAAGAAAACAGTTTTCTCATTTAGATGTATTCTGTTTTCATGCATTCATACATCATATATATGATATGTTGTTACCTGAAGCACTGACGCGAGCACTTGGTATTACACTTTTGTATAGATGTTTACCTTTACCAATATTATATGCTTCAGGCTATATTATCTTGATAATATTATTATCGTATGACCTAGGATAGAGTCATACATGCGATTTCTGCTCGGTGATGTTTTCTACTCACGAGTTGGCAATGCACCCCCGTTGTGCTACAGTTTCTTGCAGGTTTTGCCATACAGGTTTTCCTTGGTGGTTTTGTTGGCACACTGCTTCTTTTCGGGTGATTGCTTTGGTAGGTGGGCTCACTCGCATCATGACCACCATTGTATTTTATTTATATTTCAGTTGTATCTAGTAAACTCCATCAACCAGACATGTATATTAGATAGACTTAGAAGACCAGTGTATATTCTTTCGACCTTAGAGTCGTGCTTGTATTATTATGGTTTCTTGATAGTATTGGTTTCCTTTTTGAGTTTTGATCCTTGCCCTTCGGCGTTGTATATTATATTGCTTGCGTGGTTGTGACCGCCAATGGGTGAAGAGCTAGCTCCCGCTTGGGAATACCTTTATTCATTTATGTATATTATTCATGTTGTACCCGTTTGGGTCAGTATTTACAAAGGAGACTCTGCCGAAATTTTCGGGAAAGACTTGGTGTTTTAAAAATGTTTACTATGACTTTCAAAGTGATTTATACGCAAACTTTTAAACAAGTTTTCCTTCACTTTCTTCTTTTAAATGGTTTAGATTTCGGAGATTTTGACTTACTTGAATTAGATGGGGTCCTATAGACTTCATATGATTCAAGTGCCAGTCACGTGCCGTTTCGGGTCATGACAAAAGTCTCGAAAGACCGATTACAGAAATGAGTCCCATTGTCGCTAATAATAGCACTAGGGCGCCCGAACCGAGAAAAAATATTTTCTTTAAGAAACTTAACAACAACCTTGTTGTCATTAGTACAGCTCGGTATTGTTTCAACCCATTTGTTAGTTATATGTATGCTGTAGAGGCCATTATTGTACATGTGATGTATATTATAGTGGATGCTTGGATATATATAGAGAGGATTTTCTTGCTTGACATGATAGTATGCTATCTGGTTGCTCTTTGTCTCAACATGTTAACTTGTATTGTGATACGGTCTTGCTCTTACATGTTGATAAAGCCCTTAGGATGTATACTTGACTACGAGGACTATGATCATACTAGTGGGACCAAGGGTTGTCCATAAGTACATCCTATAATTGTTCCTAGTTGAGGGTGTATCGAGACAGGGCATCGATATTCCAGAGTAGACTAGCATATACGCATCTTGACCCATATGATGGGCGATGGATGATCCCACATCCATTGGTGTTTGACATCAAAGATGGTATACGGGTGCTCAGTGGAGACTGGGTACACTGAACGGACTCGCTGAGAACTCCTAGTTGGTATTATACCTATCGTCAGATAGCAGTTCTCTGGTGTCACTGGTACATGTTAGTCTGTAGACCCGAGATTGTCATAGAGTCTTGTGTGATTCCCACTGAGCTTTGATTTCCACCTTACCACGTTCAAGAGAATGTGCAAAACGGTGACTTTTGGGTACAGTCCCGAATCACATGGAGGCAATGAGAGATAGGAGGGGATTCGTCTCTCCCGGTATTAGGGGTTGATTTTGCGCTGTGCTCAATTAGCCATAATGTAACGTTTTGAAAATCGTTTCGGTGAAATTTCGAAAAATCGGTAAAATAAGGGGGTTTTCTGTAAAAAGTCAAAATACAAATATCTTATTATAAAAATTAAATATACATATTCTAGCTATGTAATTGCTAGTATTTGGTGTTTATTGAGCCACTGGTGAAATTTCAAATTTTCTGAAAAAAAAATTATTTTATTATTATTTTAAGCCGTCACTAATACATTTAATTAGGGAAAATTACAAATTGGAATGAGTTGAAACAAATTTTGTGCATCATAAAATATTAAATAAAATTTTATCATGTGGTTTTTGAAACGAAATCGTTTGCCAAAACGGTTTAGAAATTATTGAAGAAAAAAGGCTTTTTTGGTGAAATTAGTGTAAATGGATGTTTGGGGGTATAGTATTTATCATTTTCCATCACCCCACATCCATACCCACACTCACACACCCTCATTTATCTTTTCTCATGGCTGAATTCAGCAGCCCCTCAATCTTTTCCCCACTTGTGTTGCAAAAGAAAAGAAAAGAAAAGAAAAAGGAAATGTAGAAATGAGAGTGGACTTTGACTAGGTTGACTAGGCATCATTTTCCCCACCTCCCTCTCTCTCCACTTTCCCTCTACTTGCAGCCGAGGCCCCCCCTTCTTGCTGTCCAGATTTCCCCCCCATAACCCCACCTCATTTCCCCTCAAAAAAATGTCCAAATTCCATCAAAAATCAAGCTAAAATCCAAATCCGACTCCTACCCATTTTCCCTCATCTTCTTTAGCATAGATCTTGGTGCAAGGATTTCAAATTGGAGGTCTAGATTTCAAGTTTGATTCATGGTTGTGAGGTATAACTTTTGACCCATTATTCAATTATTGGTTTAATTTCTTAATGAAGCTTATTAGGTGCTAATTTATGGTTTAATTGAAAGATGTGGGTTTACAAGAGAAGATTTAGATTAGGGTTTGTGAAAATCTAATTAGGGTTTTGTGTTGTGAGACTATGGTTGTGTGATGTTTTTAGGCTCTTATGACATGTTAAAACAAGATTAGTAGCTAGTTGTTAATGGTTAGTTTAAAAATTATGTTAATTATGCTAATTTGTAAACTAGGTTTTTAAAATAATTATATTCTTGTGAGATAAAATTCAAATTAAGCTTTCATGTCATTATAAATATTATATTGAGTGGTTTAATGTATTTAGTTCATGAAAATCCAAGCTAAATTGTTATTTGTGCATTTTTGCTATAAAATTGTTAAAATTTGAGTATATTGTAAACTAGAATTTTGGAATTTATGGAAATTGATGAGAATAAATTATAGGAATGGTTTATATGACTTTGTTATGATATTTAGTGAATATTTTGGCCGCTAGATTCGTTTAAACATCAAGATGTTATATTAAAGCGGTTAATTTTGCTTATTAGGTTTTCGGAAAAATAGCTTTAAAGCGAATTTGAAGTTTTGGTGATTTTAACCCTATTATATATATATAATTAAGGTGTTGTGAAACCACGATTGATACGTTTGAGTTTTTCTCGATGGTTTGGCGTTTGTACGCCGACGTCGAGGATTTTTGGGTTGATTTGTGAAAGCAACCATAGGTTTTAACCTATGTGGGATTCACGTGTCGTTTTTGGGTCATGAGTCGGATTTTAATACGAAACGGTGCGTTATGATATGTAGGTACCCCATGTGGACTTCGAGACGACAAGCAAGCGCGTGGCGACGTCGGCACCGGCTAGCGAGGACCAGGTGAGTAGATTTATATCTACGGGGAGAAGTCGGGTGGATGGCGTATAGCACCCCCGCAGTCCGTAGTGTAGCTTATATATATATGTTTATATAGGTGTTTTATGATACGAGAATGTTTATTCATGTTATGATTATGTGTTCATGGATTAGCTTTGGGTTAGTTGCGAAACCCTAGAGTAGTTGTTATACCCACATACGCACACACAGACTTGCATACTTTACTTTCTTGTGCGCAGATTGGGATGTGTATACATGTATATATGCGTGGGTATGGGACTATGCATATGTACATTCATATACGCATGCATGGATAATGATGATAGTACTTGGGATTTATGATGAGTCGATGAGATTTGATTTGAGGCCGTGAGATCGGTGATATAGCAGGGTTCGTATTTGAGATACGACATGACGTTGTAGCGGGTCCTTGACGTAGTGTTTCACATACGTGCATGCATACTTAGGCGGTATCAGTATTGTACTAGACGTAGATCAGTACCCCGATCATGATATTTGATAGAGAGGATACCAGGTGAATAGTATGATGAATGTGATATTAACCCGTACCTAGATTTGGGGATGCCGTACGACGGATTTACGTATGAGCTATATTTTGATGATTGATCCGCACTCTTGACTTGGGATGCCTGCTTATAGATATGGTATCGGATATGATATTATTGAGGCGGGATCACCGACTAATATATATACAGGTATGTATATGGATCGACTCAGATGTTAGGCGGTTTCCTTACCTGTAGTCTAGCTTGTTAGCTTAGCCCTTTAGTTTAGTTTAGTTGTTAGATTAGATTCGATTCTTACCTATTTCAAAAACTAACGAATCGTGGGTATTTTAAAAGACAGCCCAAGGGATCCTACGGATATTTCAAAAGACGTATCTTTTCATAAAAACACCGTAGCCCATATTTTCAAAACCCCATGATTCGTGTTATTTCAAAAGGCACCATTTGTAGGACTTATATTAGATTAATGCAGATTAGTTATAGTTGCGTCTAGTATTCAGCTCCCGCTCATTATTGTGGTTCGCTTCGCATCGCATGCTTATATTATGTTCCATACTCCATTATTGATATCATGCTGTTAGGACACCAGCACCATTACCGATGATGCGTATGTACCACGTACACTTACTTGCCGGCTCACACACATCTTCATCGGTAATTGCCATGTCACGTACACCTTAGAAAATATTATCGCTTGACATAGCCTGTTAGCTAATAGTTTAGACATGATATTAGTGTACTTGCCTTATATGTTACTTTAGACATTGTAGTTATTACCTGCTACTTCATGCATATTGTTATTCATTGTTATGCCGCATTCATGGATTCTCATGCATATATTCACTTTTTACGTGCTATTGAGGTTTTGGATTCGGATTTCCATGAGATTTTCTGGATTTGGGGAAAACCGCAAAACATATACAAACTTCTTCTTTCTCTTTTTAAATGAAAAGCGCGGTTTTTCCCATGATGTATGAGTCGTCCACCATGAGTTTGCTGATGGATTTCACGACCCGATTCGAGGAGTTGGATGAACCGTTTCGGGTACATGGTGGACCCGGTAAGGTACCCCGGGGCAAGAAGCTCGTGGTGATGACGATGAGCCTGGCAGGGGGAGACTACCTACCGGTGATTTTACCCGACGCGTCGGATATCCGGAGGATACCGTCGTGGTCTTGAGATGGATGGTAGGGGCCAGTCTGGACTGACGGCGCCCTAGATATTGAGATTGAGACATTGAGATTTCGAGATATTGAGGTACTGGGATTTGATGATACAGGCCAGTCCGGATAGCCGGAGCCTGAGGCTTTGAGACATTGAGATTTATGTTTTGTGTCGATACTAGACACTGTTGATGCTGATTTCATTTATGATACCTCGTTTTAAAAATACAAAGGAAATCTCACTAATTTATGAAAACAGTTTCTTCATTTACATGTATTCTGTTTTCATGCATTCATACCTCATTCATATGATATATTGCTACCTGAGGCACTGACACGGGCACATGAGATCACACTCGGGTTAGATATTACCCTAGCCATTGTTATAAGCTGCATGTTATTCATATATTTGAGGATATATTATGATCATTGACCTAGGTTGCGTTATTTATGCGATTTCTGTGCGTAGATGTTTTCCTATTCACGAGTTGGCAACTCACCCCCGTTGTGCCCCAGTTTCTTGCAGGTTTTGCCGTACAGGTTTCATTACGGCTTTGCTGGCACTACTTCCTTTTCCGGGTGATTTGCTATTAGGTGGGTTTATTTGTATCGTACCCCCCATTATATATCTTGTATATCATTATTCTGTTGTATCTAGAAGTTCCATCAACCAAACATGTATTTATTTTGAGATAGAGACCAGTGATGTTATTCCTTCGACCTTAGAGTCGC